>CM051031.1:16773210-17010710 GCA_027627225.1 Congeria kusceri | reverse complement strand
AGTAGAGTAGTAGTAGTACGAGAAGAAGTGGAAGTACTAGTAGAAGTAGGAGTAGTAGTAGGAGTCGTCCAAAATCCCTTATAGCTATAATATTGAAGCCATAATTTACTTTCGGTACTTTAAATATTTGGGAGAAGTTTTTCATATGTGTCATTGCATCTTTAATGAGCTTAATTTGTATTTTATCAATTAATTTGCAATCAAAATAAATAATTTCAAACGTTTAGTTATTTAGTTTAGTGTCCCCATTTCATGAGTAAATATTAGTATTGCTTGTATCGGTGTGTGTCCCCATTTAGTGAGTAATAATTCACACATAGATTTTTTAAAGCTAGACATAGTTGTATATATCCAAATCATTTTAAATATCATTATTGCTTTTCTTTCAAAAAATGGGCACAGTTAATTCATTTTTAAAGAAGTCCCCAATTGTGGTGGTTTTGTACACAGTCCCCGTTTGACACCAAACACATCTATGTGTGCGTGCGTGCGTGCGTGCGTGCGTGCGTGCGTGCGTGTGTGTGTGCAATATTTTATTTGCTCATAGTATATTTACATACGTACATAAATACATACATACATACATACATACATACATACATACATACATACATACATACATACATACATACATACATACATACATACATACATACATACATACATACATACATACATACATACATACATACATACATACATACATACATACATACATACATACATACATACATACATACATACATACATACATACATACATGAAGGCATGCATAATAGACATATACACATATATAACATTAATACATAATCATGTCCCAAAAATGTATATACTCACAATACAATGAATAGACTCATTACATGTATATGTACCAATGCTATGTCGTAGATAATATTGCACAACAAAAAATATAAACAAAAGAGAATGAATTGCTTTGAGTATATATTATATGTGCTATGACATTGTAGCCATAAAAAATGCTGATAACTGTATTCAATCACTATTATTATTAAGTACTATTTCAATTTCATTATAAGCAATATCTGTAAACATGCTGACTAGTGACCAATCTTTTAATCCTTCGTCAAGTTTTTTTTGTAGTTTTATATATTTCTAATGAGTGCTTGAGGCTATTTTTGAATCTCTAATACCAAGTATCATTTCCTGACATATTAGATGGATAGGTGAGTTTGGTTTATTTCTATTTACAACGTGAATAGCAAAATTAATAATATATTGATAATGTACACAGTTCCAAAACAAGTGTGTTATATTTTCTACTTCTTTTTTACAAAATGTACAAAGATTATCAGTAACTATTTTCATATTAAACATATTGGATTTTGTTCCCAAGATTCTGTGGACTATTCTACATTGGAGCCATTGGATATAACTATCTTTACTAATATTAAACACAAGTGGATATACACTTTTCCAGTCAATACCAAAGAACTCTGACTGAATTCCATTTTGTTTGACAAGTTGGGATTTCACTGTTTTGAATAAATATTTTATAAACATGTTTTTCTTCTTTAGGACTTGTTACTATTTTCTTTACGTATGTTGCTAATACAGGTCCTTGAATATTATTATCATACGTAAATATGTCTCCAAAATTCTTAATAAATTTACTTATTACTTTTATAAGACCTTGGTACAGTATAAAATTCACATTTGTTCCAATTTGGTAGTCCAAAGACTCTTTGGAGATAAAACGTTCTCTATCTATCACTATGTCTCTAACAAATCGAATGCCTCTTTCATACAGACATTATATATATATATAATTATTGCCAATTTTAAACTTTTCATTGTAAAACAAAGGCATATCGAGAATATCTTCAGTATTGACTATAGGCAATTTTTCAATAGACAATATATAGCTTTTTAAGACGTCTTGCCAAAATTTATTTTTTAAATTTATGCAACAAACATTTTACCTGTATTAAAAAGTTTTGTTATATCAATGAAGGATTTAACAAGTGTATAACAATTTCCGTCTCCTGTCACAAGTCTCTTAAGCCATGTTAATTTCATTTGTTTTTCAAAGGAACAGACATCTACCATATTTAAACCTCCTTTATTATATTATTTAACAATTACTGTGCTTTTAATTTAGCTTGGACCTGCCCATATGAAGTCATAAAAAAGTTTGTTAATTTGTTTCATAATTTCTATTCTTGGTGTTGGTAGTGACACAAATAAATGAGTAAGCAGAGGGAGAAGTAGTGATTTTACGATGGTTATTTTTCCGAGCGGTGTGATATTTCTGCGATTCCAGTGTGTTATTAAATTTTTTATACTGTTGATTTTGTTATCAAAATTGTTCATGATTATGTTTTCTAAATTTACGTCGTACACTATCCCAAGAACTTTAAAAGATGTTGCTCCCCATGTCAGTTTGTATTTTGTTTTTATCGACCTTGTACTATATTTCATAGAGCCTATCCAAATTAAATTAGTTTTATCATAGTTTATTTTCAATCCAGAGTATGTTGAAGATTCATGAAGCATGTCTAACGTACAATTAAGAGATGATTCAGATCCATCAAGTAATAGAGAAGTGTCGTCAGCAAATTGTGATATTTTGTATTCTATGTCTTTAATTGTTATACCCTTTATTTGTTTGCTTTGTCTGATTTTAATAGCTAGAATTTCCGCACATAAAATAAAAATGTAAGCGCTTATCGGGTCCCCTTGACGACAGCCCCTCTCAATGCAAAAGGTGTTCGATAAAAATCCATTTATTTGTATGGACGCCATAGTATTGTGCAAAAACATGGATATCCATTGTTGGAACATTGGTCCGAAATTAAAAAATCTAAAAGTAGTTTCTATAAACTTAAAAGATAAGGTATCAAACGCTTTTTCAAAATCTATTGTCATAAGTAACCCAGGCAAATTATTATCTTCAGCATATTTCAAGATGTCGTAAAGTAATCTAGTGTTTTCACCAATAAATCGCCCTTTAATGAAACCAGTTTGGTCTTGGGAGATTAAAACATTAAGTACTGTTTTTAATCTATTTGCTATAGTCCCAGATGCCAGTTTGTATACAACATTTAATAAGGTTAATGGTCTTAAATTTTTCAAATAGCAGCGCGGTTTATTGTCTTTTGGGATGCAAGTTATTATTCCATGCTTTTGAGTTGTGGACAATGAATTATTATTAAATGCATAATTTATACTTCGTACTATGAAATGGCCTAATCTGTTCCAAAACACTTTATAAAATTCTGCAGTGAAACCATCAGAGCCTGGACTTCTGTCGTTTTTCATATTTTTAAGTGTAAGGGCAACTTCATTTATACTAAGTAGTCGTTCTAAAGCTTCTGATTGAACATTATTGAGTTTCTGTAAATTGGCATTAGCTAAATCAATATTTATGTTATATCCGATTTCATTTTCATTTCTTTTGTACAGTGTTTTATAAAATAAAACTGCTTCATTTAAAATATCATTTTGATCATTCAAATTAGTACCATTTTCTGTTTCAGTAAAAGGTATTGACTTGTTTGTATACTGGTTTGATTCAAGAGAGCAGAAGTACTTTGAAGGTTTCTCCCCTTCTTCTAGCCATTTAGCTCTTGAACGAATAAGTGAACCGTTAAGTCTATTTTCCCTTAACTTTTCCAATTCATTCTGTAATTCCTGCAGCTGCTCAGTATTAGTTTCATGTACAGATTTTTCAAGTTCTTCTATTTTCTTGATTAAATTAGATTCATTGTTTTTATTTAACTTAGCTAAATATGATGAAAATGAAATTGTTTTTCCTCTTATTTCCATAAGTAACGTTTCTAGGAATAGTTGATCATTTATCACAAACTGTATGTCATTGTTGTCAAGTGTTTCTATGTTTTCTATATTATAAATTGGAATACAGTATTGCCTCTTAATATTTTCAATTAAGGTATTAATGCAATTTAAGTAGTCAATATTATTTAATAGTGAGTTGTTGAATTTCCATAGACCTTTTCCATGTTCTATATTTCCAAAACTAATTTCTAATACAAAAATAATGGAGTGATCTGATTTATAACTTGAATCTATAGTTGATGTTTTAATTTTAGAGCAAATGCTATTAGAAGTTAGGAAAAAATCGAGCCTAGCCTGCTGTAACGGTGTTAACCGTCTCCATGTGTATTGTTGGACATTTCCATTTAGGTATCTAAAAGTATCTGTTAAATTGTTATCCATGATTATAGTCGTTAGTGTTTCTCGAGCCTTTTTATTATTATTAAAGGATTTATAATTTGAATAATCCAAGTTTACATCCAGTACAAGATTAAAGTCTCCGCAAATAACAAATTCATCGTTCTCGTAATGTTCTATTTTTTAAATATATCTGTAAAAAATGAGGGAATGTCTTTATTAGGGCCATATAAAGTGCATAAAGTAAATCTGTTGGTGATATATGTCATGTCTAGCAATAAATAATTTCCAAATGAGTCATTTTCTGTTTTATGTACTTTGATTTGTATGTTTTTACTAAACAAAACACAAACACCTCTTGATTTTGAACATCCAAAGCTAAAATAACATTCCCCATCCCATTCTGAATAAATTTGACTTTCCATATCCTGGGTAAAATGGCAGTCTTGCAGGCAGTAAATATGTGCTTTTTTTGATTTTAAAAAGTCAAAGACATCTCTACGCTTCTTATTGTTATTGAGACCCCGACAATTGTATGAAATAATTTTTAGATTATCCATTTATATAGATATACGAAAAAAGTGTGCCTTAACAGTAGCATAATTGAACAAATATTTTGACAAGCAGAGTACAACAATTCTAAGTAACTGTAATTCAGCATTTATGTGAAATGTGCAAGTCCTGATTCAAGCAATTCAGAAAAAACTGAAACAAATGAAACAAAAAATACAATATACAAAAAGAAGTTCAAGGTGTGTGGATAGATTGTGGATACAATCAAACAATAAATGATATTTACATCAAAATACATGATTTTACAACAATTATGGTAGTGGCCTCTTAGGTATATTAATTTACTATTTATACTGTATCTATGTTTCAGTCATAAGAAACATCACTATTTATATTTAATCTATTTAACACCTAGTTAAGTCCTGCGCTTAACAGAATATGACGCAATTAACTAAACATTTGTACATAGTAAAACTTGTATACAAATGTACGTTAATGCTATTAACATATACTAATACTTATTACAAATTAAGGAAGCTTTACTAAAGTATTTCAGTAAGTACATGCATTACTCCAAGTGATATGTCTTACAAACCTTAACAAATAATGTCAACAACAAATTAATAGAGCTTCATCAAATAGACATATAATTTGATATACATATTAAGCCCACATATACATGCTGTAGTAAACAAATAAATATATATACTTCAAATTGTTTCCAATTTAAATGAATCTTTGAAGCTTTATAGAATAAATAAAAAGTTTTATGAATTTTATGAAGCTTTATAAGTGATATATCTTACAAACCTAGACAAATATTGTAATCAACAAGTTAAGAGAGCTTCATAAGATAGACATATAATCTGATATAAATATTATTCACAAATATTGTAGTAGACATAAGAATAAATATTCTTCAAAGTGATTCCAATGACATCTGAAGTAATTTGCATGTTTAACAAAACATATCATACATACACACATTATAGGTGTAGCAAACACATTTTAATAAGATAGTGTCATCAATGTACAAATACATATATTATATATATATACAAATTAAAAGTGTAGCAAAAAATATATTTAGACAGTTTCATCGATGTACATGTAATTCAACTATTAACTGCCTACATATGCAGACTTTATCGATACATTTTACAAACATGTAGATCTATATATTACGGTATTACAAAGATAGTTTCATTAATGTAACTTTTCAGTTTTAAATTACAACACAGCTATGTATTACAAACACGTGCAAGTGTTGAAACAGCAAGCCCCGTCACATTTTAAAAGTTCAAATAGTGTTGCGAAAACCTTCAATTCTTACAAGTGTACATCGCAGGCATATATACATCGGAAATCCTTCAGATATTTCTGAGTAATTGTTGAATTTTTGAAAGTGTATATTACCACTTTACATCAGCAAAATAAAGTACTGTTTTGTAAGAACATATCTTATTGCTTACATATATTCAGAATAGATTATAGACCAACACAAGTATTGAGAAAAGCCTTCCGCTTAGTACACAGATACACTTATAAAGTAAAAGTATTAATCATCAACTTAGTTAATACACTTACAAACTAGATATGGACTAAACTGTCAATATGAACACAAGTCTTATAATAACATTGTGTAAGTATACATTTTGTTCCTTTTGGAGAATTAACTCCGAGCATTTCAAATATCGCATGAAAAATTACCAACCTATGTATATATACTTTGTTAAACTTAAACATCTTTATCATAAAAAAAGAAGCAACATATTTATGTTGTGTTCTAGTATGGATTTAGTCCTGAAGTAGAATGTAATATATTTAACCCCTTCCAGTTCGATAGAGGCTATTTAAAATAAATTGTTTATAAGTGCTATATAATTCAAATTTTATTATGTCAGACATAGCATCAAACTATGATAAATACACATTACAATTGTATTTTTAATTACAGTAGTATCAACAGTAAATCATGGTTTGAGGAAAAAGCTGTAAAAAAACTGAAAATAAAAGCCATAAGGCTGTCGACATAAAGTATGGTTAATAAACAATGATATTGTTAACATGAAAGTAAGTATATAAACAGTTGAACACTAAAATACAATAATTGTACTCTTATAATTGTACGCGATAATAGCATTAATTTTTGTAATTTTATTTATACGATTTTGAAGTGATATGTACTCTTGTTGCAAGTAGGTCACAGAATGTTTTGATTGTAAAAAGATAAGGACTATAATCTGTCTATTGGACCGGTAAGGACTATAATCTGTCCATTGTAATAGAAGTTTTCAGCTATACAAGTTGAATACTGACTATATTGACAAACTAAAAATAGGCCGATTGCAAAATATTCTATAGTCAGTTTTGGAGCTTTACACATGGGTTGGGCTGGTATAGTTTGTATCATTATTTACATTTGTATTTAGAAGTAATACTTATGACTGATGTTTATACATCGGTTATAGACAATCATAGAAACATAGTATTAGATACATATATCAAACGGTTGTTTCATTTTTGTTATGGATACAGTTCCAAAAGGTTTATAATTATTTACATAACAATCTTACAAATAGTGTATTCATAATAATACTATACATTTTATTAGTTATTTTACTAGGAAGATGTACCAAAATACAACATTATAATAAAAGAACGAAAAACCTTATTTGTTTGCAATGATATCCAGTGATGTAAAGTGCACAGATAGGGACATACCACTTTTGCTTGTAATGCTTATGGAGTATCTTCTACTGCCCGCTGACGCCGTTTCTTCTGTAATGTGTGAAGTTTTCAATGACATCATTCACATTGTCATATATGTCAAACTTTATTCGCTCATCAGCCACAGTTTGCCCATAAACAGCCCCGTTAAAATACCAGGCACTCTCAATAGTTTACGACATTTATATACAATGTTCACGTACTTAATTTATCTTTTGTCGAAATGATTCACTTTCACGCGAGTTTTTAAGTTACGTTACATGTATGCAATTCTTGTTCCAGTGCAGTTATTATTTCTCCGTAACATTCCGTGGTGAAAATGAAAGCTAGTGTGTCATATAATGTACAAAAGTAGCATGACCACATACAAAACAGGTGCACTTATACGTAGAATGATGTTCAAATGAACTGTTTTACAACTGTTTTGTCAGAATCCCCTAATAAGGCCAAAAAATAAATAAATGGTTGGTTTCCGCTTACATCTCCAAAATCCAAAAAAATCTAGGAGATGAAGTAAAAGTTTTTTCTTTCACTATTTTTTTCTTCGCCGCATATTAACCACACAGTTTTAAAAGTACATTGGACTGCATGTAAAATGTTTAAATGCCTCCCAACAAAGAAACTGTATCTTAACTATAAATAAGGTCATAGAAAAAGAAATTTCTGGCAAGAAAATTATAATATAAGCGCAAGCTGCTTTTTTTCCGAAAATAAGAAAAAAGTTGATGATTTATAGGCCAAAAAAAATTGTAAGGGTCGGCGGACAAAATATGGGGGGGGGGGTGTCGGGTAAGTGGAAACAACTTTCGTTTACGCCTAATGTGACATATATTCCTTTAGATGTATGTAAACCATTAAATATACATAAATATTAAACTGATAGCAACAGCGATTGAAATAGATTATCTCGCTTACAGGGCGTTGCTTGCGAGGAGAAGTGGACGTACGAGACGCGACGTCTAGCGGAGACGTTACGTAACACACAGAACGTGCGAACGGACTTCTACATCACCGCTACGTACAACAGTCCCTTCCAGATTGTATCGGACAGAAACGAAATCTGGTTTGTCAAATTCGACCCTAAACATGAACTAGCCATTAAAAACAAAACCACAAAACTCAGATACGGATCTCAGAAACTTGAGGTACCCGCCGTACTTTCATGGTCGCTCGCTCTTCTACTGACGTACGTCGCTGGTCTAACGTCTGTTGTAAAGACGTTGTTCAACGTCACAGAGTTCGTCAAAAACAACTGGCTCGATATCAAGGAGCGAGGGGTCGCCTTTGTTAAGGTCACAATATACTAAAAGATTTCCTTAACAAATTCAATGTAAAAGCAATAAATTCAACAAAAAATAAACTCAACATTTTGCGCGTAGAGACCCTCATAACCATACCTTTTCTTAAAGAGCATTCCGAGCCGAATTGATTTAGACAATAAAAAAGATAGGTCATGTGATATGTAAGAAAGAACTCGACGCGAATCAAAGTTCACTGTTTTACTGCCATCTTTTTACCGGCTACTCTCCAGTTGAAGGTATACTGCCAACTGTCAAAGTCTCGTCATGTAGTCTCCAACCTTCAAGCGAAACAGTGAATTTTTAGTACACAACAATGTTTTTCCTACCACACGTACAAAGAATTATTCAAAAATAAAGTCATGGCAAGTGACTATACAGAAAATTGTGTCTTCAAATAAATGGTGTTGATTTATTTAGAGAGTATAGCATTGCACACCTGAAATATTTAGTATACTGTAACCTATAAGAGAAATTTGTTCTCATTAAAATTAGTTTTTCTTGCATATAATTATCTTCCCATGCATATTGCACCAATATATTAAGTTTGGCTTGTATATCTGTCCATTTGGCCATTTTATTTCATATTTTCAAACACAGGTGATTTTGGTCGGAAGCCGGTGATTTCAAGCGTCTTGAAGCTTAAATGTCCCTCTAACAATTAAAGCTGATATTTGCAATATTTGTGACAAAATACCCAAACAAACCAAACAAACATGTATGGGGGGCTTATGTGGGGTGAGGAGAGAATGACTTTGTTAGATATTTTTACTCTAAGCCATTTTGATAATGTATTTTTTGTGTATTTTTAAAAAAAAATCACCCCAAAAATGTAAATTTAATAGAAAAAAAATTCCAATTTCATCCAAGACAATTAACAAATTAGTCAAAATGGGAGATCAAAGATACTTTGAAGTGTAGAAATCAATCAGCTTCCAGTAATTGCTTGTTTCAAACCAATAAAGTGTAAAATCTTTAAAGCACCTTGTTTGTCGCAGCCTCTTTAATTACAGGCCACCAATGATATATTCTAGTATATAATGTCATGAGTGCCTTTAAACTGCAGCAGGTGGTCAATTTGCATTGCCTGCTCACATTTAGAGGTTTAAGGGAATACAAAATTGCATATTTTGGGCACAAAATAAGTACTTTGACTTTTTTTAAGGTGGCAATCTGGTCAAAATGGGGTTCATAACCAAGCAAAAGAAAAAGTTGCTCAATGTTGGTTTTAAATGAGGTGGGACTAGTCCGGTGAAGGGGAAAAAACATAATTATGAAAGAAGGTCAAATTCCAACACAACCTATGTAAGGTTAGAAAGGTCATCCTTTGAAGCACGGGTAGCTTACAATGACAAGGTTCTTACTTTTCGGGATGTAGACGGCTCTCAAACCCCAGCTAAGCCCTTGCGTCCGAGAGCGAACAAGATTCGCTATGTAGACCTGTTACGGGTTCCTGCTCCATCAAAAGTCCATCCCGACTTACTTACGAACAAGGTCTATGTCCCCGTCCTACTCCAGTCTATGATGTCCTCTGAAAATAGAAAGCATAGGTTAAGAAGTGATAAATGTAGGGGCGACTTGGTAATTGACGGCAGTGCTTCCATAAAGTGGGGCTTAGGCTGGGAGGAAAGGTTAAAATGTACAAGATGCAGATATGTAGGCAAGCATTATAAGCTTTACAATGAGGTTCCATCAAGTACCAGGGGCAGAAAGGCAGCTCAGATCAATGTAGGCTTCCAAATAGGTGTTGCAAGTACTTCTATTGGGAACACAGGTTCCCGCAGAATTCTCAACACAACCAATATCATTGCTCCCTCTCCACTTGCTATGCAAAAACAAGCAAATAAGGTCAATACTGCCCTTAAATCCCTAAATGAGAGAAGCATGTACCAGATTAGAGAAAACTTAGTTTGCTGAAAATGCCAAAATTGGTCAAAAAGATCCCTCTAAGGTAAATGTTGAAGGGGACACTTGCTACAACAATCCAATTTTTAACTCTGACGCGACACCCTTTCAAGCCGGAACTATTGCCATAAGCACTATGTGTGAAAACAATACCAGAAACAAGCAAATTGTAGGGGTACAAGTAGCAAATAAACTATGCAGGACTGCATCAATGCTTAGGAATAAGGGTAAACCTGTTCAGTGCCCCAATCATAGGGGGCATTGTTCTGCAAATGTTTCAGAGAGGGAACCAATAGGTGATGAAGGCAAATGGAATAGGTTGTTAGGTGACCAGATCTCTAAGGACATCAAAATAGCAAATTTCACTTGTGATGGGGACAGTAGGGCATTCCAAGGTGTTCGTAACTCTCACGGTCACAATGTGGGTCATCTTAAGGATCTGAGGCACCTAGGCAACTCGCTGAAGCGCGAGCTCAACAAAGCGCCTTTCTCAAAGGGCATGCTCAAGGGTCATTCCAAGTCTAATATCAGGAGTCGGTTCGCTCTCTCGGTCAAAGCTAGGTGTATGGCTGAGCTTAAAGCTGCCCACAATAAACACCAGGGTGACATCAAGGTTCTAAAGAAGGTCATGGTTGATGTAATCGCAACCATTGTTCTATGCTTCAGTGGTTACTGCGGTACTCATTGTGCAAAGTACAGTTATGTCTGTGCTGGTACAAATAGGCAAGCTAAGAATTTCATGCCAGACAATGTCAAGGTTAAAATGGTTGACAGTGACCAACAAGTCCTTAAAAAATGCATTGAAATGGTTTTAGGTCCAGCTGCTCTTGACGCTACCAAACTTTTAACCACAACCCAAAAAAGTGAAGCAGTAAACAGGTCGTACCAAGCTGTCAATCCTAAAACTGTGACTTTCTCACGCAACTGTGTAGGTCGAATTCACGGGCAGGTTCACAAATTAAACAATGGCTATGCTGACTTTGTAATTGCAAAAACCACTGAACTAAATGCTAACCTTACCCAGGGGTCAAAGATTATTAAGCAGATAGCATATGAGGACCGCAACGACCTTAACCGAAAGCAAACATCCGCTACCAACAAAGCACGAGCTTTACGTGCCAGGACGCGGAATTATCGATACAAACTGCATGAGGAATTACACTACGGCAAGGGCATGAGTGACCCCAAACCTGATTATGACAGTCTTCCACACCTTAAGCATCATAAATATGCTTAGTTGATTGTGTACCTGATAATAAATTGTTATTATTACCTGTTTTGGCATAAGAGACCTCTAACAAGTGGCCCTCGCGTCAGCATCAGGCGTTCCTCTACCTGAAAAAGGCAAAAATACCCAATAGAAATAGATATAAAATGAAAAAAAACATGCATTTATGTATTTTAAGTGTATTTCTATGAATAAAAGGAAGTGATAAAGCTTGTTGTATTCATGTTTTTACCAAATATGCAGGCTGGCTCAGTTCCATGCCCGCTGCACTGTCCGAACTGTAAACATGTCCGCCGTTCCATGTTGGTGGAATGGGGCTCTATGTTTAAATGTTGAGGCTTAACACACAAGCTATTGTTGCATAAGTGGCTCACAGAGTCCCTGGCGTTCAATTCTGACTTCATGTAGCACATTAACGCTACACGGTGAACCAAGTATGTCTCTGATTTTATGTCCGAAGGCAATTTAGCCCTCATTCGGCCATAATAGGGTAAGGAACTATTTGAAATACAAACATTCCAGATCAAACAATCTGAATTGATGCATTTAATGCACTTATTTTCTACTCTTTTGCTCAGAAATGACCAAAAATCTGCTTTCTCATCCATATTTTGCACTTGCAGACGATATTTTATTTTAACCCAAAGTCAGTTTAGGTCACAATATACTAAAAGATTTCCTTAACAAATTCAATGTAAAAGCAATAAATTCAACAAAAAATAAACTCAACATTTTGCGCGTAGAGACCCTCATAACCATACCTTTTCTTAAAGAGCATTCCGAGCCGAATTGATTTAGACAATAAAAAAGATAGGTCATGTGATATGTAAGAAAGAACTCGACGCGAATCAAAGTTCACTGTTTTACTGCCATCTTTTTACCGGCTACTCTCCAGTTGAAGGTATACTGCCAACTGTCAAAGTCTCGTCATGTAGTCTCCAACCTTCAAGCGAAACAGTGAATTTTTAGTACACAACAATGTTTTTCCTACCACACGTACAAAGAATTATTCAAAAATAAAGTCATGGCAAGTGACTATACAGAAAATTGTGTCTTCAAATAAATGGTGTTGATTTATTTAGAGAGTATAGCATTGCACACCTGAAATATTTAGTATACTGTAACCTATAAGAGAAATTTGTTCTCATTAAAATTAGTTTTTCTTGCATATAATTATCTTCCCATGCATATTGCACCAATATATTAAGTTTGGCTTGTATATCTGTCCATTTGGCCATTTTATTTCATATTTTCAAACACAGGTGATTTTGGTCGGAAGCCGGTGATTTCAAGCGTCTTGAAGCTTAAATGTCCCTCTAACAATTAAAGCTGATATTTGCAATATTTGTGACAAAATACCCAAACAAACCAAACAAACATGTATGGGGGGCTTATGTGGGGTGAGGAGAGAATGACTTTGTTAGATATTTTTACTCTAAGCCATTTTGATAATGTATTTTTTGTGTATTTTTAAAAAAAAATCACCCCAAAAATGTAAATTTAATAGAAAAAAAATTCCAATTTCATCCAAGACAATTAACAAATTAGTCAAAATGGGAGATCAAAGATACTTTGAAGTGTAGAAATCAATCAGCTTCCAGTAATTGCTTGTTTCAAACCAATAAAGTGTAAAATCTTTAAAGCACCTTGTTTGTCGCAGCCTCTTTAATTACAGGCCACCAATGATATATTCTAGTATATAATGTCATGAGTGCCTTTAAACTGCAGCAGGTGGTCAATTTGCATTGCCTGCTCACATTTAGAGGTTTAAGGGAATACAAAATTGCATATTTTGGGCACAAAATAAGTACTTTGACTTTTTTTAAGGTGGCAATCTGGTCAAAATGGGGTTCATAACCAAGCAAAAGAAAAAGTTGCTCAATGTTGGTTTTAAATGAGGTGGGACTAGTCCGGTGAAGGGGAAAAAACATAATTATGAAAGAAGGTCAAATTCCAACACAACCTATGTAAGGTTAGAAAGGTCATCCTTTGAAGCACGGGTAGCTTACAATGACAAGGTTCTTACTTTTCGGGATGTAGACGGCTCTCAAACCCCAGCTAAGCCCTTGCGTCCGAGAGCGAACAAGATTCGCTATGTAGACCTGTTACGGGTTCCTGCTCCATCAAAAGTCCATCCCGACTTACTTACGAACAAGGTCTATGTCCCCGTCCTACTCCAGTCTATGATGTCCTCTGAAAATAGAAAGCATAGGTTAAGAAGTGATAAATGTAGGGGCGACTTGGTAATTGACGGCAGTGCTTCCATAAAGTGGGGCTTAGGCTGGGAGGAAAGGTTAAAATGTACAAGATGCAGATATGTAGGCAAGCATTATAAGCTTTACAATGAGGTTCCATCAAGTACCAGGGGCAGAAAGGCAGCTCAGATCAATGTAGGCTTCCAAATAGGTGTTGCAAGTACTTCTATTGGGAACACAGGTTCCCGCAGAATTCTCAACACAACCAATATCATTGCTCCCTCTCCACTTGCTATGCAAAAACAAGCAAATAAGGTCAATACTGCCCTTAAATCCCTAAATGAGAGAAGCATGTACCAGATTAGAGAAAACTTAGTTTGCTGAAAATGCCAAAATTGGTCAAAAAGATCCCTCTAAGGTAAATGTTGAAGGGGACACTTGCTACAACAATCCAATTTTTAACTCTGACGCGACACCCTTTCAAGCCGGAACTATTGCCATAAGCACTATGTGTGAAAACAATACCAGAAACAAGCAAATTGTAGGGGTACAAGTAGCAAATAAACTATGCAGGACTGCATCAATGCTTAGGAATAAGGGTAAACCTGTTCAGTGCCCCAATCATAGGGGGCATTGTTCTGCAAATGTTTCAGAGAGGGAACCAATAGGTGATGAAGGCAAATGGAATAGGTTGTTAGGTGACCAGATCTCTAAGGACATCAAAATAGCAAATTTCACTTGTGATGGGGACAGTAGGGCATTCCAAGGTGTTCGTAACTCTCACGGTCACAATGTGGGTCATCTTAAGGATCTGAGGCACCTAGGCAACTCGCTGAAGCGCGAGCTCAACAAAGCGCCTTTCTCAAAGGGCATGCTCAAGGGTCATTCCAAGTCTAATATCAGGAGTCGGTTCGCTCTCTCGGTCAAAGCTAGGTGTATGGCTGAGCTTAAAGCTGCCCACAATAAACACCAGGGTGACATCAAGGTTCTAAAGAAGGTCATGGTTGATGTAATCGCAACCATTGTTCTATGCTTCAGTGGTTACTGCGGTACTCATTGTGCAAAGTACAGTTATGTCTGTGCTGGTACAAATAGGCAAGCTAAGAATTTCATGCCAGACAATGTCAAGGTTAAAATGGTTGACAGTGACCAACAAGTCCTTAAAAAATGCATTGAAATGGTTTTAGGTCCAGCTGCTCTTGACGCTACCAAACTTTTAACCACAACCCAAAAAAGTGAAGCAGTAAACAGGTCGTACCAAGCTGTCAATCCTAAAACTGTGACTTTCTCACGCAACTGTGTAGGTCGAATTCACGGGCAGGTTCACAAATTAAACAATGGCTATGCTGACTTTGTAATTGCAAAAACCACTGAACTAAATGCTAACCTTACCCAGGGGTCAAAGATTATTAAGCAGATAGCATATGAGGACCGCAACGACCTTAACCGAAAGCAAACATCCGCTACCAACAAAGCACGAGCTTTACGTGCCAGGACGCGGAATTATCGATACAAACTGCATGAGGAATTACACTACGGCAAGGGCATGAGTGACCCCAAACCTGATTATGACAGTCTTCCACACCTTAAGCATCATAAATATGCTTAGTTGATTGTGTACCTGATAATAAATTGTTATTATTACCTGTTTTGGCATAAGAGACCTCTAACAAGTGGCCCTCGCGTCAGCATCAGGCGTTCCTCTACCTGAAAAAGGCAAAAATACCCAATAGAAATAGATATAAAATGAAAAAAAACATGCATTTATGTATTTTAAGTGTATTTCTATGAATAAAAGGAAGTGATAAAGCTTGTTGTATTCATGTTTTTACCAAATATGCAGGCTGGCTCAGTTCCATGCCCGCTGCACTGTCCGAACTGTAAACATGTCCGCCGTTCCATGTTGGTGGAATGGGGCTCTATGTTTAAATGTTGAGGCTTAACAC
Organism: Congeria kusceri; assembly: GCA_027627225.1. NCBI lineage: Eukaryota > Metazoa > Mollusca > Bivalvia > Myida > Dreissenidae > Congeria > Congeria kusceri. Next base: position 16,994,743 of record CM051031.1, on the reverse strand, counting down.
ACAAGCTATTGTTGCATAAGTGGCTCACAGAGTCCCTGGCGTTCAATTCTGACTTCATGTAGCACATTAACGCTACACGGTGAACCAAGTATGTCTCTGATTTTATGTCCGAAGGCAATTTAGCCCTCATTCGGCCATAATAGGGTAAGGAACTATTTGAAATACAAACATTCCAGATCAAACAATCTGAATTGATGCATTTAATGCACTTATTTTCTACTCTTTTGCTCAGAAATGACCAAAAATCTGCTTTCTCATCCATATTTTGCACTTGCAGACGATATTTTATTTTAACCCAAAGTCAGTTTAGGTCACAATATACTAAAAGATTTCCTTAACAAATTCAATGTAAAAGCAATAAATTCAACAAAAAATAAACTCAACATTTTGCGCGTAGAGACCCTCATAACCATACCTTTTCTTAAAGAGCATTCCGAGCCGAATTGATTTAGACAATAAAAAAGATAGGTCATGTGATATGTAAGAAAGAACTCGACGCGAATCAAAGTTCACTGTTTTACTGCCATCTTTTTACCGGCTACTCTCCAGTTGAAGGTATACTGCCAACTGTCAAAGTCTCGTCATGTAGTCTCCAACCTTCAAGCGAAACAGTGAATTTTTAGTACACAACAATGTTTTTCCTACCACACGTACAAAGAATTATTCAAAAATAAAGTCATGGCAAGTGACTATACAGAAAATTGTGTCTTCAAATAAATGGTGTTGATTTATTTAGAGAGTATAGCATTGCACACCTGAAATATTTAGTATACTGTAACCTTAAGACTCTTCAACACAGCGTTTCCGTCGGCGCCATCTCGCGAACCGGGGTCGCCGTCATCTCGTCGCTATGGAAACTGACAGTTGCTGTGGTGACGGGTAGTTCTGATAGCTAAAACATGCATCTTTGTAAAGAAACCTATTAGGATTGCAAAATATTTGTAATATTTAAGTATCGTTTCTTGATCGCAGTTTGACGCTACGGTTATGAAGAAAATAACTGACAGTGTATCTGTATACATTTAAATAGATATCTGCGTTGAATTGTCTCCACTCGCAAGGGCATTACTATAACAGTAGTTGCATTACGTTTTGTAACAACTAATAACACGGAGTAAATTTTACAAGCTTGACAACCATAGCAACAAAAACAACATATGATCGTGTAGTGGGAAACCCGGGCTTAATGCACGTGCGTTAAGTGTCCACCCGGATTGGCCTGTGCAGTCCGCACAGGCTAATCCGGGCGGCACTTTCCGCTTTTATGGTATTTTCTGTTTCAAGGAAGTCTCTTCTATACATAAATCTACTGTAGGCGGACTGCACAGGCTGATCCGGGACGACACTTTACGCATGTGCATTAAGCCGGGTTTTCCCACGAAACGCCTTATATATATTGATACACATTTTCTATTATGCAGCTCCCCAATCCACCATATGCACTTTGCAGTGGCTGTTTTATTTGTATTTTCCTGTCTGTGATAAATAGGGTTATACATTTGTTTTTCTGTTTAAATGTGTTGCAGGTTGATTAATACAACGTGTATAAAATAGTCTCTGTGAATGTGATGTACACACTGTACTTGATATAATGAGGTACATGTATAGATGTATTGACTGTTGTTCGTTTGTGTTTAAACAAATCGTATATTTAGTAAAATGAGTATAAAAGAAACTGCATTTAAAATGTATATATTAGTATATATATATAGAGTTTATGAAACGTATACACTTGTCCTTTTGCATAATCTATCCTTGTTCGTAAACTGGAGTTTCACGATTGATTAAACTACCAGCTTAACAGATGTTATATTGCCGAGATGATCGTTATTGGTTGATGTCTATTTTAAAGTGTGTATGTACGATCATTCATATAAATTATTTCCTTAATAAACAGAAGAAAGTGACAATATAATTTGAAAGCAGACAGATAAACGTAAACACGGCGAAGGAAACACTAAAATATAGAATAAATCAACAAATACGAGTGTCGACGTTTGGTTTGCATCGTTTATTTGTGTTGCGTAAACTAAAACATCTGCCAAGTCAACGTATATACATGTATTGGCGCTACCGGCTGTGCAGACGAAAACTAGTGTTTGATTTAAAGTAGCCAATTATGTTTTTTTCAACAACGGTTCTTATTAACTTTTCTTCCATTTTAAATCGATGTATATGGTAATTCACTTTATTGAGTTGTTTTAATTTATGTCAATGTAGCTGGTGTAAGATCGTACATATCTGTAATATGCCTAGTGAATTTTCACACATCAACACGTATTTTAACTTATTACCTAAATATATAATGAGGTTGAGTGAAAGAATTTATGTAAGAAAGAAAGAAAACAAGAAAGAAAACACAACACGATATTGACGCATAGGCACATGAAAGTCGCCAAAGTCGTAGCTTTCATGGTTCTTTTCATTCGTTGCTATTACATTGCAGTGATTAAAGGTTATTCGTCCTTATTTGCCCTTATTGTATACACTGTATTCGTGGGTGTAAATAATGAGTTGTTCTGTTCTGTTCCGATTAAAGTTTATATTCGTGGTGAAGAAGAACTTGTAAAATGAATATGGAATCATATTAAATATCTATAACGCATGGCATTGATTTTGTGTGTAACGTGCAAAACGATGACATACGTGCATATATATAATATACTGGCAGTTGCTCTCAAAACAGTTCTATACCAGATGGGTCGTACGATGTAGATAAGAGTAAATTAAATATTCATTTCAGAATATAACACACTTTGTAAGGTATTAACAACTGGAGTGACTGCTAGTCCACGATTTGGGGAACCCAATACATCGGTTTAAAAAATAATTAAGGTAGCTAAACATTCATTTGTTTGTTAATAGGCAAGAGACAGAAGACCAAAATTGTTTGCAAAATGTTATTACTGAGAGAAAATGAGATAACATCTGTATAATCCACATTCATCAATTATGGCTTACGTTCTAATAAGTTACTATATACATTCTCGTCTGCCAAATCATGTTTCCGCAAATTGTCTAGACATTTCCGAGTTATCTGTGCAATGTTTGATTCCATCATAATGTGTTGTTTTAATGGAGCATGTTTTCATAATACAGGGAGTTTATTTCAACTTAATTACCACAGGGATAAATCGTTGCCAGGAGATAGAACACTTGTGGAGATTGTTGTTTCATTCGAATCACCAGATAATGCATTCAATAATTTATACACGTGTTTTGCATTAACCTGATCACATCAGGTGCTTTTTCTCCCTGAATATAATACGACATCAACTCCATTATGCTTTAAAGTACACGTACACTGGTGTATTTATCTTGTGTGAAAGGCATGTTCATCAGCAGCAGTATATGCTCAAATGTAACGATTCCCATCCGAATATTATGTTCTTTATGCAACATGTGCATGACACAACATTGTATAACTTCACATGTTTTATAACATTGCATGCAACGTTATCAAAATGGTAAAGTTCTGCCGAATCATAACCTTAATGCAACCATAATATAACCGTTGTGGTAACGCTGTGTGCAAGCTGGACAGCAGCTTTCTGAACAACAACAGCATCACGCCTGTCATCTTTACCACATCACTATATACTATTATAGTCCCAACGCTGTACATGATATAATTAAGAAATAATCACGCTTTTGAGTTGTTTATCTGTAAATTAACAAAGATTTTGAGTTATGATGCGTAGGAATTAAACCACGAGGGCGACAACGATAAAGCGTCAACTTTGACTAACGCCCTCGTGGTTTAATTCCTACGCATCAAACTCAAAATCGTTGTTTATCGGTCGAAAAACAACGATAAATCGACAATTATTTCTTAATTCAACAACGAAGATTTTTCTTCTTTGTCTATAGAAAACTCGGCGCGTGTCCTGTTAGAAAGTATGTTTAATTCACTCCACCTCACGCAAGTACGGAATCCGGTTAGGGCCATATGGAATATCATGCCTCTTACGGCGAGAGCGAGACTCGAGAATTGCGCGAAACACGAAGCGAGACACGATATTCTCGCGAGATACGAAGCGAGGCACGATACTGTAACACGAGATCTCGCACTGTCGCAGTATCCCATACCACGATATATAGCGGCAAAATATCGTGTCTCGCTTCGTGTTTCGCACAGTTCTCGTGTCTCGCTTCGTGTCTCGCGGTAAAATATCGTGTCTCGCTTCGTGTTTCGCACAGTTCTCGTGCCTCGCTTCGTGTCTCGCGCAATTGTCGTGCCTCGCGTTTAGAGGTCGAGGCACGAGATGCGAAGCGAGACATGAAGCGATACACGATATTCAGGCGAGACACGAAGCGAGGCACGATATTATATCGTTCAACTTTCGCCCGAATCTCGAGTATCGCGGTGGATTTTCAAACCACGATACTCGAAACGCGAAGCGAGACACGAGAATCGGGCGACACACGAAGCTAGGCACGATATTGTATCGTTCAAATAACTCCCGAATATCGAGTCTCGCGGTTTGAAAGCAGGGAAGCAAAGCAGGGAAACACTCTTTTTCCTAACGAACGAATGCGGGTCAAGACGGCCCATGTCGTTGACGGCCCAGACCATGACGGCCCAGTCCATGACGGCCCACTGTCTGTCTGTCTCTCTGCCTGCCTGTTTGTCTGTGTGTTTGTCAGCCTCTTTGTCCATCAGTCCACCCATTCGCCTGGAGGATACTGCTGCTTTGTGGCTATTTCTACTCGATTTGATAACTGTTTCTGTTTGAACTATAATGATGACTACGTTTTATTTATGCTTATTGTTTATTTTTATGAAAAGCCTGTTGCTGTAGAAGTAACGGTCTGTCTCTCTGTCAGACTGTCTCTTTGTCTGTCTGTCCGTCCGTTCGCCCATCCGTATTGAGGAAACTGCGGCTGCAATTACTTCTGTTGCGTTGTTAAATAGTTGTGTACTAAAGGCCTTCTTCAAATTAAATTTCACACACTGAAAGTAGGTCAACACGACGTGGGGTTGCATCAAGCACTAAAGCAGATAGGTGCATTGCCCTATTGTCCTATCTAGCAACGCACTTTGGTGTCAACTCAACTTCGGTGTTACTTATCATCATCATCATCATCATTATTATCATCATCATCATCATCGACAACAACAACAACATCATCATCATCCTATTTTTACAAAATAATATCAAACAACTACAACGTGATTAATTCCTGGTGCACCGGTAGACGCAAGACTCGATATTCGAGCGATATTTGAACGATACAATATCGTGCCTCGCTTCGCATGTCGCCGGATTCTCGCGTCTCGCTTCGTGTTTCCTGTATCGTGGTTTGAAAATTTACCGCGAAACTCGAGATTCGGGCGATAGTTGAACGATATAATATCGTGCCTCGCTTCGCGTCTCGCCTGAATATCGTGTATCGCTTCGCATGTCGTGTCTCGACCTTTGAACGCGAGGCACGAGAATTGCGCGAGACACGAAGCGAGGCACGATATTTTACCGCGAGACACGAAGCGAGACACGAGAATTGCGCGAAACACGAATGTTATGTTGTGGTATGGGCTACTGCGACAGTGCGAGATCTCGTGTTACAATATCGTGCCTCGCTTCGTATCTCGCGGGAATATCGTGTCTCGCTTCGTGTTTCGCGCAATTCTCGTGTCTCGCCCTCGCCGTAAGAGGCATGATATTCTATATGGCATTAACCGGATTCCGTACGCAAGCTTTAATTCATTATATCTTATATTTCTTTATATGTTTGCACTGTGTACCTTTTCGAAATGCATTAGTCGTACTCGCGGAATATAAGATGAAATTGATGCACTCTCAGCTTCTCGAATCTCGCACGTAATTTATAGATTCCCTCGAGATGCAGAATTAATCAAACAAATATTAACAGCAGTTTTGAAACCCGAACCACGTCGCAAAATGACGACCTTTATCCTTGTCAGTGTCCAGTTTCCTAAACTGCCATCAAATATCCTAGAAGCCGCTTTAAGGGGTAGCTACATTTTACGAAAGGAAGCTAGTTCTAGTTTGGAGTTTAATACATGCGTTTGGAATATTTCTTACTATCTGACAACGGTATTTAAATACAAAATAGATTTATAATGCTAAAATGCCAAGTCCAAAATGTATTTGCAATAAATTGGTTAAACAGCGGTAATGTGCACTGTCTCAGAATAATAAGGCAATCATTTATACAGAGGGTGACCAGGGCCCGTGTTCACCGACCCATTCGTAGACTTACGAATCACGAATCTTCTTGAAACTGTTTTGTTTTAAAAAGGATGTTAATTTGAATTTCACTCGGTATTCACCCAAGTTTATCAATTTATTTTAGAAATCTTTATTTAGATTTATTAATGACATACCCAACATTTGTACCTTGTATATTTGCGAACACACATGTATTAATTCTTGAGTCTAAGTCTATTCTTTATTAAGAATGGGTTGGTGAATAATGGTCACCACCAAAATATATTCATAAGGTCATTGGCCATTCATTGCATACACTGTTATTGTAATTGCTTCTGCGACAGTTCCATAGTGGCGACAATTAGCGATAATGGACGGTAATACAAAATAAAGAAAATCGAACGACACCCAGGCGTGAAATAGTAATTGGCATACTATGGACACTTGAAGTAGATAGCAGTTCGCAGAGTTTGCACGCAGTTCGTCCATAATTATACATGTATCTACGCAATGTTTGTTGTAATGTCTATGGTTTACGTGTGTCTTCTATAAAAGCATTGTCAAAATAATGGAATACACCACTATAACAGCCCCTTTAATTGCGTAGCGAGGAGGGTATTGGAAATAGGAGGATTGGAACTCACTTTCATATAGGATGTAAGTGGGAGGGTTTGTCTATTGTGGTCACTGTGTTTGCAAAAAGCGGATACATATATTTTAACTACTGGTTTTAACCTCATTTTAATTGCAATTGAAGGTATTATGCTTTTTTAAATATGTATTTATACATGTGTGTTTGTATTATGAACTCACTTTCTGTAAGTTTGTAAGTTTGTGCGATCGATCAGTATATACGTGTGTGTAAGAAGTGGATACTGATTTGGACAAGTGATTTAACGTTGCTTTAATTGCAACTGAAGGTACAGTGTATGTATGATGGTATTGTTATTACTTTATTTTATGCTTTCCAGTAATTTAAAGGGAAATATTAGTGAAAATAAATTGGTAATTCACCGTTAAAACAGTGAAAATTACCACTCTGATATTTTTCACTGTTCCATACTGATTCCATATTTAAACAGTAAATGAAACGGACCGTCAACGATGCCGGACTCAAAATTGTCAAATGAATTCCGCGATAGTTTCCAATAAAACCCACTTACATAGCAATTCAAATGAACACAGACGGTGGAAAAAGTAGAATATATACTTTCAATTCACTCGTGTCAGATCATAGAAAAGATATATTTTCACTCGTGGCTGCACCACTCGTGCAAATATACATTTTTATGATTAGTCGTGAATTAAAAGACATATTCTACCGAAACCAACACATATCCCCTATATATTTAGATTTTCTTGTAGTTAGAAATGAACTTCCAAGATGTAAGTAAGTTCGAGGATTACTGGATGGTATAAGCGGTCACTGTGATTGTAGGAAGAAATTTTACGTAGTAGTTGTTACTTTCTTTTTATTGAAACTAAAGGAACGGTATATGGATATATGCTGGTATTTTTTTAATTATTTTACTGAGATTTGGTTGTAAAAATCTGTCAATTAATAGGATGTAAGTGAGGGCATACGTCTATGCAGTCACTGCGTTTGTAGGATGCGGATACCGACCTTACCTAGTAGTTTTAACTTTGTTTAAGTGAAAGTACGATGCATAAATGCTGATATTATGAATATTTTATTTAGATTTGTAAGTATACGAGGACGTGTATTTAGAAATCAATTTCCATGACTATCGGTAGCCTTTGCAGTCAGTGTTTGGCGGACGCGAATACGATTTGACCTAATGATTTTAACTTTCTTCTAATTGCAACAAAGATGAAAACATGTTGATATTATTTTATTAAGATTTTATTTGTATATATATTTTATGAGGTTTTTATGCAAATGGACATGGCAGGGCGGGTTGACGTATTTCCTCCACACGCACAGTAGCGCGATGTTCTTGCTTTTAATTAATTATTAGCGGTCAACTGAGAAATCTTAATCTTTAGGCGTCAAGCATTTGGTTACACAATAGTCAGTTAGAGGCTTGTCATATCGTGGTTTGGATAATTGAACAATTGAGATAGCGACATTAAAGTTAGCAATAATAATAAATTATATTGTTAATGTTAGGGCTTTCCTTCAAGAGAGCGCTAATTGGTTCAGGAATAAAATATTGAATTGTAAATGATTTCTTACCTCCTCTGTATTTTAGAAAATGAATATTGCTATATTGCTATTGTTTACATCAAAAGATCTTCGAGAATTACTTTTAATTAGTGCTTTATCGTTCTCGATGTACGACGTTGATTAGACGAGTTTATTTATAACAATAGCGTTTATTAATTGAGCAACGTCTTTTGAAGTATGTAAGAGGTTAAACAACAGTACGTTTAATTAACTGTGTAATTGCCCTATTGTGTCTTATTAACTAATTGATTAATAAATCACCACCTTTAAATAGAATACCGGAATTTCATATAAAGTTATCTGAATGATTCGCGATTTGCCATTTGGAATTCGTTTTTGCCGCATTGCGTGCAGATATCACATAATTAGTTTCTAGTCTTGCACATTCCGTAAACTGTAATGACATTCACGGCACAGTCAATACTCCCAAACGCAGGACGTGAAATTCACGTTTTGCTCGTCTGGTTTTACAGAAGCAGCCGACCCAACATGGCAGACGACATGATGCTCCAGAAGTGGAATATAGCCTTCAAGCTTCTCGACTTCAACAAAAACGGCGTCCTTTCAGTCGAGGATAGGGAAGCGTGCAAAAAGTCATTCAAGGAAAGCTATCAACCAGACGACGCTGTGGCGCCCCAAATGATGAAGCACTTAGATGATTTCTGGGCAAAATCTTTGTTTCTCAATACCGAACCAGACTGGTCCACAATTCTTCACATTGAGGACTTTATTTCCAGCAGACGAGCTGCGTATGAACAGGACGGCGAGGCGGTCCGCGACACCGTACACCAGGCGACCATGTCGCTCATCAGCGCCGGCGACAGTACCGGAAGTGGCAGCTTCTCATTCGACGAATTCAAGAAGCTTCACGAGGCGGTCAACCAAAGGGATGAGAAGTTCATCAAGGCTATGTTCGACGCCATAGGGCCGGACGCCGACGGGAGAGTGACCGACACGCAGATCTCCGACTTCTACACGGAGCTCACAATGGGATCCGACGCCGGCAAGCATAAGAAGCATCTTGCAGCATTTGCTGCCGCGGGATTCACGTAACTGACGAAAAGAACGTTCAGCTTTAAAACAATTTTTTTACTAGGATTTCACGTATTTAACCGTCGCGCTTTAAATGTTAAAGAAAAACAACCACATTATGTACACATTAACTCCTGGATGAATTGTAATACTAGATCAACAATAATAGAATCTATCCGTACGAAGTAAAAACCGATATTTTTTATTCTATATTGTAAGCTATTAAAAGCTTTGTAGGACCATATTGTTCACAAATAAGATTTTTCACATCTGTGAAAAATAAAATCTCATTATTCACAAGTGTGAAAATTGAGATTTTATTCTTCACACATCACAGTCTTATTCTTCAAATGTTCTGTGAAGTTTTTGATCGCATTCAGTTTTTGACATGCAATGAACTCATATTCTTCTGAGATCCTCACGTTCTGGGCCAATCTCACTTAAAGATGTGACAAATGAGATCCTTTTCTTCATAGATTTGTGAACTATATGATTTGTGAAACATATGATCCTAAAAAGCTTCATCATCGAAGCTTTTTGTGCGCAATCAAACTCGCTACCACTCTCGATATTTCAACCGGGTCGTACGCATATTTAGTGCTTTTAACGCTTTTATGAAGAGTTGCGCGTACGCATATTTAGTGCATTTAAGGCTTTCATGAAGAGGTACGCCTACGCATATTTAGTGCTTTTAACGCTTTTATGAGGAGGTGGGGGAAAGCATATCTAGTGCTTATAACGCTTTTATGAAGAAGTGCGCGTACGCATATTTAGAGCTTTTAACGCTTTTATGAAGAAGTGCGCCTACGCATATTTAGTGCTTTAAACGCTTTTATGAAGAGTTGCGCCTACGCACATGTAGTGCTTTTAACGCTTTTATGAAGAGGTGCGCGTACGCATATTTAGTGCTTTTAACGCTTTTATGAAGAGGTGCGTGTACGCATATTTAGTGCTCTTAACGCTTTTATGAAGAGGTGCGTGTACGCATATTTAGTGCTTTTAACGCTTTTATGAAGAGGTGTATGTATGACATTGTATTTACGTGGAATTTTTTTTCATTTGAAAATTGCATAACAGTGTTTAGATCGCAACAAACATATTATTGGTAAGAGAAAAAAAACACCAAATAAACAATGTTTAATAAATTGTGTTTTTTATGCAATCACGAACATAAAAAGCCTTTCACTTTAACAATGTCCCGCGATTCTGATATTCATCACAGGAATTTCAATATATTTTGAAAACCAGGAGTCAAATGGCCCTTTGCTTGAAATATTAAGGGGTCAAAATGAAAGTTTTAGGGGTCGAAATGCTGAAGTCACGGTAACTTTGTTTCTGCATATTAGTTAAATGCTCTACAAATTGTAAATATGTTTTAATTAAAGTTAAGAACTTAAAATATTTGAAGAAAAAAAAACACACACCATTAGTGTGATGAAATATTTTATGTTGTATGGTTTTTAAAGTTAGCAAATGAAAACCATTTGCATCAAAATGATACAAGACTGAATATTTGCCGATATATAGCAATTTGCTTGCGTCAAAAAGCAGCATTTATTAAAATATCTGGACCACTCGCAGCATGTAGACTGGTATCTAACATTTACGAAATGCGAGAGTCTTTCATCTCAGACTCATTTAGTAACATAAATAACACGCAGTATGGTGCCATAACATTCGGGTTGCAATGTAATGAACTATAATAGGATTTATATTTCGCGTCCTATCGGTTTAGAGTGCACGATCTTCCTATTTGATAAGCTGAATTTTCATCAGATTGACTACGCGATTCTTATATCTTTCCGAAGACGCTATAAAATTCTTGTCTTCTGATTTCTTAAAGAAACTTGGACATTATTGATAGGGATTTAATTGCGTAATTGCGTATTGTTTTAATGCAATGGAGAGAATAATAGACAACCAAGGAAGACAGGACATTTTCAAGCATTGTAATAGTTGAAGACAATACATACACTATTGAAAAAACACCAGTCTGGTTCACACAATGTTTATTTATGCGTTCTGAGATTACATGCGTGAAAAATGGTTGCAAAATTAGATGCATAAGAAAAAAACGATTTACTGTCTATGACACAAATGCAGAATGTATCACAATCACATTATACAAGTGCATTATGTAACATTCACAAGTACCCTACTTTATTCATACAAATACATCGTGCTTATATAACCGTAGTTATACAAGTTTACTGTACTAATATTGCCGTATTTAATTCGACAAGTTTAAAAGATTAAACACATTTAGCTTTCCGTACATTTAAATAAACGTGGGTTTCCCTTTCTACTTGAACCTTTATTGACTAGTCAGTTACAATACTAAATACAATAAATTATGGTATGGCTCTGAATGAATATACGGTTGTGCTAGTACATGTTTATTGGATCTCTCACTCCATCGGGATCATCCGGCTCCTTCTCGGAAACTGTGCACGGCCGCTTCGGAAGCTCGTATCTAAGTTTAGACCATAAGAGCCGGTCATGCACAGAAAACACCTTGCGTTCTTTTAACCTCGAGGCTAACGGCTCCTTTTTTGACTTCTGCTCCGCAATCTTGTCATAGATAATGAATATCACTCGGCCTTCGTTCGGCTCCAGTCTCTCTGTCTGACACAGCTCGTAGTCGTTCCACTGATTCTTCTCGTACTTGCTGCTCAGTACGACCAGCACCCGGCGGCTGCGCTCCAGGAGGTTCAGCCGGCTCTCGGCCTCCGCACCCGCCCGGCCGTCCCTGGCGAACGTACACAGCCGGTAGGACGGCTTCTTGCCTTCGAGATTCTTAAACAGCTTCTTCATGACCCACTGCCTCGCATAGTCGTCGTTCTCGTCGAACGAGACGCACACGTCGTAGGGCATGTCCGGTATATCGTCCAGTTTGTATTTGTCCGAGGGGTGGATGCCCAACACCTTAAACAGCAGTACTTTTGTCTCGTACGGACACCTCTTGGCCGTGACAATGAGAGCAATAACGATTGACAAGACAACCGATAAGACAACGATTAGTATAATATTGCCAATGTTGCTACAATTTAAAATATCTTCATCCAGTTCAATAATTTTATAAGTTTTACTCTCAAATGTACAGTAGATGTTTTTGTCCACATATCCCGGCGCCAGATTAATCCAGTCTACCATCCACAACATGTCACACGAGCACTCCAGGTTGTTACCAGAGAAACGGGCATTCTGATATTTAATGTTCTGTGTGCTTTCTGGGATTTTCCTCAGCTGATTATTGCTGAAATCAACATACGCGTTGTTATCCCCGGCAATTGTTTTCACGACATAATCTGGAAGATCCGCCAAAAAATTATTGGGCATTGATAGACTGACAACGTTGGGAAGGTAGCTAACGTTGTCAAACCTTGTGATGTCATTATTGCCTATGTAAATGACGAATTTCGAAAACTCCGTAGCCGGAAGCACCTTTGGTACCGCGGTTAAATTTCTACCGTCGCAGTATATGATCATCTGCTGGAGGGCGGGATGGTCCTGACACAGACAGCCCGCGGGACAGTTGTCGGTCAGATTGCACACAAATTTGCTCACCGGAATATCGTAGAAAATGCGCTGGTCTTTGAGCTCCGGTGGCGACGCGCACTTTATATTCATGTACGGATTATTGGCGTACTTGTAGAACGAGTGGCTGATGGTCTTCACAAGATTGTACATATTGCAGTCGCAGTGCAGCGGGTTTTCCCGGATGTCGGTGAGGAGTTCGAGCAGCGCCGCTTCTATGCTCCCGGCCCCTGTGGTCTTGTCCTTGTACTGCAGCAGGTACCAGTCGTGCCACGTGGTCACCTGGTTCCAGCGAAGATCCGTCATGGCCTGCAGATATTATACGACAAGATAACACAACGGTTGAATATTGGTGTATTAACACATATTATCATGTAATGAAAAGTCGTTTCAGTATACAAGTATTCAATATTACATACAATTAATTACTAGTACTATATTTCCATTAAAATGAATTGCTGAAAAAAAGATTGTTGTTTACTTGCTGACTGACTCACTGACTGACTTACGTAATGTCTTACTGACGGACAAACAGCTTTACTCACTCACTCATATACGAACTTTAAGTTAACAGCATGCATGACTTAATGAGCTTACGCTATTACTAATGTGATACTGTTGCACACAGCTTACCGCATCGTATACAAGTCTGGTGGTGTAATTCCATTTCTCCGTGTTCGTGAACGTAGATACGTTGTTGAAGGTCAGGTTCACCAGACGTATGGGCGAGTTGGCAAATGCCCAGGGCTCGAACGCCACGAGCCGGTTGTGACTCAGGTCCACTACTCTAATGGAGGACAACTCATGGTTTCTGAACACCGACAGTGATATGTAGGTTATGCGATTCCAAGAAAGATCCACGTGCACTAAGCTTGCTTTGTTGTCAAAGAAGTCACGTGGTAACGTTTCGAGCGCGTTGTGCGAAAGGTTAAGATCAGTCAGTAACCTGAGGTTAGAAAACACCTCTTCTTGGATATAGGAGATTATGTTATAACTAAGGTCCAGGCGCTCTATTGACCACAAGGAGTTGAAAGAGTCGTTCCTAAGGTCCGGGATGCTATTGTTGGAGACATTCACGTACTTGACACGCGGACAGCTCCCGAACAAATAACTCGACATTTCCGTCAGGTCCGAGTTGGTCTGGGAGAAGGTGTCGCACGCATTCCCAACTGGCGACCATACACACGCTAGCACGAACGCAGCACAAATTGAAATCCGTACAGCGCTCATGGCACTCGTTGTTGAAGTTGTAAACACTTTTTGTTGTATGCTTGAACGTTTCCAACTCACTGCCCCGTTCAGTATTTTTTTTTAATTAGGCACCGATATGCATGGCGCAAAAAAATCAGTTTAATTTTTTTTTAATTTTCACTGTTAAAAGCAATAATTAAAGCATTGTGTAAGCGCAACCGTCAAAACAAAGTAGTTACCACTGTTATGTCCATTACTTTACTCTGTTATACGTCAAAATGAAAATACTGCCGGGCGATAAACCAACAAAAAATCCCCCTCGTGAAAGATATACCAACGCGACCCAAAAAGATCATAAATCCCGAACGAAGCCTGTTTGACGATTCAGTCGTGTGAATCACATAGAACTTATAGAGGCTAATCTGCATACACTTCTTTAATCGAGTTCAGCAAATATTTAAACCTCGACGCGATTGGCTGATTGTGAGGTTCGATAAGTAATGTGTTTCAGACCAGGAAGTCCTGATCGGAACACTTTTCAAGTATGTTTGTACGTAAACGAATTATATGGGTATTTTCATGAATTGTCTGAAATAAGTGGGTACTTCAATTTTATTTATTACGTGTACCTGATACAAACGAGGCGTGTCGCGGGAAAACCGGGCTTAATGCATGTGCGTAAAGTGTCGTCCCGGATTAGCCTGCGCAGTCCGCACAGGCTAATCCAGGACGGCACTTTCCGCTTTTAGGCCAATCCAAGACGACACTTTACGCACATGCATTAAGCCCGGAAAACTAATATAAGACATGTCTCATATTACTGAATCGGGTTAGTAGCTTCTTCTTATAGCCAGGCGTACGTAATTGTAGTTGAGAAAATGCACATGTTAATTAGTTTGTAACGCAGTTCTTTTATGCAAATAAGTCACACGCTAATCATTAACAGACGTTCATTGGTTATCACTGGATGAATGGAACTATTTCAGTGGTTATCACTGGATGAATGGAACTATTTCAGTGGTTATCACTGGATGAATGGAACTATTTCAGTGGTTATCACTGGATGAATGGAACTATTTCAGTGGTTATCACTGGATGAATTGAACTATTTCAGTGGTTATCACTGGATGAAGGGAAATATTTAATTGGTTATCACTGGATGAATGGAACTATTTCATTGGTTATCACTGGATGAATGGAAATATTTCATTGGTTATCACTGGATGAATGGAACTATTTCATTGCACAATAGTTACAGCAAATCGATTCCGTTGAATTTGAAGTCGCGCTTAAGAATACATGTACATATACCGGTATACAAGGTTTTTACAAAAGATGAAAAATACGATATTAGAATCAAAGTACTTTTTTGTTTGTTTGGATTTCTTCGCCGTTTTCTAACAGTATTTCAGTCATATCACGGCGGTCAGTACTCACACTTTTCCCGGGCAAGCTTAGCCGATCTAAGCGGTTTACCAGTACTAAGTGCACATACCTATGCCGGTAACTGACAACTCCCCTACAATCAAAATACTCGTTTGTTCATAGATTCTAAGCTAGTTTTTAACACTTCAACGCCGAAACCATCCTTAATCTTGTAATTATGTAACGTGTTAGCAAATGTGACTATATTGTCTATCTTTAAAATGTTAAACAATAATTCAGCTAACAAGATACCTGTGATGGTGAACAATTAACAACGATTACTACTCCGCTCCATTTCTAATATATTTGACTTTTATGGCATATCTATTTTCCACTGTTTTAAATGCAGAAACTACGTAAACATCGTTTTGTAAAATACCAATATTCAAACTTATTCAGTAAAATATTTCTCACAAACACGATGATGTCAAGAATGGATATTCTTTTAATAAACAAACATAATTTTTACATAACAATGGCATGATGACAGTGTAAGTCACTAGTGGATAGCAGAACTTAGACACAATTACTAATGTTTACAAAAAATACAATAAATTAATAAAATTGAGGCGTTTCGTGGGAAAACCAGACTTAATGCATGTGCGTAAAGTGTCGTCCCGGGTCAGCCAATGCAGTCCGCACAGGCTAATCCAGGACAGCATTTTCCGCATACAGTGGATTTATGTTTAGAAGAGACTTTCTTGAAACAGAAAATACCATAAAAGCGAAAATTGCTGTCCTGGATTAGCCTGTGTGGACCTCACAGGCTGATCCAGGACAACACTTTACGCACACGAATTAAGCGCGGGTTTTTCCATGCCACGCCACTAATGTATCAGGTAAAAAAACATAATTGCCTTGAAATAAGGCATATTTGACCAAAATGATAACAAGTTCCTCTACGCATAATCACAAGGTTAGCACACAAATCTTCTGCTGATAAATGTTACAATAACATCCACACTGGACCTTAAGACATAGTTTCATTGTCACTGGTCATACAGAACATTACTTCAAAAATAAAACGTGTTTTGAGAAAGCGTTCTTAAAATAAAATGCCAAAATGCTAACTGTTCTTAATCACTTTTGAAATCAATGGGACAAATTTACCTTGAGCTAAAAAGGGAAAGATCCAGGATCACAAAAGGTACAGGGTGCTGCTAAAAAGGAGCAGGGTGGAAAACCGGACTAGTCGGTTAACATTTTCTAATAATTTGCTACATCCAGGGTATTTATTAGTCTAATGCTTGTAATTAAGGTTTTAAAGCATAGTCTATTCATTTGTCATTGAATATTTGCAAAATACATTAAATTTCAAAAGATATTCAACATTTCTGTGTTGACCAGCCTAGTGGGGCAGCAGGGGGAACCAAAAAGGAGCTGGGTGTAGCACCCTGCCATTTTACTCTAGATTTTTCCCTACATAGAGACCTATATTTCCAACAATGCAGTCAAATTTTGGTTTGCAAAACAGTGCATTTATAACAATGTACATTAACAATGACAATTTGACAATAAACACAATAACAATAGAAGTGCACATTTTTTATACATAAATCAATGTTATATTGTAATTTGAAATGGACTACCAATAAATACCTGAACACAAACAAGAGCTTCAGAGGACAGTGCGCTTGACTATTCGAAGTATTTCAGTTGGTACATATTTTGGATAGCGAAAGGGGCATAAATTTGTTAAAATACAATATTTTTAAGTGAAGCCTTGTATAGTTTATACATTTTTGGAACAAAAACTTTAACCACAAAGTCTATGTAAAAAGTGGGCTAACTCTGTCAAAATACAAAACAGAGTTATGGGTAATGTTGCCCCTAATACTAGAGTTGATGAAAAAAGTTAGTTCCAAGTTCCAAGTGAATAACTTATGTAGTTTTGAAGCAACAAAACTGTTGAATGTAAACTTTAACCGGAAAATCTATGTGAAAAATGGGCATAACTCTGTCAAAATACAAAACATAGTTATGGGTAATGTTGCCCCTGATACTAGAGTTGATGACAAAGGTTAGTTCCAAGTTTCAAGTGAATAACTTATGTAGTTTTGAAGTTACCAAACTTTTGAATATAAACTTTAAACAGAAAATCTAAGTGAGAAGGGGGCATAACTCTGTCAAAATACAAAATAAAGTTATGTGTAATGTTGCCCTTGGTACTAGAGTGGATGATAAAGGTTAGTTCCAAGTTTCAAGTGTATAACTTATGTAGTTTTGAAGTTATAAAACTATTGATTATAAACTTTAAACAGAAAATATACGTGAAAAAGGGACATAACTCTATAAAAATACAAAATAGAGTTATGGGGAATGTTCACCCTGCTACTGGAGTTGATGACAAAGGTTAGTTCCAAGTTTCAAGTGAATAACTTACGTAGTTTTTAAGTTACAAAACTTTTGAAAATAAACTTTAACCAGAAAATCTAAGTGAAAAAGGGGTAGAAATCTGTAAAAATACAAAACAGAGTTATACGGAAAGTTGCCCTTGATACTGGAGTTGATGACAAAGGTATATTCCAAGTTTCAAGTGAATAACTTATGTAGTTTTGAAGTTACAAGACTTTTGAATAAAAACTTTAACCAAATTCAGACGCAGACGCAGGGGGTAGTAGGAAAGCTCACCTATTCTTCGACTAGTCGAGTTAAAAATGTGTTCTATAATAATATACATTTACAAGATTCTATGTCAGTAAAAGTATATATCAGAACAATGTTTAAAAGTTATTCCTGTTGTGGAATTGTATACATTATTGCTGCTCCACAATCAGTTTGAAGTATCATTTTGTGCCTTTGTATTTTACCAAATAAATGAATTATCTACAAAAAAAAATAATTAGAACTATGATTCTTCATTTTTTGTTCTTCTATAAAACATGATTTCATACGCAACATACTTTAACGAACTAGAAAACAATTAGAGAGAAGAAGGAAAACAAATAAACATCATGCAATCATATGCTACCATAGTATGCTAGCATGACCAATAGCCAGAATATACAATAGCTACTAAAATGTTTGAAATCATTAAAAATAGCGTTTTTTGTGAAAAAAAAATATTTTAAAATGACCTGTATTTTTGCCTAATGGAACATGTTTGCTTCAAATTGTAATTTCTTAGCGCCAACATAGAATATGACAAAATATTAAAGTATATATATGTGCTACTGAGACATATTGACAGTCCAGCTATCATCAGACGAGTCTGAAGCATACTCCTCAAGAAGGGCAGCGGTGGATTTGGGCACGTGTACCTCGTAACTTGTATCAGTTTCAAACTCGTCCCCATCTGTTACCGTGTCATCCGACGCCTCGGCCTCCGAGCCCGGTTCCCAGGTCCCGTCCGAGCTGCTTTCGGAATCCTTGTACGATTCGTTGGTGGAGTTCTGAGTATTATCGACCACACTGTTAGCACTTACTAGGTTTGGACTAGGGGAGTGGTTTTGGTGTCTGCGTCTGGTATCAGTCTTGTGACCTGGACTCGAATTGTGTCTGCGATTTGCAGAATTGGATTCGGAAATTTTATGCGCGCTTCCCTTGAATGACTGCTGATTGGGATGCTGTCGAGATGTCGCATGAAACTGACTGGGTGTGATGTTTGCAGAGCTGCGGACGACAGTTGCACTGGGTATAGTAGAACTGGACTCAGAAGCGAGAGGTCTGGAGTAATTTATCACCGACAAGTCAATTTTCAGTTTCAAACTCTGGGCGTTTGATTCCTGCATAGTGTCACTCTGAACTGTGCTGGATCTCTTGTGTGACAAAAACCTGTTGGAGCTTTTCTTAGAAATCTGGCCATTGTCCTTTGGTTCTTCCTTTACCTTACAACTACTAACCTTTGATTCTGAATAAGGTCTAGCATATACTCTTTCATCATACCTTCCATTCTTGCTGGCTATTTCACTTGAAGAATCGTCATCATGCCGCCTTTTTCTGAACCTGTATCGTTTACTGGACTTAGATTCTGTGTCATTTTTATGCCCGGTTGCAGCATTTTCTAACTGCATCTCATTTGAACGTCTCTTACGTTTTGTTAAGTATTTCATTGTATCTGAATCGTCACTGTCACTTGTGTCGTCATAGAAAGTATGTTCTTTTCTAGTTCGTCTTCTATTATTATAAGGGGACCCAGATTTAGTCTGAGATTCCGCTCTATTTGTGGCTGAATGGGGAATTCCTTGTGTACTATCCGGTTCACACCTGTGAATACTGGAAGAGGAACCATGATGATACGTTGGAGTAGCAGGCGCACTTATTCGAGATCTATGTGGCGACTGTTTTCCAAAGGAAGGATACCTTGGATCGTATTCTTCTATCGCGGGCTCCCATTTACTATCCGCTACAGGAAAGTGGTCTTCATTATCACTTTTATTATCGCCATGACTCTGACTAGACATTTCCGAATTATGTTCTACATACTCATTGTCACTGTCAGCAGCACGATTGTTTCTGAATGGAACACTAGCTCCTGACTGGGCACCATCACTGTCCTCACTAGCTCCATTATGGTTAACAAACTCACTGCTTGCATAAACATTACGACTGGCAGAATGTGTAGATTCTTCAGAATGTCTGCTACAATCATCACCATCATAAAGTCTGGACTGTGTTTCATTATGGTTTTGTTTTTCATTTTCTTCCAAACTGCTTTCAGCACGGTCCCTGTGGTCTTCAGGCTCACTATTTTGCAATTGTCCATGGTTACTATCAGAATAGATAGTATTGCGATCACTTTCATAATCTAGCTCCTCCTCAATGTCGTTATCCTCAGAGTCATTTCTAGAAGAAGACACTGGGGAAAGCACTGGACTGGCTGGGCTAAAGACTGAATGGTTGGATTCAGAATGGTGAGAAGACGGGCTATGGTTGGTGTGGGATGGCGACAATGAGAAGGAGTCATGCCTGGACCAGCGTGAGGATGATACTAGGGACACGGGGCTGCTAGGGGCTAAAGAGCTGTCACAGGATCTTGGGGTGAACATTGGAGATGAAATGGTTGGTATGCTGGACGAGTGGTCCGAACTCCATGACGCAGTTGGAGACTCCGGTGGTTGTGTGACTATCACATGGTTTGATACTGGTGTATTGTTTCGGTGGTTTTCTTCATTGTCGGAGACATCTGACTCCATCGGCGACCATTCTAATGGTGAACCTTGACCTGAACTGGTCCTCCCTGGACTAGTCACTGACCTTCTATGAGAAGTATCAGGAGAGGATTCCGACTGGTCAGTCTCCTCATGGTGGTCATCAGAATGATAGTCAGATTCATCTCTCTCAATATCAGTTGGGATTTCATCAGTGTCTTCACTATCACTGTCAGCAGGTGCACTAGCAGCGTCATCATTCTCATCGTCAGCATTCTCATAATCACCATCATTGTCAACATCATTACTTTCAGACGCATCATTTGTTTGTACCCTAGGAACTTCACTGGGAGCCAATGTTCGGTTGCTAGTGCTACGTGCATTATCAGGAGCAACTGGTGCAATTCGGACATCATCATTCAAGTTACTTTGCTCCTGTGCTAATCCTGAATTCAATACTGCTCTCATTTGATTTCTTACCCTTTCAAGCCTAGAGGAAAGCTCAAGTAAACTGTTCACAACCGTCCTACGGACTTGTTCGACCACATCAGAACCATCTTCATGGTTACCGTCACCTTGGCGACCAGACCCTGTTGCGGCTGATCGATCATTACCCTCACCTGAATCATTTGGGTTGATACTCGTTTCATAACCTGAATGTTCTGACAAAGTATCTGGGAAAGAGTCTTCGCTAATGTCGTAATCTGACATGAACACTTCACCATCACTCAGACTGCTCGTGTCACTAATGGCATCAAAAAGGGTTTGGAACCTTGGGGGTCGGTCATTCAGCTGTTGTCTTAACTGCTCTAGCTGGTCTTTTAACGACTGAGACAGGTTGTTTAGCTCTTGAAGCTTGGCTTTCAAAATTTCAATCATGTTGTTTTTCTCTGAAACAAAAAATAAAATAATTACAGAAAGAACATAACAGACATATTTAAGCTAAAAAACAAAGCTTTGATCAAGCAATAACAGTTTTTCTTATTATCTATGATCCTAATATTAAGGACACAAAATAAACCAAGGGCTTTTTCGTTCAATAAAATATCAAAGTTTTAGACTGGCTTCCATTAATAATAATTTATAAAAGCTTACAAATATCCATATCACATTAAATCATCGCATGTTTGTGCTACTTTACCATCCAATGAGTGGCAATGACAACTAGTGGATTTTGATTTTAAAGCCGCAATACATAGAATATAATTCAAAACATCTTAAATTGGCATTAGTTCTAAAGAACGTTAATGACATTTATTCGACTGAAACAACTTTCTTATTAATGAAAGACATTTTATAATTTTTTTGTTTGAAAACGCTTGGTACGAACGGAATATACACTAAAGTACGTGCTGATTTACTCCAGAGGCATCATCGGCTATCACATACAGATAACTATACGATAAAGTGTTACCAAAAACTTATTTATTTTATGGATTTCAATACGTTTTTTTTTAAATTTTGATCGGGTAAGATGTCCATTAGAAAAGATTTCTACAAAGTTTTATTTTTATTAACATATTTCTGGACTGCTGCTTTCATGAGAAAATTAACAATACCATGTTTAGTTTTTACTTGAAAAACATGAATCAAAAGAAATAAAAATGTTCAAACGAAATACAGTGATAAAAGAATATAATATAGCTCGTTGAATTTGACTTAAGTCAAACCGAAATACAACTATATTAATTATACCAAAAATAAGTTTTTCGAGAACATGTTGGTCCTATTTTCATGTTATAATATAACAAGAGGGCCATGATGGCCCAAAGCGCTCACCTGAGAACTGGTACAGATGAAGACCACACTGTTGTGACAGGTTTGAAAATTATGGTATCTGAACAATACGCAGAGGGGCATAGGATCAATTTTTATTTAAAACATCGGTTAGTGCAATGGGCTAACTAAAGTATGAGTTGGGTAGTGGATGTGCGTTTTTTTTGCTAATGGTTCTCAAATCATTTTTCTCAATATTCTTACCTGACCCTTTTTCATTTAGTCATTGACAATTCTAGAAAATGCAGAAACAGTAGATTTTGATGTCTTTTTCGCAAACAGTTTTGGAGAACTAGTTGCAATGCGATAATTGCGATGGCTGTGCTATAAGGTCAAGTTTTGCTTTTTCTTAGATAATTTTCTGTCCAATGATGATAAATGATGTTTATGCAGGCTCTGAAGACATCAATGTTTCATGTACAAATAACTGCATGCAAGTCTTGCAACTGTTGGAAATCAAATATTATCAATCAATTTTTATGGTCATGTGCAAACTGTGTAAGTTTGGTCAACATTGAATCAAAAATTGTGTGTGCAAGCCAATCATTGATAAACTTGTTGCTCTTTTTATTCCAAACACAAGGGGCAATAACTCTTTTTTTTCTGGCCCGATCATGCTTATATTCAACTTCACCTGTAGTGTTACGTTCATAGACAAACTGTACACGATTGGTGCAGACTGGATGAAAAATGAAGTTTCTATCCTGAGTATTGTCCATTTTGAACATTTTTTTCACAAACAAAGGGCAATAACTCTGGTGTTTCTGGTCGGATATTGCTTATATTCGATTTTATTTTATTCTTATGGTCATAGACAAACTGTGCAAAATTGGTGAAGATTGGATGAAAAATGAAGTCTCTATCCTGAATAATGTCAATTTTTGCAATTTTTTTTCACAAACAAAGGGCAATAACTCTGGTGTTTCTGGTCCAATCTTGCTTATATTCGACTTCAACTGTAATTTCATGATAATAGACAAACTGTGCAAGATTGGATGAAAAATGAAGTTTATATCTTAAATAATGTCCATTTTTGTATATTTTTTAATAAACAAAGGGCAATAACTCTGGTGTTTGAAACACGATCTGGCCCATTTGTGGCGTCTGCTGAGATCTGATGGTCATACACAAACTGTGAAAGTTTGGTTTAGATTGGATGGAAAATAAAGTCTATACGTTATAAGTTTTGGCACATGCAATATTCAATATTCACACGGATTAAACCAATGAGAAAAACATCTTGTTTGTTGTATATCTGCCGAACGCGCTCATTTATGTAATTCTTTTATATAACGTGAGTAGTATGCGGCGTGTTTGAATATAAACTTGATTGTCCGTAACATACGGAGAAATTTAGGAAGCAAGTTCTGTGGATCACATAATTATTTTCTTAGTATTTATAGATCGATACTTTATATGTACAAACCTAAAGATACGTAGCAATTATATAATTACCTGTCAGTTCCATCTGTCCTCTGCACAAATTTCAATAAACTAATGGTATTTATTGCCACTTTTACAGTCTGTTTCTAAATTTGTGCCAACCTCCGTTTGCATGACGGCATTTTCCGTCTTTTACAAATATAAGCAACAAGTTAATCAAAACAACCTTTTCACAAATTATTGTGCGACGATTTAACACACGTGTACAAAAACAATATACAATAAGATAATTTACTATATGTCCAATGCACTGATCAGAACTGCTCGACGTATGTAAGGTTTAGATTAGGAAAGTTTGAAAATAAAATAGAACCTGTAATGAAACTTCTGTGTGGGGCCATCTTAAATGACACGTCCTGGAATATTTTGTAGGGGCTAGTATTTTTTTGACATTTGGGGCCCAAAAGGTGTTGACAGGTAAGTCATATTTGACACGCGTACCAATATACAACCTGGTTCGCTTTCACACCTCAAGTCTCAAGACAGAGAAACTGGCTACCGGTTTTTGACCCGAAGTTAAGCTACTAAAGGTTTCATCAATCAATTAAGTACATTTAAATAAAAAATAATGTATCACCTAAATATATATTAGTTTCTACACATACGTACTTTAAGTCCATTTTTCAGGTGTAAGTATTTGTAATTTTACATTTTCGCTGTGCTAAAAGTATTTGTCAATTGAAATAATGAATCGTATTAATTCAACAAATCAATCTGTAACGAACACGGATAGTGAGAGGGGGAATGTCCAATCAACGAGTTGACGTTATGTATCATGATGTTAATTGTGTACGCTATGTCACCACTTAAGTCGGATTTTAAGAATCAGGTTCAAGAATCAAGCTGACAATCATTAGTACAGTAATCACTTAAATCAAATCGCTTAGAAACGTGTGTCGGCAATAAATTGAGCACATTTATCGATTTAATCAAATCAATAAGAAAATGCATGTATGTGATAAATCGAGCACAGTCAGAGCGACAATACCAGTAACAAGAGCTATCAGATGACAGCCCGCTCGACTATTCAAAGTATTTCAGTTGGTACATATTTTGGATAGTGAAAGGGGCATAAATTTGTTAAAATACAATATTTTTAAGTGAAGCCTTGTATAGTTGATTAATTGTTGCCCCTGATACTAGAGTTGATGACAAAGGTTAGTTCCAAGTTTCAAGTGAATAACTTATGTAGTTTTGAAGCAACAAAACTTTTGAATATAAACTTTAACCAGAAAATCTATGTGAAAAAGGGGCACAACTCTGTCAAAATACAAAACATAGTTATGGGTAATGTTGCCCCTGATACTAGAGTTGATAACAAAGGTTAGTTCCAAGTTTCAAGTGAATAACTTATGTAGTTTTGAAGTTACCAAACTTTTGAATATAAGCTTTAACCAGAAAATCTATGTGAAAAAGGGGCATAACTCTGTCAAAATACAAAACATAGTTATGGGTAATGTTGCCCCTGATACTAAAGTTGATGACAAAGGTTAGTTCCAAGTTTCAAGTGAATAACTTATGTAGTTTTGAAGTTACCAAACTTTTGAATATAAACTTTAACAAGAAAATCTAAGTGAAAAAGGGGCATAACTCTGTCAAAATACAAAACAGAGTTATGGGGACTATTGCCCCTGACACTGGAGTTGATGACAAAGGTATATTCCAAGTTTCAAGTGAATAACTTATGTAGTTTTGAAGTTACAAGACTTTTGAATAAAAACTTAAACCAAATTCAGACCCGGAGGCCGACGCCGGGGGTAGTAGGAAAGCTCACCTATTCTTTGAATAGTCGAGCTAAAAAGCGGGTGCCCTTTTCGCAGACATAGGGCTGATAAAAGTGGTATAGAGGCAATTAAGATCATTATCGATTAGGGCGAGTGGTGACTTGCCTTTGAAAAGGGAAAAATGGCGCTTCAAAAAAGGGACGACGCCAGAGAGGTCCCCTATACCAATAGCTCACAGAGCACTTCGTTCTCAGGTGAGCTAAAAAGTCAAAGCCTAAATTAAGAATTATGTGTAAAACCAAAGACAAAATTAATAATAAACGCAATGATAAAAGATCTATAATTATAAATATGGGAAAAAGAAAATGTCGAACCATCAATGTTTTCTTTGAGGGCAATGACACAGTTGTGAGTTGCCTGGTCACTCAGTGCCACCATCAGCCCGCACTGCCCCTGGCATATCTGCTCTCTGTGCTCACACTGGGAACTTTCGTGTTCCTCCAGATCTCTGCGGAGAATCTGCTTGCCACACTTTGAGAAGCGACACGTCTTCATTTCATAGCCGCAGGATGAAACATGCCGGTCGTAATACTCCAGAATTATCTTTTCAAAACATCCATTGGCACGGAAGTCACATAGCATCATCAATCTGAAGGAAAAACAAACATACTGTCACAATAATTCATAGCATTCATTGTTCTTCACTGCTTAGTGGTGTAATCAACAAAAGTTTAATAATAATTCAAGACATGTAACATACTGGTACAAAATCATAAAAGAACAGAATAATTTAAGAATATGCATATCCTGATGCAAATTTATATTTAATTATTTATTATTATTACAGCTTGTGTGTACTTGACTACTTGGAATATTAAATTGAAGAATACTCACAGTGCAGTTTACTAGTATATTTATTTTTGAAAATAGTGTTATAAGAACATTTTAGACGACATATTTTGATCAGATAAAACAATAAATACCTTGACTTTAAAACAAATAGCCAATGAATAATAACCAACATCATGTTTACCTGTTGATCATATTCTGTACCAGTGGCAAAACTGGTTTCAAATCCTGCTTTCGGGTTCTGGTTCTGCAAGTCGGACACGTATGACGGCTGGAAAGCCACCTCTCAATACAGGCCTGACAGAACACGTGGCGACATGGGCACTCCACGGCCTTGTCCAACACACACTGACAGATGCAACAGACCAGATCTGGATCGGGTGGCGGATCAAACTTCTCGATGTCATACCTTGACATCCTGTGGCTGGTCTTATTCCACCATCTGCTAAAATATATTTATGACAACAGTTTAAGTAAACTGAAGCTAGGACTTGTAAAAATCTGTTAAAGTTATCATATCAAGGATAACTTGTGTTAAGAGATTGCATACCACATTATTTCTATTTTGGCAATAAGAAACACAAATTAGTAGCCAAAATATTTTCCAGTAATTTCAGAAGCTTTATTAGCCATTGTCTATTAAGGCTATACAAAAGCTAGGAATTAGTCTATCAGATAATCTGCACAGTTGGAACACTGAATATAACTCTACCTTGTATTTGTATGCATGCTGGTTTTATATCATTACACCCTATTAGTATTACATCCCAATGAAATCATCATCCAAATTTGATGACGTCTTGTTATTGTTTGCAGTTCTAATGTCAGTTGAAAAATAATTTGATCATTTCATATTTTTGTTTTCTAGGCGATTTATATCCGAAAATCTCTTGTAATTTCACATATTACAATAAAAAGAAAAATATCGTTGAATTTAGGCTATGTAGAATTTGGGTTGCAAAACATATGAGCCGCGTCATGGGGATACCGGACTTAATGCAGTCCGCACAGGCTAATCCGGGACGGCACTTTCCACCTACAGTGTATTTATGTTTAGAAGAGACTTCCTTGAAACAGAAAATACCATAAAAGCAGAAAGTGCGTACTGGATTAGCCTGTGCAGACTGCACAGGCTAATCCGGGACGACACTTTACGCACATGTATTAAGACCGGTTTTCTCACGACACGCCACATTTAAACTATACAGTATGCATAAACTTATAGGGATAAAATCGTGCATAAGTTACAGCAGGGCTTGCACTAAGGTGAATTTTTTGGAAGTCTTGACCTCCAAGTTTTGGATATTGGAAGTCCTGGGCATTTAGGACATGGAATGAAGTTTAAAATTCAAGCTTTGTTTAAGGTCATTTCTGAAAATTAGGTGATAATATGCTGATTAATTCATTGAAAGAGGTAAACATTTAGATAAATAGGTACATTTATTTATTTTTTCTGATTTTTATCATTGCACAGGACTTCCATGGTTGCAATTTTGGAAGTCCTGTTACCGAAGCTGTGAGCAAATTACTCACTGACTTCCCTTGATGCAAACACAGAGTTACAGTATTGTTTCTAAGATAATTTGTCAAGTTACCCCACCCACTAATTTCTAGTTGCTTAATTCAATTTAAGGATTAATTTAAGTAGTTTCTGAAAAGAATGAAAAGCACTGATTATATCAGCAAAATGAATAAGTTAAACATGTTTATAATAGTCTATCAATTTATTTAACACGCCGTTTGCAATGAGAACGCATACCAAAATATTTCACGATCGGTGGTTTGTCTGACTAAACGGTGCTACTATAATTTTTCACGTAGGATACACACCACTATATACGCTATAATTTGACAGGTCAAGACGGTCCGATTTCATGTCGGCCAAAGTTTACGACGAACGTCACCATGACGGCCCAAAATAATCATAAATTAAAGGGATGTATTCACATATTATTGTTGTTTTTTAAGGACAACAATATGTGCAAAACAACGGAAACATCTGCACTAGAAATAACCTAAATATTATATTAAAAAATCATATTAGAAGAAAGTACGACACCGATGGGGACTCAAGTTTGTCTGTCACGCAAACTACCGCGAATTACGTAAATTAATCACGTGTATTTTTAATACCATGGTATTTGTAATGCCATGTAAGTGATAGACGTGTTTTAAAATATTGATGAAGAGAGTTATAATTGTTACCATTGCAGTTAATGTTCATTCGTTTATAACGACACATTATTTCCAATAACTTTTGGTGTAGCAGTGTTATTTAGTATAATCGTTATGCATGTCATACTTTTCTTTTTGGAATATGCAGTGCTTTTTCTTCAGCAGGGTGGCAGGCTCATTGATTGTAGAAAATCCATATCGTGTTGGGGGAAGTACGTCCATTTAGAAATTAAAGAAACAAAAAATGCTTAATAGTATGAAGTTTTATTTCACATGCCTTAACGACGTTCGCAACAATTTCCGGAAATATTGAATTTTGAATACGGTACCTGTCGAAGCCTTTTTTTCAGTTTGTGTTACTAAGAATGTTGAATGATATAAAGCGTTTATATTCAAACAAAGATAGAGATTTTTAAATGCATCTTTTATTTTAAATGTTTCGTATAGAAATATACAATTGCCTTTTTTTATGATAAAACGCGCTTTATCTACAGTTATCATTTAACAAATTACTTTTAATGGACACTTAACGAGGTTAATTATAAATATGCTTGTTAAAACATAAATCATTTATCAAATATACGAATATCTTTTGTTCCAAACAACAGATTTTGTTAAAAGATCCTACATACATGCGTCATTTTATACTGAAACTAAAACAGTCTTAGAAAAAGGGGTCACCGGCCTTGTTCCGGAAATATTGGGTTTTGAATTCGGTACCTGTCGAAACCCCTTTTTCAGTTTGGATTTTATCAATATTTTAAGTATATATGATAGTGTTTTTCAAACAAGCTTATGGTTCTTTCAACTGATATGTTTGTACATGCTTTGTTTTGCAATATAACAGTGCATGTTGGTAATAAAAACGCTTTGCCTACATTTACTGCAAAATAATGAATTTGACTGGATTTAAGTCAGTCCAATGGGAACTAATAATGTTTTCTGAAACTTCATTTTTATCAAATGCATATTTTGTTCCAAACGACAGATTTTCTTAAAATTTCACACATACATGCATCAATGTATACTTATACCAAAACATGCAAAAAGAATGGCTCACCGAACCTGTTTGGGAAATATTGGATTTCATATAGGGTACCTATGTAGCCGTTTTCCTGTTTCGTTTTAACATACATAAAAAACGTAGCAATAGAATGGAGATATTAAATGGATCTTTTCTGATTATATATGCTTTATGAACTGTTACTATTAAAAATGCTTATTTCGAATGGACATTAGAGATGAAATTAGTATATTGTAACCTATATACAATATCGTTGTGTCTACACCGGTATGACAGACCTGTGTACTCACGCTCTATGCATTATGGGTATGCGCTACTTTCCAGCATAGCTCGCAATGGTTGATTTAACATCGAATTGAGGTTAGATATCAGTAAATCAACGTGTTGCCCTCCGTTTTACATTCGAAATATGGCCTTTTACTATAGTTCCTTTTTTCTTCTGCTATGAAAAGCATTTAGCAAGGTCAGACATGCATTTTTGTGGTTATTTCTAATACCCTCTAATGCTTTTGGAACATTTTTGTGCATTTCTTTGGAGGCTAACTTGAAAGATGAGTTTTTGGGGCGTGTTTACTCTGGCATGGGGCTTTTGTTGAAATATGACTGCCGACCGGTGTCTGCATTCAGGTGAGACGCATTTTCGTATAAATAAAATGTCATATCTTTTTATTGCAATTTTCGGAAGAGTAAAGATTCATTTTTTTAGCAGACACCAAGCTTGCACAATCGGAAATCGGAAAGTTCGCCGTTTTATAATGGGACCCAATGGGAATTGGATTTACTGACATCTAGCCTTAAATTTTAACACAAAACGAAAGTGAAAGTAGCTTTTTATAATAAAGAGGCTAAACAGCGTTAAACACGAACTACTGTTATTTTATTCAAAAGGAATATATATTCTACTATCAGTATTAACTGAATATTAGACTGATTAATGGTTTCAATAAAGTCATCTCATCAAACAATGTTCATACGCGGCATTACTTCATGTGTAAGCACATTTCGCCGTTTGAGTCGAAATAATGCGGTCAGGTACAGAGGTTTGGCGTGTGACGTCATCCTATGTGTATAGAATGATATACAATACAGAAAAAATGAAGCAAAAGGAGAAATTAACCCAATTATTTTCTTTTTGTTGCGAACGTCTTTAAATTATCTCCCGTTACACAAACGCTCTTTTAAGCTTTCCCGCATAGTTTTAACTTCAAAATACTTTTACAATTTTTTTATCATGCAAACACCGAAAATAACTAGGAGGAGGAAATCGATATTTTTGGGGGGTGGGTGGTGGGTGGGAGTATATACTTCTGAGCTAGAAGAATGGGCCCTATTTCGGCCACAAATTGTCCTTTACACTTCCTTATATTTAAGGAAATTGTCATAAAAGTGCCAGAATGTATAACGACTGTAATTTTATAAGCAGACAAAAACGACTTTAATGCCTCAAGGTAAATCTGACATGGCTTGTTGGTCACATTATCCCCTCGCCCTGTCGTACGTGTGCACGATTTATAGGCATCGGCCGGCGGGAACATACCCGGATGACAGAATCACCGGTGTGGAGGTTCGGCAATCTGCCTATTGTCCAGGAATTGTTTCATAATTTCTTAGCCCTTTTGCGGGCTTTGCCCGCTTTGCAGTAGTCGGAAAACAGGTCGGAAACATGCAGCAATATAAACATGCGTTTGGCCGGACACAGAAGGCGTCTTTATTCCAGCTAGCTAGGCGCCCGACATATTTTTGGACACATTTACTGCATCCAAATTTGACTTGGCTCATGCTTGTCGATTTTTCAGATGTCCGTACGGACATCGGCGGAACAACGGTTGATCTGAAGGCGATGGCAAAACTGATTTAAA
The DNA here is from genome assembly GCA_027627225.1 of Congeria kusceri. Classification (NCBI taxonomy): domain Eukaryota; kingdom Metazoa; phylum Mollusca; class Bivalvia; order Myida; family Dreissenidae; genus Congeria; species Congeria kusceri. The sequence continues at coordinate 16,963,257 of CM051031.1, read as the reverse complement.
TCCGCTCTAAATGATATCGATGCCCGGCCGATGCCCAAAATTGACGCGGCAGTCGGGCAGGTGGACTGTGGAATATGTCTAGAAAGTTTGATCGTCTGTGACAAACGCTGCAAGAACTAAACAATTTACGCTTTTATGCAATTGTGCCATGAGTACGTTAAGCGTTTCCTGTATAGTTTAATGATATTTTCTAAATTAACGTTTGTATTACTTCCAAGTTCTCACCACCTATTTATTTGTATTCTGAATGCCATAATTTGCTGAGCAGAATATATGTGCATTCATATACATTGTACATTTCGATGTTTGCCCTACTGCGTGTTCCGGGACGGCTTGTAAGCATGCATGGTGACAGGATGTTGGGTTAGAGCTAGTGATTCCTGTAACTGTTGTTTCCAAACTTGTTTCAATGTAATGGTTCATAACCAAAGGATCAGCGTTAGTAAGTTATAATTATGTTGTAACAGAACCTATTTGAAGCTAGGCGAATTTTTATATAAACGAACTTATTTACGGTCTGGACACACACCTATGAAATGCGGATGAGTACATTTTACAGCTACAACAACAACAACAACAACGACACTCGTTTTATTTTCTTTCGCGTGTACCAGACAAACACCTTTGGTTTTTTTAACGGCTTACTAGATCCATCATAGCTCTAGGACAGACAACATATTGTCGGCACAATAATGAAAGCAACAAAACCCGCGTGACTCCTTATAATAAAATGAATAAAGAGCGCCCCGTCCGACCGTTCCATCTGAGGATTAGAATAGTGATAGAATACGTATTATACGCGTGTATTGCAACAAGTAAAACACATATTCCATTTTATGTGGAAAAACCTTTACCATATTGCTATACAGTTGAGATTAAATAAACTAAATAATATTGTTTAAAAATATACTTTTTTCTTACAAATTGCTAGACTTTACAAACCGAAACAAACACTAATACTATTGCCATGAAAAGTATATTAACACATAAAATTGAACGCTAGCATACTAACATATTTGTTTAAAGTAAGCGTTTAATAGTTAACAGGTTAATGCAGTTTAAGGAATATATATGTCGATTGCAAAGTGCAAGCCTTAAACAATTGTGTAGGATAATTATTATACCAACCTAGTCAGTTACGATGTTCATGGACCGCGCTGATATGATGGGGTGTAATAAACCATATGCATATTGTTACTACCATACACACTTCTCATGCTGTATATGTAGCGTAGTTTAAGTAGTGATGTTATAATTTAATGATACTTAAATAAGAACGGCATTGAACCACTGTTTACTAATTAATTAATTATACACGGAATAATGTCTAAGGACGTACATATACTATATATTACAGCAATTACGTGTATTATTAATGAGTTATATTCAATGATGCTTATGCTGCAGTGCATGTTATTCGTTTGAGTTATCGTCGTTTTTGTTGGGCCCCTTGATCAGCGACTTGCTGGTTTGTTTACAGCTGACATCCTCCAGTTTATAATCATTGACGTCACGGTTAACGGCAACGCCCAAGGTATCCAATGGAACCCCTAGCGTGTCCTCTAGCTCCTGCCCCTTTGTTTCCCGGAAGATGGTCATTATGAACGCGGACATGAACATCAGAACGCCACTGACGAAGTAAAGTATCCCCGGGACAACCTCGTCCTGAAAACACGAAAGTAAGTTTTACGGCAATTTTAAAGTTTGTCTTTGATGAATCGTGGACATTTTGTATAAAAATAAAACTGCAAAAACTATGTAGCAGAACGATTAAGAAATAATTTTCGAGTTATCGTTGTTTATCGGCCAATTAACAACGATTGGGATTTTCTGATGCGTAGGAATTTAACCACGCACTAGAACGGCAAATAGTTGTTTATTAACCGATAAACAAAGATGATGCGAACATTATTTAGATTTCAACATGATTTGACAAATATTTTTGCAATTGTAATGAGAACTACATTTTACTATGCTCCGCTCAGAATCGGGACTACTTTCTGCGTTGTGTATTGAGTAGTTCAATAACGAACATTTTGTTTTTTGTCTCTAGAAAAATTAGAGAAAATCATGGTAGAATGTATGATACAATATAAAGATTGCATATTTGATGTACATGTACGTATATAATGAATAAATTTTTATAAAGGAATTACAACACTATGGCTTCATTACCAGAAAGACAATCTGCGGGGCTACCATGCCTCCGGCTCGGGCAGACATGCTGTGGACGCCATAGGCTAGCGTTCTGCAAACACATGCGAACACTGTCGTCATTACAATGTGCAGGTACAAAAATATATGGTATAACATATATAACATTTTCCATCCCCATCCACATGTCATTTTTTAAGATGCGAATCCAGCAATGTTGTGTGTGGTACTATTGTTTTTTTTAAACATGTTACTATAGTTATATCTCTAATTCATCTCAGAGTTATACCTCAAATTCAATTCAGCATAGAGCCTTACAGTAATACATATAGTGTTCTTTTACAGTTCGTGACTTTTCTGTATCTCAATAAATATTTAAAACACGGCCCTTGTGTATATAACATTATTTCATTTAATTTTTGTGTGTAAATATGTTGTGTTACCAAAGGCCTTCTTGATGATCTTTAGGTAAAGCTCTATGGTAAAGAGTTTAATGGTAAAGGTTTACCTGATGGCCCTCGGGTGCAGCTCTGTGGTACAGAGGATGATGGCCTGCCAGCAAAAGGCTTACCTGATGACCCTGGGGTGCAGCTCTGTGGTACAGAGGAGGATGGCCTGCCAGCAAAAGGCTTATCTGATGACCGTTGGGTGCAGCTCTGTGGTACAGAGGATGATGGCCTGTCAGCTAATCGCTTACCTGATGACCCTGGGGTGCAGCTCTGTGGTACAGAGGATGATGGCCTGCCAGCAAAAGGCTTACCTTATGACCCTGGGATGCAGCTCTGTGGTACAGAGGAGGATGGCCTGCCAGGAAAAGGCTTACCTGATGTCCCTGGGGTGCAGCTCTGTGGTATAGAGGATGATGGCCTGTCAGCAAAAGGCTTACCTGATGGCCGTGGGGTGCAGCTTTGTGGTACAGAGGATGACGGCCTGTCGGCAAAAGGCTTACCTGATGACCCTGGGGTGTAGCTCTGTGGTTAAGAAGAAAAGATGATGGCCTGCCAGCAAAAGGCTTACCTGATGACCGTGGGGTGCAGCTTTGTGGTACAGAGGAGGATGGCCTGCCAGGAAAAGGCTTACCTGATGTCCCTGGAGTGCAGCTCTGTGGTACAGAGGAGGATGGCCTGCCAGCAAAAGGCTTACCTGATGACCCTGGGGTGCAGCTCTGTGGTACAGAGGAGGATGGCCTGCCAGCAAAAGGCTTATCTGATGACCATTGGGTGCAGCTCTGTGGTACAGAGGATGATGGCCTGTCAGCTAATCGCTTACCTGATGACCCTGGGGTGCAGCTCTGTGGTACAGAGGATGATGTCCTGCCAGCAAAAGGCTTACCCGATAATCGTGGGATGCAGCTCTGTGGTAAAGAGGATGATGGCCTGCCAGCCAATGGCTTACCTGATGACCGTGGGGTGCAGCACTGTGGTAAAAAGGATGATGGCCCGCCAGCCAATGGCTTACCTGATGACCGTGGGGTGCAGCTATGTGGTACAGAGGCAGGGTTTCCCGCAGGATTTCTTGAAGGCATGTCGGCATCCCCGACCGACGCCCCCCCCCCTCCACCCCGCGTGAAAATCGACAACTCCTTTTGACCCCACCTCCCCGAAATCGACCGCAACGCTCGACCCCATTTTATTTAACTTAAATCGCAATTTATGGAATTAATTTTTCAATTATACATGTTATTCAGAATCGTTTCAAACCCTATTTTTCCGCCTTGAAATTCTGTCTTTAAAATCTTTTTTATTTTATTAAGTGTTTTATAATGCGAAAAAATCACCAATTATTATCAGTAATGCTACATAAGCCGAAAAACAACAACAACTTCGTTATTAAATACTTGAATACATGGTTCTTAAGCAACATAAAATACGGTAAATGTATCTCCATGTAAAAAGCGTGTTTTGTTACAAGAGCGCGCAAAACTTATGCCGCCATGCGTGTCGTGAAAAACGTGCGTGTAATGGTCACGCGCTCAATTGCATAATGTTTATGTGAACGAAATTACGTTTCACGACGTCAAATTGTGTTTTCAAATGAGGCTCTATATGACATTATTCATTTCAATATTTTTGATTGTCAGTTTGTGGAAAAGATTCGGGAATTACCTGGATACAGTTTAATAGCAAATACAATAACAAAAAAGTTTTGTATGTTCACTTTTCCTGACAAGCGCTAGTATTTGTTGTCAAACACCTTTTAGTTGTTAGTAAGGTATAAACTCCGCCTGTAAAATAACAATATTTGATTGGCTAATGCGATTGTCGTGGGTGGGACCTAACGTTTTAGTTACTTGTCAATCACTCTGTTGGGAGCGAGCCTTATTGATCAAAACGGCGTTCGTTTATGACCCTTCAATTAAAGGCCTATGTAATTAGATCAAGGGATTAAGGGTTGTCGCTTTGAAAATTAAGGCAAGTCGGCGTAATTTAAGCATGTCGACAGACGACTAACTGCTTTGAGGGCATGTCGGGCCCGACAAGCGAAAAAGGCCTGCAGGAAACCCTGAGAGGATGGTGGCCTGCCAGCTAATGGCTTACCTGATGACCGTGGGGTGCAGTTCTGTGGTAAAGAAGATGATGGCTGCCAGCGAAAGGACTACCTGATAATCGTGAGTTGTAGCTCTGTTGTACAGAGGATCATTGCCTGCCAGCCAATGGCTTGCCTGATAATCGTGGGATACAGCTCTGTGGTACAGAGGATCATGGCCTGGCAGCCAATGGCGTACCTGATAATCGTGGGATGCAGCTCTGTGGTACAGAGGATCATGGCCTGCCAGCCAATGGCTTACCTGATGACCATGGGGTGCAGCTCTGTTGTAAAGAAGACGATGGCCTGCCAGCTAAATGCTTACCTGATGACCGTGGGGTACAGCTCCGTGGTGTAGAGCATCATAGCCTACACGCCTAAGGCTTACCTGATGACCGTGGGGTACAACTCTGTGGTATAGAGGATCATGGCCTGCCAGCCCAGGGCCACGCCCATCTTGGCTGCAAGGGCGATAACCGTGGTGATGGTTCCCGTGACCGGGGAATCTGGTGTACAGAGAGAAACATATGTCGACATGGAATTGCAGTAGGGTTTGACGACTGCAAGACTAACAGCTATATCAAACATTCACTTCATTGACTTAGTACCCAAATGAAAAGGAATAAAGTTGATTAATTGTTCCACAAGCATGCACAAGGAAACTAGCTATTCATACACATCGATGTATATGTCCACTTACGTATGTACTGAAGTACCCCAACTGCTGTACCGCTCACCCCACAGAGGGCGTAGAATATAATGCACGTCTTCTTGCGTCCTATCCTGTTCACATAGGTATTTAGTTACATGTATATCAGTCGTTCGAAATGCGGGTACGTTTAAATAGAAGTAAAGACAGTTGCATTAATAGTAGTTTTATCAATATCGTGTATATGTAAACACATAATTCTTTATAAATTGCCTAACATAGCGATAAGAAAGAAGAGCATGTGAACTAAATACTAATTGGAACGAGCGTGTACCAGTTGACAAGAAACGGATTGATTATCTGTACTGGCGCCTCGACTATGCTGAGCAGGAACATGTTCAAGTAGAGATCTCCCGACAGGCTCTGCACACCGAATGTGATACCATAGTAACCGAGACTGGCAGAAAACCTGCAAAACAGTAATATTTAGTTGCCAAATAATTCTTATTTCATACCACTATATGTCATTACAGTACTACAACTAGGACTACTCCTTCATGTTCTTACTTTTTTTACTTCCACCTCCTCATACTCCTGCTAATACCACCAACACCACTGCTACTCATACTACGACTATTACAGTTGAACACAGCTATTTCGAATACCGTTAATTCGAATTAATCGCTATTTACAACTATTTTTTTTCGGTCCCGATTTAGTGCCTTCTTTATTTCACTAAAATATAGATCATTAATTAGAATTCGTCTATTTCGAATTCATCGCTATTTCGAACTGAAATTCCGGCCCCAATTAAATTTTTCACATGTAATTATCAGCGTTTATTTCGAAGTCGCACCTAAGCTGTGTATCAAAGGTGTGATAACGTGCACACATGTCATGATGCAAACTGTTGATAGCTAAGACACGCAGCTCACGCATATCATTGACCCTTAACATGATATTCCTTGTTCGAATTTCTCCACACGAGGATTGTGAATGATTATAATGCATTGCAGGCTCTGGGGTCAGTATGTGACAAAATACTAATAATTGGTAAACATCAGCCGGATTTTACGGGTTTTGTTTAAATTTTAATCGTGGACACACATAAGCAGCAAAGTATAGATGTATCATGTTAAACATTTGTTTACACTTTACAAGATCTCGACGTCCGCTCTTTTGTTTTTAAGAAAGGCATGCTCTGTACGATTGTGCAAAATGTGTGACAACATTGTTTTTTCATTGACAAGCACGTTCGTATGTGCGTAGTCACAAACTTTTGTTTTTGTTTTGTAATATTACGAATAATAAACTATGGAAGATTTCAATGATCAGACATTAGTTTTACATGCATCGTGTCCACAAAAAAGTTAATTGTTTTAAAAACAGGTACATCAATTTTGTTCTCATACATTCAGCGAGGAAGAAGCTTCAGACCGGTTTCTGCAAGATTAACATTCACATGACATATGGACAGATCCTTTTTGGCCCCTTGCTGCCCCCCTCTGGGCTGTTCAACAGAGAGGACTGTTGAGTATAAATTTTAATATATTTACACAAATGTTTTTGTGTGCGCAATATTCAATGACACATGAAGGGACCATTAAAACAGAGGAAGCGTTCGAGTCATAACAACACTGGATTTACCGCTATCATGTTTGTACACCTGTCAGAGAATTGATGGCGCCTTTAACATATGTCCCTTTAGAGCAACATCCTGTACTTTTCTTGATCCTGGGGCCATATACACAAAGCTCCTAAGGAAAATCATTGTCACTTAAATCACATTTAAGGGAACAATTCAAATAAAAATGTCCTTGTAAAAATCAGTATTTTATATTTTAAATATGGTAAAATAAGAAACATCTGTTGATTCTGAACCAAAATAAAACAGTTTAATACAAAATAATCTTGAGATGAAACAGCCACAGACTTAAGGAATTTTATGATTTAAAGAATTTACTTAAGATTTCACTAAGGAGCTTTGTGGATACGGACCCTGGATCTTTCCCAAAGTTTTCTGACATACGCAGCGCATAAATGTGTATAATAATGCGCGCCGTTGGGAGTGGACATTGTACCTGAACAACCGGTAAGGTACTAGGAGGCTTTGTAGGACCATATTTTTCAAAAATAATATTTTTCACATCTGTGAAAAATAGGATCTCATTTTTCACATGTGTGAAAAATGAGATCCTATTCGTCACACATCGCTGTCTTATTCTTCACATTTTCTGTGAAGTTTATTTTGTTATCGCATTAATTTTTTTTATATGTAATGAAGTTATATTCCTATGTGATCTTCAAGCATACCCCGCTTTTTAACAAATTATCTTCTTCACACTTAAAATTATGACAAATGAGATCCTATTCTTCACAGGTTTGTGAAAAATATGATTTGTGAAAAATATGATGGCTTTAATAACGGTGTGGTTACAAGGTCTCAACAAAGTTGTGAAAGACAACATCGACTGTCCCCAAACTTATGGTTGTTCGATTTCTTTATGGATATGTTGATGTGGGCTTATTTTAAAGAAAAACGTCTTTTTATGACTTGTGCCAAAAAAAATATTCGACAATAATTCTGAAAATGTTTCGGAAACAAGTGCCACATCTTAATGTATATTTTACGGAAGTTGAGCACGGATATATTTAAGTTAAGCGGCAAATTGAATTGTTTGAAATAACATTTATGTCATTGTTTCAAGTAACATAAATGTATATATTTGAAAAGAACTACTTTATATAAAAATCTATTAGTTTTAGTATTTAAACGTGTCAACTCAAAAACTTTAGAAGAAACTCTTCTTCTTGTATAAACGGTTTAGTGTGTTTTAACAAAGCAACTGATTGGCTTTTTTTTCATTTGGGGCTGCTGGCCTAGTTTTCTCACCAGATTTGATTGGCCAAATTAGTAGGTAAATTTAACTTAAGATTGCAACGCCAAACAATTCTGGGCTCGGACGGAAACGAAGCTCACAAAGAGAAACATGTCTGAAGACCTTCTTTAAAACAAAAGCACGTACACATTACCGCTTAATTCAGAAGTGTTTCATACCAGATTATTACGAGGCCGATCGTGGTCTTGGTGCTCTCTCTTGACCGGAAGAGGTCTCTCACATAGTACGTCTTTTGCATGCCTTCGTGACTGCTCTCGGCTTCGGCAAGTTCAATGATTTTGGACAAGTCCGGCATTTTCTGTCGGTTTGTCTTAGAGATTTTCTTGATCACATTTTCTGCCTCTGCGTATTTGCGACGGGTCACTAGCCAGCGGAAACTTTCTGGCATAAACCTACAGTTAGAACGATATTGCTATATTGCTTATAAACTTTGTTTAGACAGGTAAACATGTTCCTATCCCAAATTAACTATTTAAACAACGCTAAATGTCATTTAAAAATGAATACCACGCAGTTTCGTGTCTCGCAATTATGCCACCATATAAACAAAGAAACTTACCACCATGTAAACAGAAACGGACAGCCGACGATGAATATTGCCAAATGTATTTTCTTCCAGTCGTGCACGCCCCAAGCTAGCATAGCGAACAGTGCCGACTGTACGGGCCACGACGGCATGTTGACAATCAAGGGACGCCAGCGGGCCGTTGCAAACTCGTTCATAAGACAGTACTGGACGGTCAGATAGAACCCCATTCCGAGACCAATGAAGAAGCGCATACTCGCGTACATCTCCCACGTCACAGAGAAATAGCCCGCGAGGTTGAACGCTATGCTTAAAAACACAGCAACGAAGAAGACTGGTTTGCGGCCGAACATGTCCGCTAGTTGACCGGCGACCAGACACCCTACCATTACTCCCGCCATCTGTATAGTGGTGATCAACGCGGCTATCCACTTCCGGTCACACACCAGACTGAACTGAGACATGGAGGAAGAATATGTACAAGTAAAGTGTATGTATAAGTGTGTGTATACATTACGTTATAAACTTTGGAGGATTCAATTATATCAGACTGAAGAAAATACGGGGACGTACGTTGAAGTGACTACAGCGAACAATAAAATCATAATAAAACATAGATGTATGTACCGCTTGATTTATTTATCACGAAATGAATGGAAATTGCATTTGGACAGAGAAACACAGGGTACACACAAATGTGACATACTTAAGAGAGAAAACGGTATGGATGAATATTATGTAGAATTTTAGGACTATACCTGCGATACGACGGTCACCATATGTTCATCGAACTCATACGACGAGCATTTGCTCGTGTTCACTGCACACTGATTATCGTAGATAGTCGTACCATTCTCTGAGGTGCCAATATCGAGGACCGGGTCCACGCGACACCGGAAACCCGGGTTTTGGGCGCCAAATGTCATGGTGACCATGCTCCACGTGGCAATCGTCTTTCCCGCGTGCACGAGAATGCATAGCAGCCACTGGTAGAGACCACAGCCTCCTGTTTGCCGCACGATATCCTCGAGCTGAACGTTGTAACTCATGACTAACAATATATGAATGTCAGATTTGGAAGAGCCTTTAATGTGAATGAAAATCACAAAGGCTTCTTGGTGGAATATAGTTTGTTCGTTATTTCTTTACTAAATACCCTTACTGTCACTATCGTTGTGCGATAACGAACGGAACTTAATCAGTCAACTAGCCTTTCAATAGGGTCTCATCTATAAGTCACTGATAATGTATTGCGCCATTATATATAAACACACTAGGCCGTAGCTCATTAATGCATCCTCTCAACCATACCAACTATAACTCGCTGCAAGCACTATTTAATAATAATATGAAACTAGACCAGACTGAACCAAGATGTCCTACATGCATAGAAAGATAATTGTTCATGCTCAAACATCGAATGATCGAATGATTTCCATTTTGTCTGTTCTTATCTTCAGTATACAAGTCGTTAGGTCGTTAACCCTGCCACGCAACACACGCTTTGTTTAAAACTTAATTGTGTCGTTCATTAAATGAAACTACTTCAAGTAGAGATCATTATTTTAATGTAGTCGTACCAATTCTTCCCATACTAATGTAATCATTGTAGCCTAGAGCAAGTATGTAATGCCAATGGTTACAGTTCTAGAGCAAGTATGTAATGCCAATGGTTACAGTTCTAGAGCAAGTATGTAATGCCAATGGTTACAGTGCAGTGAAATGAGTATATTCGTTAGATCAACTAACGAACTGTGGTTGTTACCATAAATTTTAGTATGGTAAGAATTTTACGAACAGCAATGATACTTTGAACAGTGTACCGTAGTTGCAACTAAAGACGCCAGGGTTCGTATTCCAGACACATATTAAGTAAAAACTTAAAAATATGTATGGCCCCAGGTCTATTTAAAGAGTAGCTGCGCATAATTCTGATGCACTCAGACGAACAACTACTAGCCTCTGACTGTAATGAGCATGGGACTGATGACAGGCAATTCTAGAGGAGGCGTCATACGATCATGTCACGCTAGTTAACCATGCAATGCCTCAGGACTTCAATGGAAACAATTCTGATATCAATTAACACCTGACAGTCTAGGGACAGTACGTTACATTCACATCGCTTTATTACAAATGTAACATTGGGGTATATATAGCGTGTTATGTTGGCAATGTCAAGGTCACGGTGCGCCTATAACTTTTATAATGCTGCTAACTGCTAAAGATGCTAAATAATTACCAATTCCGCAATAAGACATTCACATTTGTATATTTTATAACTATAAGGCGTCTAAAGCGTTGTAGATTAACAACTGCGTACACAAAGATCATATACTGTCGTGCAGCGTTTACTTACAATATGGTCTTTATGGTGTACAGAGTCAAGAGCATATTAGTGAAGGAAGACCAAAAACACTAGAAAAACCAAAAACCACATAATGCAATGGCCAAACAATGACGATACTGGATTTATTCACAAACGAAACACACTTTTGTTGATTTATTCGTTTAAGTACGTCCTGATATAAAAGTAGATGGTAGATCCTTTGATTTGGTGACCATTGTTTTGCACGCGAAAAATCAAAGATTACCAAAACATACAGTTTGGTATGTCGCTTCTTTGACACAAATCGAAGTTAAGTTTGAAACTAAGTTGTCTTGTTTAACAATTGGTTACTACAATTACTAAAAGGGGTCAGCTTGGAGAAAAAAACTACAATTACTAAAAAGGGTACACAGAACAAACGAATGATTATCCATTCTGAAAACCCATTAGAATTTGTACTAATTTCTGCACTCTAAGTGACGATAATGCTTTCGTTCCCAATTGAAATGTATTAATAGCTTCAGATATAAAACGCAACAAGTTTGATATTTGTTTAGAACGACAACTTAAAATGCCTGTATAGTGTGTTATACATAAAGCATGTTCAAACATTAGTTTTGATAGCCAATACAAAACTCACTTGTAGCGCAATTTGCTTTGCAGCGACCATTCTAATGAGGTGATACATGCTTAAATCATTTTGATTTTGGTGTTTGTTTCGTGCTGTAAGCGCTGTAACGTACCGATTCGTGACGCCATTGTTTTCGACGGACATAAACAGAGTAGTCTCTCTTGAAACCGGTGGGCATGGTTAACTCAGCTCTGTCGTAACGTCATTTACATGCGTTAACTAAGCACCATTTGATATACAATATGCACATGTATCTCTTCTGCTAAAGAAGCTGGAAGTTTTACATTAAACATTAAAGAGACTATAGCACGAAACAGTTGTTTCCACTTGCACTGTAGATAAGACGTGTACATGTTCATAATTATATAATGCATAGTGAGATATAAGATAAAAACAAATCTACAAACATGTTTGAAAACTTAAAAGCCCAGGCTGTTTCGAACTCTCGACTTTGGAGCCATAGGAAGAAGTGACAGTATACAGCTTATAAGCCAACTGCAGCATTGGCTTCTGACGTCAAAATATAAACATGAAAAGGGCCAAACAAACAAGACCCATATTATAAATTTATTTTTATCTCAGAATGCGAAAACCCTTTTCCCATTATGTATACCTTTTTAACTGTTATTATATGTCATTAGTGATCTTCTAATTTGAGATATTTTAAAGAATTTACCCCACTGAGGCCCTTTACGTTGACCTAGTCCATTTAAGGGTAAATTGGCTATGTGCTTTTTCATGCTGAATTGGACAGGACAGGTACTCAAAATGGAAATGCATTGTCTTTTAAAATATCTTTAAACGTGATCTGTTTATGTACCATGAACACAACCAATAATTAATTTGTGTGGTAATGCTGCTACTAGTCAGATTTGAATGTCGGATGACGAAAGTCGTTTTTTGTTGTTTTTTTAAAGAACAGTCCGTGATTTTTACATCCAGTCATAATTGCCTTCTATATAAAGAGAGAATTAAAACCTTTAAAAGTAAAACGAAATGTTCTGTTTAATGACCTATATAGAGGAAACGCACATAATTAAAGGATTATGGGTAGGAGGACCGTATTAGTGCTGTTACAGTTTCACAAATTATCATCCGAACATTTTATGGTATCCCTGCACTCACTCACACGATACATTCAACAGTCGGAGACGCGCAGAACCAAAATAGTGAGTGCTTTTACAATACTGTTTAAATGTCTTTTGCTGTGGTTATATTCGTACATATCATGCATGCATGTTGACCAAATTATTGATTCAAACAATTCTTTACCGTACACATTAATGATAATGATGACAATGCTGATGATGATGATGACGCTTAATGACGAGTGTGTAATTAATGACGGCGTTGTTGTTGTTAATCTTTATATGTAACTACATATTCTTTGTCAATGAAGTCATGTAATTTCACCATTAAAGCGAACGCATACGTTTTCAGACTGTTGGCGCAAACCAACTGATTTAGTAGATGTATTCTGAAAATCAGTCTTGAGGGAACTACTTCTTTACTTTGCAGGCTATGAGTCAGTAAATCGATAAACAAATGCGCTTCGCTCGCTGAGCAGTGAGGCTTCCTGTTATCGATGCTACTTTCTATGAATAGATGACAAGAAATAGATCCGACTTAAAACACTAATAAATAATAATAATCCATTTAGTCCACATCTACAAGTGAATTCATGTTATGTCTATTCCAACAGTGTATTGAGTCAGTACATATAGAGGAACGATCGTAACCACTCGATTGACGATTGCTTTTGTTTTTGACGTATGTATCAGAATTATGGAAAAGCATTGCACTTCTAAAGAGAGTTTTGAATGTATTTTACAAAATCAACTTATTTGTATTTAACTTGGTATTTACTGAACATAGCGAGTGTGATAAAAAGCAATGAATATTGATTCGAACTTATATGGTTCATCGACTATTTTTACCCGTTGTAGATAGACGTGCATGCATATAACTCTGTTTGCTTTTTAAATAGTTTGCACAGAAATATTTGTCTCCTACGAATTACAAAAAATAATGATGAGAAAAAAAAAACATGTGGTAGATACATTGAATTAGACGCGTGCTATATTAGTTTTAATGTGCAAAAGAACAACAACAGTGGCCTGGATCTCCATCTTCAATTAGGTCAAATACCAGCTTATAGCAATTTATTTTATGTGGAGCGTATAGTTATGAGTTTCTATAATTTTTTTCTAGAAATGATATAACAGACAGGTGACTTACTTCAATAAATGTTCTTTATGATAAAAATACTTTCATAATTCATTTGCTCTCAGTTTCTTTTTTCGCCAACAGTCTTTCTACGCTGTCAGCGTTTTGATTTTAGACTGTTGGCGGAAGCCAATGGTCTCTTGAGAGTGTAATTTCCAAAACAGGTATCGCGAAAAACTACTTCTTTTCTTTGCAGGCTACAAGTCAGTAAATCGAAACCAGAAAGTGCCCTTCTTCAAAACAGCAAACATTCACACCTTTATTTACCTTTAATTTTTGTTTCAGATAATGTATGTCATGTGTATTATAATGTGTATATCATGTGATTTATTACCATTACAGTTTCTAAAAAAGTCAATTTTCTTAAAACGTTACTTCAAACTAAAGACACCCCTATTTTCGATATTTACTTGTGTCTAACAGAAATATTCACCTGGATGTCCTGGAATAAGACCACTTAATTAATGAGCTACTTGAGTTATTTTTGACTCGTTGCGAACGTGTTATTTCTTGTTACCGATTCTTATTCTGCATATTTTGACAACAAATTACTGCAATGTATTAATTTTAAACGGTTGTATGGAAAATCGAGAGCACTTGTCGAATGACCCACTTTTGACTCAGTAGGCTTCGAATAACTAACAATCGACGCTCCTAACTACCACGCTTCATCGGTTATTCTACATGGCTCGCTGCAGATTTACTTCATAACTGGAATGTATATAATTCCGTTTGCATTAGATAATTAGCTTGAAAAATATTTGTTCGTTACTTACAAATTAATGTTTATTATGATAACGTATACTATTGAATAAGAAGCCATATTGTCAAGTTTAAAGGTGGGAATTGAACATAATTCAAACGAATGTTTAATATTTAGCATAACTGCACTCATAATTCACATGCTTTTGGTTTCTTCTAGTCGCCAACAGTCTTTCTACGCGTCAGCGTTTTGATCGAGCACTGAAGAAGTATGTCATATAGCGCCTTGTTTGTAGACCTGGTGGAACAATTAGGGGGCTGTGGTCGCTCCCAATGGCTGACAGCTTTTGTCGGTCACGGCGCAAAGTTCGGCGCAGCGTGGAGCATGCTGCACATGACGTTTAACGGCCGACGTGCGGACTTCCGGTGCTCTCAGACGCATGCCTGGCCAACAAATATGACATCGCTATTTGACAACAAATGTAGTCTTGAAAATGAAACTGCTCAATGTGGAGAGGTCGTTTTCGAGGACAGTATCCATACAGTTGTAGTTACAGTTATTAACACCGCCTTTGTGTTAATATTAAACATCTGTAACTGGGTATTGACAAACCAAGAATTAAACAACAGCAAACAAATATTAGAACTATATTATAAACAGTTCGTGTCACAGTGGGAAATAATGATACATTGTCGGAATCGTGTAATGGTGATGATATGGTGTCAGGACTCGCTAAGAACATGTGACATTTTTTCAGTGGAACCTGGTTTGCGAAAGCAGTTGGATAGTCGCAATGATTACAACAATTCAAATGTCAGGCATGCTGGTTGGAAGCTTCGTTTCCGGTCACCTATGCGACCTAATAGGCCGGAAGCCAACCTTCTATCTTTCACAACTGATCCTTGTGGTATTCAACAGCGTGGCTTATTTCTCGGTGAACTGGCAGATGTACGCGGCCGTCCGGTTTGCACTTGGAATGGGTAGGTTCTAATGTTACATGAAAATGATGTTGTCATTAATTACACTTACAATGATAAATTCACAATGCTTAGTAAATTGTGTCCCAATTACGTTTTTCAGGAATAGGTCTTTTCCTGACGGTTCAGATGAACATGATAACAGAAATGGCTCC
Organism: Congeria kusceri; assembly: GCA_027627225.1. NCBI lineage: Eukaryota > Metazoa > Mollusca > Bivalvia > Myida > Dreissenidae > Congeria > Congeria kusceri. The sequence continues at coordinate 16,947,481 of CM051031.1, read as the reverse complement.
AATGGTCTGGAGGGCCCGCATCGCCGCCTTCCCTTCCTGGCCCATTGGTGCTGCCATATTCGCTTTTGTGGCTCTGCTGTTTAAAGACTGGAAATACATTCACCTGGCATCAGCCGGCATTTCTGTGCCATTTCTTCTCACGTTTTTGTAAGTTGGGCATTTTCGTAAACTATGGCTGTTCTTTGGGTTGCGAGTAATGGAAGACTTTATTGTAATTTGGAAATTGATTTATTACAAAGGTCATCTTAATTTTATATATTTTATGGTATACTGTAATAACAATTAGAAATATAGCGATATTTGATTATTTTACGTAATATTTTGTTATATATTAAAAAGCTTCGTCGACGAAAGCGTAAGGTGGCTTATAACAAAGGGTCGTTATGACGCAGCCGACCACGTGATCGACCGAATTGCCCGGATGAACAAAACATCGAAACCAAACACTAGCAAACTCATTGAGGAGGCTACACGCCACGCGCAAAAAGACACGTCTAAGGATACCCACTCCGTGATTGACCTGTTCAAAGAAAGGGGAATGGGAAAGATGACGTTAGGTCTCCTCTTTATGTGGTAAACCTAATACTTTATGTATAATGTATTGAATAAGCGAATATATCCTCAACTGAAATTATACATTAGATTCCTGAATAGCATTTTCAGTATTATGCTCGCGAGGCATATTATTATGATTTTCTTTTGCTGAAACCACGATTTTTACACAATATATAGTCGATATCCGATTTCATAAATAACGGTCCAAGTTAAAATTTTAAAAATTTTATCAGAAAAAACATCATGTTTGTACATATTAATTGTTTCCCTGCATTAGGATGACCATCAGCTACTCGTACTACGGACTCACGTTCGGTGTGGGCAGTCTGGCCGGGGAACTGTACCTGAACGTGTTTCTGTTGAACATCATGGAGGTCCCCGCTTTGTTCGCCGTTATGTTCTTCATGAACAGGTTACATTTGAGACGAAACATTTATACGTTACCATTATGAATATTATATGTAGCTGATCTAACGTTATGCTGTTATACCAATGCAGTTGTATTGAGGAATATAATTAGCAATGCTTCCATTAAATTATTTCTGAAATATTGTTTAAGAATCCATTTGACATTTAGATCTACAAATTGATCGAAGTAGAACAAAGTGTAACCATTTACTTTTACATCGAAAACATGTCATTTGTTTTATTTGTATGTTTACTCCATAATTGTTACCTCGTTTCTCATACTGTTGAGCAGGTTTGGGCGGAAAAAGTGTGTCATAGCGAGCTTCTTGTTTACCACTCTCTGTAGAGTAACTGTTGGCATCGTTCAGTATATAGGTGTGTATGCGATGGATTGCATGCATCCTTTTTCACTTAAATTTCTGCCATGATGGTTATTACGTTTGATCAGCAAGGCATTCTTGTGAAATACCATTCCTTTTGTAACAAGATTCAGTACATATAGCAGTAATAAAGGTGTGTATGCGATGGAATGCATTATTAAGTTGTGGCTTTGTTAGAAACAGGTACAGCATTTTTTTTATCATAAGAAATTCAGTCATTTTCCTGTGTCCAAAGTCAGTATTTTAGCAGTATAGTACTGTATGCTATTGAAAACTTTATTAGAAGTATGGATATGTTTTGCGGATAAATATTTACCCAATATGAAATAATTGAAGAATGTCCATGCCGTTATGTAATAATAATTATTAACATTAGGTTGATAACATAACATTCTGTAATATATTGCCAGCTTATTCAAAGTTTACTTTAGCTTTCTTATCCGCAGACATACCGCACCGCGGCCTGCTTACAAACGTGTTTGCATTGGCTTCCAAGATGGGCATAGCTATAGGATGGAATTGCCTTATGATATACACGACAGAGCTGTATCCAACAGTTGTCAGGTAACCAACGTAGTCCAAACGGTAGATGTCAATCAAATAACGCTCACGTATTCCACTAGTGTGGCTATGTGACGGATGAATGTCTTACGGGCGGACAGAATTTGGCATTGATTTGCAGGTCCAGCTTCTTATTCTGGATAATGACGTTCTTTTTCTTTTGGCACACCTTTTTGACAGCATTCAGCCATTGGTAGCTAGTTTTGTTAATTATGTGACTTTTTCTTGACCATTAATGCAGCACAAACATTCATTTTAATGTGCACACATTTTCATATAAAAACAGCAACAACAGAACATTAAAACATTTAAAGAAGAACAACAAAAAGCGACAATAACAAAATTACATGAACCAAAACATCCAGGCAAAACAGAAATTAAAACTTAAAATGAACACATTGTTACGTTTGATTTAATTCATAATATCAGCTATTATTTTTGGCATTATTTTGAAAAATTGTGCAATTGTACTAAAGAAAATATTTGTTAACTATACTTGAGTACGAATGTTTTCAGAACGATAGCGTTTGGTTTTTGCAACACGGCGGCAAGAGTCGGTGGCATAGTGGCTCCACAGATTGTGCTCTCGGTACGAATAAAATTTCTATTGGCCAATATGAAATCAACATCAAACTTGAGATCTTTATGCCGTATGCCATAATCTTCGTCGTTTATAACTAATGTTGCAGTAAAGATGTAATTAATCGGCTTATTGTTTGCAATATCAATAAGAATGTCCACGGGCAGCTTAAATACGCAAAAAATATTTATATTTTATTAGACCTCACGTGACCACTCTGTGTATTTTGTCCATAGACCAAAAGTAATATCACAGGGTAATATAGTTTCATATCAACCACGCGCGGAGCTAAAAATATAACAGCGATTTTGTTTTCAAAACAAAAACTAAATTGAACGACTATGTAACTTTTATCTCCAGCTTTTTTGTATCCACAAAGCTTAGCCTTTTTTATTTCAATGTTTCATGTGAACCGTGCTAACTTGTAAACGCGATGTGTATTGAAATCGCCATGACTGTTCAGAACGTATCTTTAAATTCGTATTTTGTCTTCATCATAACCACCATCAGCTTCATGATCATTACAGTAATGTACACATTATCATTATCATCATCACCATTAAACACTTTCCATCAACTGTATATTATTCCCTTTTGAATCACACGATAACTTTCGCTGGTATTTTGCCATGTTTATAACCGATTAAATTAACGCGCTGTAGAAACTTCTTATCGATCACGCCATCATTAAAACATAGAGCTCTGTTTACACTCAGTGGTCATGCTGGTAAAAGGTTAAGGTCATGTCTGCTAAGCATTGGAAAGTACGGAAGGCTGAAACTGCAATTTTTAACTAGAGAACTATTGTATTGTGAAATGGTTATGTCAAGCCTCGGCTTACGTAGCATTTATTACTAGTGTTTACATTAAAGTAATCGTCAAAGAAATCACAAAGCTTATCATTCCATGTTTTACGGATTGTTAGGTTTACTAAAATAAATAACAAATGGATGAGATGGTGATATTAATACAATGAACCCTTGAAAAATATTTATGGTTGATATTATTTTATATCACCTTCTCAGCCATGCGTTATTTATATAATATGTATGTGTGCGAGTACGTAAAAATGCCATTATTCGACGGAGCGAGAATACCAGAATAGATCACTAATGACTTGTACATTGATTGCAACATTGTCTGGTTTCATTGCTATAACTAATAATTTGCTAATAGATCCCGTGTTTGTTTTGTCTTGTTTAGAATTCGTCTGGCTGGTATTTAATTTCGATGAAATGTGCAAAGGGATGTTCTTTTGTATTGTCCTTTCCGATAAGTGATTTGTCTTCCCTTGAATACTCTTCTTAGGCGCATGCGCAGTGACGCAATTTTAACATCCGGGGAGTACAAAACACGGAAGTAAATTGACATTGGAATACGTTAACCTTGATCGCTAAATAAAATGGACAAACCACGGCGAACTAAGCCGAAATATTGTTGTATTTGTAAGGGAATTTATCGAGGAAAAGTAATTGATGGAAGGACTGTTTCGCTTCATCGATTTCCGCAAAATAAAGTTGCCAAACGTGTTTGGATAAACAGGTGTAAAACTGTCATGAGGACATTTAAGTGGACAGAGCACAAACGTCTCTGCAGCGAACATTTTGTGGGTTTAAGTGGACCAAGTAGTCGTCACACTCTTCCCACGCTCTTTCCAACTCAAAATGGATGTGTAAAAGAATTCCCTTCTTCCGTAAGTTTATTTTTATAATTGGTATACTATAATTATAACACAAAATATTAAATTGTACTGTGTGAAATGATTTTTTAAACACAACACACTAATGACTCATTTAGCCATTAACACTAGCACAGCGCTCTACCAACTGAGCTAACCGGGCGGCTGGTTATAACGTACAATCATCTTCCCTTTAACCTTAAGGCCAACATCTAGGCACTAATGCCTTTTACTTCTGACATCATTAAAGTAAATTTACCTTTGAGGCTGGTTCTAACCCACGCACACTACAGATTTATGGTGATCACCATTGGATACAGGTTTTAATTTATATTAAAATAATGCTTAACCATAGCAAACAACATTCTCATTTGTACACAAATTGTATATTGTTTAATGTTTATTGCAGAACTTGGATGACCATCTTCAAGTTGAAGATGATTCCGACAACGAGTCTGGACAAGATATCAATATGGACAATGAAGACCTGCCCCAAACAAACCTGAGCCTTCCTATGGCACAACATTATACAGACATCTCTGTTCATCTACACGACTATTGCCAAGGGCCTGTCTTGATGCAACAAAACCCAAATGTTCGGCAAGTTTGAAATATACTTAGTATGTTTAATTGATAAGGTTATTTCAGTATTCGACACTTTTCTGCTGGGTGGTATCAGAATTATACATGTATTGCTTTCATCGAAAGACTATTCAAAATTTTCGTGTTTACACTTTTCAGTGTGTTTTGCACAAATATGTTCTACAGTAACTCATCAAAATATGTTATATGCAATGTCATACATACAGGAATTTATATTCTAGTTATCTACGTGTTAAAATTCTTAATCATTATATTAAACGTACATTTTATAACATATACCAACACTTAAAGGGGCATATCGACGGTAGTCCCCCTAAATATACACATGTTTAAAAACAATACATATTCCTTCTTTTCAAGCAGATATGTATCTGGTAACTTTATATTGATGACACTGTTAAGACAAAAATATTTACAATGCAAAAAAAAACGTTTTTTAGAAACATGCCTCCAGTGGGATTCGAACTCACGCCTACAAAAATGCCTATTTCAATGAAAAGTTTACTACACTTAAGTCCCGTTATCGATAGTACGCATGCATATAGCGGTACTTCATGTACATTTCATACATAACGATTTTACTACTACTACTGATTTTCCCGCGCCCGCTAAAAGTGTCCCCGGGGAAAACTTTTTATTATTATAAAAATAAATATGTTATTGAGCGTTTATAAAAACGAGACATATGTGTGAAGCAACCATTTAATGCATACTTATTAAAACATAATGTTATTTATAAAAATATAATACCGCATTTACCGTCGATATGTCCCTTTAATAGATGTTTATTCTGTTTTCTTTCAGTTGTATGGATACACAGACTGAAGCAGATTCGGTGATAACTGGAGTGCAAACGGAAGAAATATGTGTACGAAAGACATGTGAAGGGACCTCACAAACAGTGATCGAAACTCAAGATTTTGGTGTTCAGTGTTGTCTACCAAGTCTTACATTTGTTGACATAAAACACGATGATGATCTTGTAAGCTTTTACACAGGCATTCCTAGTAGAAAGGCCTTCGAAGCAGTTTTTGATGAAATTAAAGATGATGCAGAGACGAGAACATCAAGGAGAAAACTTAATTACGAAAGCAGTTCTGGAGGGCGACCTCGTACGCTTTGTGTTATTAATGAATTTTTTATGGTGCTAATGCGCCTTCGTCTAGGACTGATTATTGAGGACCTTAGTTTTCGATTCAACATTCAATACTAGGGTCATTATAGACTGTACAGAACTTTATAGTGAAAGCTCAAGCACACTGTCCTTGAAAAGTTTAATGTACAGTGACTATAAGTCTCACATGACACATAAAGCACTTGTAGGTATAAGCCCAAATGGTGTTGCAACATTTGTTTCTAATTGTTGGGTTGGAAGCATAAGTGATAAAAAAATAACACAAAAGTGTGGAATTCTTGACCTTTTGGAAGCAGGTGATGCCATCATGGCGGATAAGGGGTTTACAATAACTGATCTGACCACACCCAGAGGCATTGAATTGATCATTCCACCATTTAAGAAAAAAGATAAGCAGTTTACTAAACGTGAAGTCTATTTGACAAAAGAAATTGCCAGTGTTAGAATTCATGTAGAGCGACAGATGGAACGAATAAAAAACTTTAGGATCTTACAGGGTAACATTCCAATCAATCAAGGACGTCGCATTTCAAAAGTATTTAAAATTTGTACATATTTAACTAATTTGTGGCCTCCTCTTATCCCCGATTAAACATTACATTTAACTGGCAAATCATCAAATAATGCAAAGAAATTATTTCAATGTACAGAGTGATATTTAATTAAAATGTCAGACATATGAATACATTGAGATGTCCCACTCTAATAACTTGACACCCTGTACACCCCCCCCCCTTCCCCCCCGTGAATTGACATCAATAATACTAATAATAATACACAGGATAATAAGCAATCATTGTTAAAAAGGTAATCTTAAATTGATCGACTGTATAAATGAATACTTTAAGATTTCAATTAATTCATTATGGAATCTTTGTAGGCATGTAAATTGGTTATCTAATTGTAATTGTAATTGTGGGTCATTTAAAAAATGTAAAAACATAATGCCATTTAAAAAATGTGAAAACATAATGTCAGGAATGGCTACATTTTGGGAGGGTTAGTGTCAGTGGTGGAAAATAAGTGGGATGGCATATACTATGTAGAGCATATAACCGGGAGGGCATGTGTTGGTATATGCTATAAATATCGCAATGGCATACGCCGGGAGGGCATGTGTCTGGCTTCCATTTAATAAATTATAATTATGTTTGCTCTTTTTATACTCTATACTATGATAAATCATAATTATTAAGAAAATTATTATTAATTGTAAAATTATTTATATTCTCTGCATAGATAATAATATTTCCAAAACAGGATTAAACTATTACATTAATTATTTTTATTATTAATTAGTAAAATGTGACTAGTCTAACATATACTTTTTTGTGATAGATTTGATGAAACCTCTGAACATCAGTCTATGACACATTTCTGCATATATTGTGAAGCTATACCTATCAAATCAGCATATATGATATACAAAACTTGCCTCAACATTGTACACATGTCTTTCATCATAGTAGCCCTTGGCCTTCAATTGTCTTTTTGAATTTTTCTTCAAGACAATGTAGTTGTAAATGTCTTTAACGGATACTTCAGGTATACAATCGCAATTATCCGACCAATCTGGAAGCTCATCAGGGTTGGGAACAACTTCACCAGTTGATAAAACGAATCGTTCCGTCTCGATCTGTTTTTGTTCAGTTTCGTCTTCTTCGGCTAACTGATGTTTACTTTTGATTGACAGTTTGTATGTCCCTTTAACACGTTCAATCAGCTCGGCTTTTCTCCCCGATACATTCTGCTTACGATTGGCTAAGTAGAGCTTTAAATCGACAACCTTAAACCCGCCCAGTTCATTGTTATTTTGACACGCTTCGTGAATATGTTTGTCAATGTCCGCCATTTTGAATTTATGTAATCCCCGGAAGTAGATAGTGGGATTACTTCCCTTAGATTTCAGGGGACGTAACCGAGTTATCGGAAAGGACAATTGTAGTTTCAATCTTTTTGTTCCATATAGCCTTTGCACTATTAGATTGTACGCAGTCGTACATAGTAAACATACTCCTAGCAGAGGTTAGTTCCCATTGGCGTTTTAAAGTAACCACTGCCACCACGAGTGAAATGTATTTTGATATTTATAATTATTTTATAAAAAAAAACCTCTTAATATTGCATTATTGGTGTAGACATATATATTGAGGTTTATAGAAAAAAATCGATAACCAAAAAAGTTAACATAACAGAATGAGGATTTTACTGTGTCCATGCTGTTTTCCTCTGCTTGACAACCATTTTAATCTACGCCATGTGATCTAACTATGGTCACGTGGAAGTTTGTGCCCACAGTGATTAGATGAGCTATGCTCGGACCCAGTCAAATGTCTGTGTGGAGGATGCATACTCGTAAACTTCACTTTCTTTAAACGCAGAACGACTCCGTGCCTGGGCTGATGTACTTCATGAGCGCGGCCATGCTTCTTATCTCCAGTGTCGTCTGCTGCACGTTCCCGGACACGAGCGGAAAGGAGCTCAACGACACGCTCACTAAGGAGAAGGTCGTTACCATAGCAACATTTATCGAAAGCGATCCGAACAAGATGGACAAAATTATGCCAATATTTCAAACCGTTGCTGAAATATATGCATATTATTATCTTATCCAAAATAAAACATTTATACAAAATAGTATAGACTTTAGACACACCTATGTTTACAAACGGGAAAATGCCGATGATTGTTTGATATAAGAAGGTAAAAGCGTATGCTGCTATAGCACTGCAAGCCATTTTGAAAAACAAGTGTGTGCTATTCTAGCACTGTAAGCAATTTTAGAAGTTATCAACGTATGGTATTCTAGTACAGAGAGCCGTTGTAGATGTTAAAAGCACTGTTAGCCACTTTAGAAGTTAAAAGTTTATGTTATTCTGGCACTGTAAGCCAATTTTGAAGTAAGAAACGTAGGTTATTCTAGCACTGTAAGCTATTTTAGAAGTTATCAACGTAGGCTATTATAGTTCTGAAAGCCATTTTAGAACTTAAAAAACGTATGCTGCTAAAGCACTGTTAGCCACTTTAGGCGTTGAAAGCCTATACTTTTCTAACACTGTACACCATTTTGGAAGTAAAAAACGTATGCTATTCAAACACTGTAAGCCATTTCAGAAATACACATGTTTATTATTCTAGCACGTTAAGCAACTTTAGAATTTAAAAACATATGTTATTCTAGCAATGTAAGCCATTTTAGAGGTTAGAAACGTGGGTTATTCTAGCAATATAAGCCACTTATTAAGTTAAAAGCCTATGTTATTCTAGCACTGTAAGCCATTTTAGAAATACAAGTGTATGCTTTTCTACCACTGTAAGCTACATAAGAAGTTAAAAGCATATGCTATTCTAACATGGTACGCCATTTTAGAAGTTAGAAACGTACGCTATTCTAGAAAAGCCAATGCTTTTAACTTCTAAAATGGCTTACCTTGGTTTAATAGCATACGTTTTTAACTTAAAAAAAAAACTTACCGTTTGTAGAACAATTTAATATATGACAACTTTGCAAAGACTATTTCAAGTGGCGACCAATAAAGCAGAATAACATGATTTATTGATATATTACAAACAGGTGGGGACTGTATGAAGAAAATAAGGTGTAGACTAAACAATAATCATAAAATTTATGTCACAAAACCTAAATGGTGGGACGCGGAATGTCAGGATTTCTAAAGCCGTAAATAAAGAAGTCTGGGAAAATTTCGCATCACCCATTCAGCGTCGGATCTCACTGCCTATTTTAACGATAGTACTAGTTTCAGACAGCTATGTTATCAGAATCAAAACGCTGACGGCGTAGAAAGACTGTTGGCGACACAAAAAAATAAAGCAAGTAAATTATGTGTGCAATTTTGTTAAAAAGCCAACACTTGTTGGAATAAGGTTCAATTTCCCACCTTTACACTTTATGATGTGACATCTTGTTCAATAGTATACGACATCTTAATGCAACTAATTTGTAGGCACCGAACAAATATTGTGTCGAGCTAATTATCTTATGCAAACGGAATAATATACATGCCAGTCAACAATTCAGTCGGCAACTGGCCAGAATAACCGATGAAGCGCAGTAGTTTACAGTATGATAGTGCTTCATAGCCTACTGAGTCAGAAGTAGGTCATATGATGCAAGCTCTCGATTTTCCCTTTTACAGTTTTAAATTACAGTAATTTGTTGTGAAAATATTCAGAATGAGAATCGGTAACAAGAATAACACTCAAACAACGAGTCAAAAATAACAGATGTAGCTCATTAATTCGGTGGTCTTATTCCTGATCACTCGGGTGAATATTTTTGTTACATACAAGTAAATAGAAACTGTAATGGTAATAAATCACACAATATACACTTTATAATGCATATTGCATTACGTTAGCTTAAATATTTAAAATGTAAGGAAACAGGTGTGAACTTTTGCTGTTTGCAGAAGGACCTCTCTGGTTTTGATTAACTGAATAATAGCCTGCAAAGAAAAGAAGTAGTTTTCCGCAATACCTGTTTTGGAAACTACCCTCTCAAAAGACCGTTGGCTTCCGCCAACCGTCTAAAAAGCAACAAAAGAGTGAACGACGTCAGGTGCTAATGGACAGTAGTGAGAACCCCAAGTTGTTCAGGGATAATATAAACCGTACAAAAGGAAATCGTAGAACTCCAGACCATTTAATTTCTGGTGACGAATGGTACGCGTATTTTGAACATTTGTTTTCCGGCACACCGTATGAATATGAATCTTCTACCGAAGAGTTACATCACATAAACAGGAATGTTAACTCAAATGAATTAAACCAAATGATTAAAAGGCTCAGGGACCGATGGATTGTCCATTGAAATGTTTACATGTACAATTCATAAAACTTTGCCGTTCATACACAAACTTTTTAATGACATTTATGATAGTGGCAACTTTCCTGAAAGCCGGGGTGAAAGTGATTACCCCCCATTCATAATAAATGATCTAAATTGGACCCAAACAACTATCGAGCTATATCATTAAGCAACACCATCAGCAAGATATTTGTAAATATACAAACTATAAGCCTCAGGACGTGATGTGAAGCAAACAACATTATCCACTGTAAGCCATGTAAGAAGTTTAAAGAGTATGCTATTCTAGTGCTCTAAGCCTCTTTAGAAGTTAAACGCATATGCTATTATAACACTGTAAGCCACTTTTTAAGTTAAAAGCCTCTGCTTTTCTAGCACTGTAAACCATTTTAGAAGTAAAAATCGTATGCTGTTATAGCACTGTAAGCACTTTCGATGTTAAAAGCATATGCTATTCTAGAACTGAAAGCAATTTTAGAAGTTAAAAGCGTATGCTATTCTAGCACTGTAAGCCACTTTAGAAGTTAGTAGCAAATGCTATTCTAGCACTGTAAGCCATTTTTGAAGTTAAAATCATGTGCTATTCTAGCACTATAAGCCACTTTAAAAGTTAAAAGCGTATGCTTATCTAGCACTGTAAGCCATTTTAGAAGTTAGAAGTTAGATTTTCTTTTTGGGTAAATATTCTTTCAGTTTTGAATTGATGACGATGACGCGAATTCACTAACACGCGAATAGAAAAGAATGATCATTTTAGGAGAAAAACGCTATAAATATTTGTCCTAGCGAATTCAAAGCAATCTACAGTAAATAAAATACACAGCGAAGACGATAATGGACATCCTTAATCTACCCATACACCAATTCTATGTCTAATATGTTTGAGAAATAACACTTATTTAAGTTAAGGCTGCTTACGTGTGTGTAGAATATGTTTGAAGATCTTACAAGATTTTCACCAATTCAAAATAAAGTTTCGATCGTACATTGCCTATAGAATCAAAGGCATTTTTGAAATCCACAGATAATCTGGCGCCAAAAATATGCACTCCTGCATAAATTCAACATTTTTACTTATGAATCTGTATTTTACAAAGCCCGACTACGTGTTAGAGCTAACCGCTGGTGATATTCGGTCTCCTAAAGACTTTGAATGACATCAATTGCCAGTATTCAGTGAGAAGCCAGTTTAAAGGTGAATCGTTTTTTAAACAGGTTGTGTTATGAGATTTTTCTTCTGTGTCATTTAAATACAAGTTAACATATGCATATGACTATCTTAAATAATGTCCTCAATGCAGGAATAAGGTCGACTATCCGTGTGGTATATTTATTTCTCTAAATACAGTGCGCCAATATCGGTCGGTAACTGTGCCGTGGTTTACATTATATCCTGACATTTTATGGTAACCGTGAACTGTTATCTAAATACATCCAAAAGCCGTAATGGATCATTGTTAGGCAAATGAAAAAGTATTAATCTTCAGCATTGAAACCACGTCAAAATTTACTCTGACTGATATGTCAACTGTACGACTATTCTGTTCAATGGCGTCTTTTACTGCACTAATATTGTATTGGCAAACTTTATACCATTAATAACTGACCATTTACGATACTCTGTAATTGAAACTGCACGAACGGATAAATTTATTAATGCTTTGTTGAAATACGCTGGAATGCATTCTAGAAAGCTTGTCAGTATCCATGTGTGAGTATTTATGGTTTAAACATACATTTATTTAGTTGTATGTGATAATTCATTACATACATACTTAACCTATTGTAACATTTTTGTAATGAATGATATCATGTTATTATGGCATACATGTAGAAGTTGTATCATTACACTCACATGTTTTTGCTTTAAATGTATTAGTTGCATATTTCTAATTACTATAATATTTAAACTGTTTGTTTTGCATATCGGTGCCCGTTGATCGTAGACTGGAATGACCGTTCAATATTCTCAGAGTCGTGAATGTTAGTCGTAGACTGGAATGACCGTTCAGTATATTCAGAGTCGTGAATGTTGGTCGTAGACTGGAATGTCAATATTCTCTGAGTCGTGAATGTTGGTTGTAGACTGGAATGATCGTTCAATATTCTCAGAGTCGTGAATGTTGGTCGTAGACTGGAATGACCGTTCAATATATTCAGAGTCGTGAATGTTGGTCGTAGACTGGAATTACCGTTCAATATTCTCTGAGTCGTGAATGTTGGTTGTAGACTGGAATGACCGTTCATTATTCTCAGAGTCGTGAATGTTGGTCGTATACTGGAATGACCGTTCAATATTCTCAGAGTCGTGAATGTTGGTCGTATACTGGAATGACCGTTCAGTATTCTCAGAGTCGTGAATGTTGGTCGTAGACTGGAATTACCGTTCAATATTCTCAGAGTCGTGAATGTAAGTCGTAGATTGGAATAACCATTCAATATTCTCAGAGGCGTGAATCTTGGTAATAGACTGGAATTACCGTTCAATATTCCCAGAGTCGTGAATGTTGGTCGTAGACTGGAATGACTGTTCAATATCCTCAGAGTCGTGAATGTTGGTCGCAGACTGGAATGACCGTTCAATATTCTCAGAGTCGTGAATGTTGGTCGTAGACTGGAATTACCGTTCACTATTCTCAGAGTCGTGAATGTGTGCGCTGTTTTCTGGCACTGGTGAAGAATTTCATACAGCGCCTTGCTTGTTGACCGGATTGAAGATTTAGGGGGCTGTGGTCGTTCCAAATGGCTGACAGCTTTTATCGGTCAGGGCGCAATGATCGGTGCCTCGTAGACTATGCTGCACACATGACGTTTAATGGCAAACGTGCTGACTTCCGGTGAGCTAAAACAAACGATTCTTCGGCAAATAATAGTAGGATGTTGGCATTTGATAGTCAATGCAGTGTGGTTAATGATACTAACGGTAATCAATGTAGTGAGGTCGTTTTTGAGGATGGTATCCATACGGTTGTAGACGAGGTAACCCGCTTCAAGCTTTCTTGTGTATTTTTGTGTACATTGTATTTAAAGACGATTTCTACAGTTTTTCCCTTCCGTGAAAATTTTTCATTTTTAAATATTTTGCAGATCGTTCAATGCCTAATACAATGAAACCATAAAAATAGGGGTCACCGCATTACATTTTTTGGAAACTGCATGAAAATGACATACCCGTGAATGCATTTTAGGAAATATTGATGCTGTTTTTGTTTTAGCAAAATAATAGTATTAACCATTGATTGGTAAAACTAACGACATCTTATTGGTTGAAATGGGTAAATGTAAGAAAGCAATCCGTTACATAGTGAAAAAATATTTGCCAAAAAATGCTTTTCCATCATTTTTTAACGAAAACATTCTACATTTTGTAATCATATAAAAGTTTGGTTTTGACTATAGAAAAAAACATGTTCCGTGAAAATTCCTGAATTTTTGATATTTATTACAAAATTATTTTCTTAACAAACTGCATTAAAGAAAACAGGGGGTCACCGTGCTTGTTTTCGAGAAAAAAATATGTAGTTTACATGTGCTTATTGGAAAGAATTTCTGTAAAAAAACAGGATGGAATGACAATCGTAGTTTATAACTATATACTTATAAAAGTAAAGAGATATATATTATATATAATTATTTTAGTAGCAGCAGTTGATTATGACTATAAACAAAACGGTATCACAGCCAAAACACTTTCACAATAATCGCAAGCATGTGCACAGCTATATGCGAGTCCAATGTTCAGTCAGCGTGTTCCTACTTTAGTTTTCAGTGTATTATCAAACTTTCGCAAATAAAATCGAGTCACAAGACACGCCTACTATGATCATGGCAATAACTATGAATATATTTCATTCTAGTTGGTAATTACAGAATACACAATATTTAATAAATATTATTATCTGTCAAAACACTTCCCATTATGAAGATTTAAATCATCGCCACTGATGCGCGAAAATATGCGCAGAAAAATCTAACGAAATCGTCTTTAATATGAATACGGTCAGCATAATGAATGTACATGATGTTATTGTTTTTATGTTTTGTTGTTGGATGTCATAACATTTGAGCTTATCATTTGCAGTGGAACCTCGTTTGCGAAAGCAGCTGGATAGTCGCGACAATAACAACAATACAGATGGCCGGTGTGCTGGTTGGGTCCTTTGTTACTGATCACCTGGGCGACCTGATAGGCCGGAAGCCAACATTCTACCTTTCTCAATTGATCCTTTTCGTGTTCAACATTGTGGCGTATTTCTCAGTAAACTGGCCGATGAACGCTGTCATTCATTTTGCACTAGGAATGGGGTACTGTTGACCTGAATAACAAATAAACCATGTATACAGGCAATTTAAAGTTACTTCTTACGGTATTTGTTGACCCAAATTGCCTTCAGAAATAGGCTTTTACCTGACGGTCCACATGAACATGATCACAGAGATGGTTCCGACGGTCTGGCGGGCTCGCATCGTTGCCTGGTCCACTGGTTGAGCCATTTTCGCCCTTGTGGCTTGGCTCTTCAAGGACTGGAAATACATACATCTTGCGTCAGCAGGCATCGTGACCCCCATTTCTACTGACCTTTGTGTAAATATATGTTTTCGCTGTTAACTACTTTGTTTTTTACATTGTATTGCAACAAAAAAGTGATTCTGGGACTGGGATTATGATATATCTAGATAGAATCTACATACAAATTATTATTTGCAATGGCGTATTCAAGTGTTCTCCTGTACCCGACATCAACCCGACCAACACCCGATCTACACCCGATCTATTTTCGAGTGATGGGCTTTCGATGCCTTCTCGATTGTTTTGACATTGTTATGTTAAACAAAACAAGTTTAGTTTATATAAGTTTTAAGGTTTTCACACACATAATCACAAATGCTTTTTTTCCCAACATAATATACAATCAATAAGACACTGTACTTTAGTCGTGTAATAAAAAACGTTATTACCAGTTTTGTAATGCCACCCCCTTGGTCAAATTTTTTCAAGCGGACATGATGTAATATAAGAAAAAGCAACAAAACATGTTCATGTTTGTTTTTATTTTCAGCATATTTTAAACTTTATAACAATGACATGGACATCGGTAAGCAGAATAATAACAACTGTATGAGGTTTATATAAACAATATAAAGAAAAACATTAAAATATGTACAGTACTCCTATTGAAAATAAGGACAAATTCAACTTATTTTAAAATGAGTGTCCATACTTTAATCAGATAGGTAAAGGGTATAGGTGAATTGAGCCCATTAAAATTATGTACACACATATGCATATGAAATACCAAAAAGTAAGAACTTTCACCGTCGTATAACAGAAATATTTGCAGCTAAGGTATACAGGGGTAGGTTTTGAAAACCCAGCACAGTAACGTGCCAAATGCTGTATTTAATACATATCAAAACTGAACATGTCTAATATTCTGTTTCCAATAACAGCTTGGTGACTTAAACTATTATTTAAGACGACTAATACAACTAAATACTAAACATTTAAACATTGTTACTATAAATTGATATTAGAGTCACTCGGACCACAGTCGTCAGAAAAGAACTATAGTGGACACAAATGGCAACATACAGGACCCATGACATCCAATAACTGAATGAATTATCCAACAATCTTTTAACCTACTATTTGCACAAACAACATACTGACATGCATGTGTTGCAAAGATTAGATCATTTAAAATTAATCCTGTACAAACAGTTGTCGAGGTTAACAAATGACTAAGGATAAAACACAAGAACTGAAAAGTTTTAGTTTCTGTTGATCTAGCATATATCTTTTTATGTAGTTTAAACGTACATTTATTTCCATTTATATGCAATTAAAAAAAGACTATACATTATCATAATTATAAATAAAATATACAACTTTGTGATGTTAACAGCAATCATATGTTGACAAATAAGCAAAATGTTAAAGTACCCTCTCTAAAAGCAAATTCTAACACTTAAAAAATGTGCTTTCAACTTCAAAGTGAATTCTCGACTACTGTTCAAGAGCTACAAGTGAATTTGACCCTCCAAAATGAATTTTATTTTTAATACAAATAAACCATGCAAAACTATAAACTTTTACCATTTTAACTGAAAATATATGAGGATCAATGAAGTACGGAAAGTTTGTTTGAGAATTGACAACAGTCATTTGTAAAATAATATTTATCAGACCTTTTAAAACTAACATTATCACAAACTCTAGTTTATTCACATTTCTTACTTGATTAAGTTGAAATGAATGTTTAGTAGCTTTACATGTAACTTTGAGATTAGATTAAACACTGAAACCCCTAACATATATGCTATTTAACTCAATTGTTACTCAAAGTGTATCAGCAAATTTAATACAAACTGTTGTAATTGCATGTTGTAGTATTGCACAAATATATTTTACATGTGTATACAATACATTGAGTTAACGTTGTTGAGTATAAATAACAATTAACCAATATTAAATAATAAATAACTATGTTTCATTTTTTTTTCATGTAATAATCCATGAAGAAAACTTACTTAAATTTAAGCATGGTTTAACATGTCATTGTTGTCAAAGCAACCTTTTCAAAAATTATTAAGTATTAATACATATTAAAGATGATACTTAAAAGTGTATATCAAAACTTTTGTCAAGATGGGCACAATAATGCAGATCAATAAATTAAATGTGTTCAACCCAAGAACAGAAGCACTGTAATCTTGATGATTGTTGTTGGAAATTCTTCTCATGTAATATATTTACCCAGACCTTTGTGTTCCTGTGTAAACTTGAACTGATGCAACTGTTTAGTTTCTCTCAAAAAAGTCCATTGATGATTTGTCTAGAATAAGTTATAAATGTTGCCATTGGTGTGACGTCCGGGAACCTGAGCCAGGGAGCTGCAAATACAAAATGGTTAAGTCTACATTGTATATGTACAAGTAAATAAAACATAATTTTTATCTACATACACTGAGAACATTGCTCCAGTTATTAGAATTTAGATATCAAATTATGTATCATTTTGTTCAAATGTGAATCAGTTAACAAAAAAAAATACACGAATCCGGTGCAATATGTACAAATCAAACAACAGTATAAATTAAAAAAGAATGGTATATTTTTATTAGAAAATGGTTATGAATGAGAACTGAATATAAAAAAATCATATAATTGTATTAATTCACTTATTATTCATGTTAATATATCTAACAAAAATAAGGAATTCCAATAATAATCACCATTGTCAATCAAACCTGTTTGCAATGTGGTGCAAATCAAGCTGTCTTCTTTTGAATTCAACTCATAACATGGAGTGTATGGTTTATGGTGTGCCTTGAATTTATACAGCACTATTCATGATCCAACAGTCTCTATTCTGGCACCGAAGTAGCTAGCAGCGTTCGTAAGAATAAAATGTTCCACACGATATTGCCACCGATACAAGTCCACGAAAGCACTGTTTGAGATATTTTCAGAAATAAAAACAACACATTCCACAGTCCTCCATAAGGCTTCCACTTCGAGAGATTTTGTACCGAAGACACATCGTTAATAATTACAACAGTATAGGGAACGTATTAACACGCTCACTATGATCAGTAAATACGTTCACGAGCCTTTTTTGGTGGTTCTCTGTTTGTGTTTAGACAATATATTTCAGTGTTTATAAACGGAATTGTAAACGAGCTTGGTGTAATTACCCCAAAACGGAAGTCACATCCTCAGGGTTACAGTGTCATTTAGATAATAAGCACATATGGTTGAGCGCAGGATGCATATAATTTGTAAAATACAGTTTCAATGATATGTTTTGGTATCATTTTAAAGGTATATGTAAGCAATAAGAAACAAGGCTGTTTTTGTGCACTACGTTTTGTCGAGTGGTTCCCAGCTTCATAACTTTTGGCCCATGAATTCAATGCGCAAAATGGCAGCCTCCATGCCCGTCAAAACCGGTGTTTTTTCTAAGGTAAATATTTTGAGTTACAACGCATAGAATTATTTGACATGCTGTTTTTTCAAAAGGTTATGTCCTCATCTTTCCAATAATGTATGGTGATATATTGGAAAGTAGCTTGGTCATGGTGAAAAGTGAGATCAAATTTTGAATATTTTATATGTAACAAAGAAGGAATTTATTTGCGCATGCGTAACCTCATGAGCGCCGCCATTTTGATAATCACGAACCAGAAACGCAATATTTTTTATTTATGCTTAACAAATGAAATATACGTTAATTCTGTCAAATAATTACAGTTGCTTACCAAAAAGTACACGTTTTGTTTTAGTTTATTGTTTATTTACAAAATACACGATGTTTTAACAAAGCGTCTTTATAACGCAGCCGACCACGTGATCAGTCGCCTACAGTGAATTTATGTTTAGAAGAGACTTCATTGAAACAGAAAATACCACAAAGGGGGAAGGTGTCGTCCTGGATAAGCCTGTGCGGACTGCACAGGCTAATCCGAGACGACACTTTACGCACATGCATTAAATCCGGTTTTCCAACGACGCGCCTCATTTTATAATGGCACCTAGTTCAAAAACATTGATAATTTGAAGACTATTTACAACAGGCAAACACACTTCTATTAAACAAATTATAAAAATTAATTTGACAACTCCGAACTCGAAAATTTTCTTTCAGAAATAGGTTTTTAATCAGCGACACCAACAGCAACACCACACCACCAATAATGATAATAATAATAACAATAATACTGATGATGATAATAATAATAATAATAATAGTAATAATAATAATAATAATAATAATAATAATAATAATAATAATAATAATAATAATAGACTACACAGTTTTTACATTCAAAACAACAAACAATCACAATGCAAATGTAAACTGTAAAAAATTAGTAATACAAGTAGTATGAATACATAAAACATCATTGATTTGTTATTTTTTTAAGTTTCGTTTGAAAGTATTAATTGCATGCTTGTCTAATATTAATCGGAATTAAGTTCCATATAAATTTCTTGCACAATAAGCGAAAGTTTGTTTTCCATAGTTGGTTTTAAATGCAACAGACGATAAATCGTTGTGGGGGTGGATCTTAGAGTGTATGCATTGTTATTTTACATAACAATAACAATAACAACAGCAATACAAATATGTGAATTTGAAACCTTTAATCAATAGTTTAGTAGAACATTACTTTTGCATGTCAAAATTGAATATGGCTTCGCCAGGTTGGACATCAGCTACTCGTACTACGGACTCACGTTCGGTGTGGGAAGTCTGGCCGGGGACCTCTACCTGAACATGTTCCTGTTGAACATCATCGAGAGCCCTGCTAGCTTCGCAATTATGTACTTCGTGAACAGGTTACCATTGAACATCTTATTGAACATCATCGAGGCGCCCGGGAGTCTCTCCCTCATGTACTTCGTGAATAGGTACTCGGGAGATATATCAAGCACTGTTCTTGGAACGTACAGGGACGACATAAATGAATAAATAAACGTTCATCGTTGATTTCAGTATATCTGTACCATCCGATTGAAAACATTGCCCTTTTCAACAGTCAAGGTTATTCTGTATAAATGAAACAACAACAACAACAACAAACAAACAACAATTCTTAAGTTCTACTAGTCCCTTCTAATTTCGTATTTTCTAGACAACATTGGTTCAAAAAGTATATGATTGCTACGTAAACACTATGCGTTCTCTTCTTTAATAGGTTAAATCTGTTAACATTCTTTTATTTGGTTCAATCATTTTAAAAATTGTAATGCATAGGGCAGAAAATAGACACTACTATTTATATCCACTTATAAATGAGGCGTGTCGTGGGAAAACCGGGCTTAATGCATGTGCGTAAAGTGTCGTCCCGGAAAGCCTGTGCAGTCGGCATAAATCCATAGCAGGCGTAAAGTGCCGTCCCGGATAAGCCTGTGCGGACTGCACAGGCTGATCTGGGAAGACACTTTACGCACATGCATTAAGCCTGGTTTTCCCACGACACGCCTCAAATGATTGTTGTTCTATTAAACTTCCACAGGGTCGGTCGTGAGAAGTGCGTTTTTACGAGGTTTACGTTCACTTTGCTGTGCGGGATCGTCGTCGGTATATTCTAGTATCTAGGTGCGTATGCACTGGATCAAGAATAAAGTACATTACTGATAATAACCAACGTATTCAACCAATATTACAAGAACCCCCTATAGACATCCCATGTCGTTGCCTAAATAAGATTGTATTTTGGTATAATTATTATCTCCGTTAGTCATTCTCTAATCGTGACCTGCCTTAATATAGATACTCATAATAACCTAGGTGAACGTATTCTAACAGTTTAAAAAAAACCCGTATATACATTACATGCCGTTGGCTAAATAAGATCGTAGTTTGGTATAATTATTAACTCCGTTAGTCGTTCTCTATTCTTGACCTGATCTAATATAGCTAAACGTACTTGTCATCTACAGAGACCCCACATCGTGGCCTGATAACCAACGTGTTTGCCTTGGCCTCTAAAGTGGGCATGGCTGGAGCACGGTGCACCCTTATAACGTACACCACGGGCATGGCTGGAGCACGGTGCACCCTTATAACGTACACCACGGGCATGGCTGGAGCACGGTGCAGCCTTATAACGTCCACCACGGGCATAGCTAGAGCACGGTGCAGCTTTATAACGTACACCACGGAGCTGTACCCTACTGCCGTCAGGTAACAAAACAGTGTAGCAGATCTTTATGCAATAATATGTAAGTGTTGATTCCCGTCATAGCGCTTGTTACTTTGCTTAGTGGTTTTCCCAACCATGGGCTTCGTAGTCTACGCCGGTTTCTCCCACACCAAAGTTCTAGTACTTGAATTTATAATAAAGCGTTTGAAGTAGAACTCATGGTGGCATGGAACTGCCTTACAATAACTACTTAAGGTTCGCGAAAATGTTCGTGTTACCACTTAAGTTTCGTGTTTGTTTTTTTAAATATCTTATATCTTGCGAATTTTGTATTCGTATCTAGATATTTATTTGCTTAACGAAACACAGACCTGAAAGTGCCCCAAACTGACATCAGAATTTCAGTTAATAAACACTAATGTGGTATCAGGAATATTAACTTGTTAAGATTTGCGTTGCAAGATAATTATCATAATAATTTTCGCGTTAGCAAGATACTGCGGAAGATCTCGGGCACATTTTAAGCGGTAACAGGAATATTAACGTGTTAAGATTTGTGTTGTCAGACAATTATCGTGATAATTTTCGCGTTAGATAGCACGAATTGGTTTGCGAATACATTTGTGATAATTAAGTTGTATCAGGAAAATTAACGTGTTAAGATTTGCGTTGTCAGATAATTATCACGATACAATTCGTGTTAGTAAGATATTTGGGAACACCTCGGGCACAAATTAAGTGGTAACAGGAAAATTAACTTGTTAAGATTTGCGTTGCAAGATAATTATCATGATAAAATTCGCGTTAGTAAGATACTGCGGAAGACCTCGTCCACATTTTAAGTGGTAACAGGATTATTTAAGTGTTAAGATTTGTGTTGTCTGATAATTATCGTGATGATTTTCGCGTTAGATAACACGAATTGGTTTGCGACTTATTTTGTGATAATTAAGTTGTATCAAGAACATAACGTGTTAAGATTTGCGTTGTCAGATAATTTTCACGGTACAGTTCGTGTTAGTTAGATATTTCGGTAGATCTCGGGCACAAATTGAGTGGTAACAGGAATATTAACGTGTTAAGATTTGCGTTGCAAGATAATTATCACGATAAAGTTCGCGTTAATAAGATACGGCGGAAGACCTCGGGCACATTTTAAGTGGCAACGGGAATATTAACGTGTTAAGATTTGTGTTGTCAGATAATTATCGTGATAATTTTCGCGCTAGATAACTCGAATTGGTTTGCAAATACATTTGTGATAATTAAGTGGTATCACGAGTATTAACATGTTACGATTTGCGTTGTCAGATAATCATCACGATACAATTCGTGTTAGTAAGTTATTTTGGAAGACCTCGGGCACAAATTGAGTGGTAACAGGAATTCTAACGTGTTAAGATTTGCGTTGCAAGATAATTTTCATGATAACATTCGTGTTAGTAAGATACTGCGGTGGACCTCGGGAACATTTTCAGTGGTAACAGGAATATTAGCGTGTGATGATTGGATAATATTACAGATTAATTTGAATATGATAGATTTCTGTGGAAGCGTCAATTAGGCTCTGATTACAAAATTTAATTGCTCAACATAATATAGCCGATTCTTATATAGAAGCTAACCACGTTGTTTAATATCTGTCTAGATGGTGCTTCAATTGACCTTACGACGAGATTTGATTGGCAATGTGTTTAGCCATTCAGAAAGCTAGGACTTAATTGTTTTACGGACATGTGTTTTTTACATTTGTATCGAGCGCACAGGGATTTTCTCCCTTATGGCCAACGCCCCCAGAAGACTTGTTAGTTGGTTACCGGTAATAGTGCAAGATACAGGAGACGCCCCGTTCCAGAGGCGCCCCTGGGTCGTTTAGTGCCCGGTGTGAAGCACCAAGTACACTGCACCTCGGTTTAAGGTCTCATGCGAACTACGAGTTAGTAGGTTAGGGTGTAGCAGTCCGCCCAGTCTAATCCAGGACGGCACTTTCCGCCTTCAGTGGATTTATGTTTAGAAGAGACTTCCTTGAAACAGAAAATACCACAAAGGGGGAAGGTGTCGTCCTGGATAAGCCTGTGCGGACTGCACAGGCTAATCCGGGACGACACTTTACGCACATGCATTAAAGACCGGTTTTTCAACGACGCGCCTCAAATTGTATATGCTGCCACCGGTGTTGTTGGAGTTTGACCTAAGTAGGCGTGGTTATAAATCCCATACCGTGAAGTCAATGTTTTCATCGACACTCGTTCCAGAACAATAGCATATGGCCTCTGCAACACGTCAGCTAGGTTCGGAAGTATGGTCGTCCCGCAAATGTTTTCTTGGTAAGCAGCTGTGAAACACAGTTACCGCTTTAATTAATAATTAATCACCCGTTTTTTTTCGCGTCTTTCATGGAGTGCTATTTTGCCAGGGCTATTCAAATGCAAACACATAGCTGCTTAGGAATCTTTGTGTGTTATATACACACAAAGAGTCCTAAGCAGCTATGTGTTTGCATTTAAATATATATATATAAACGATTTCGAAAATAACCCAAATAAGAAAAATTGGTGCTCACAAGTTAATATGCTCCTCTGTACTTTAGGCTTTAACGATGTGTGGATAATGCAAGGCGTTGGAGATGTTAAAGTGTTTTTATCAATCGTTAACCAACGTCTAAAAGACGCATTTGTACAAAACTGGTCAAGTCGATTACGTGTTTCATCTCGTATATTACATATCGAAACAGGCCGATGGAATAGACCAGAAGACATACCAGTTGAAAACAGAATATGCTTTTTATGTAATACGTTATAAGATGAATATCAATTTATTATGGAAAGTGTTTTATATAATGATTTACGTGCTAAATATAATATGCAAACATTCATACAACTACTTCAAACAAAAAACAAAAAATTGCGTAGAAATTTAGGGGCTTATATATTTTATTCCTTTGAGTTAAGAAATCAGTCGTTATATGACTAATTTTACTAACCAGACTGTTGTTATACTTTTTGTAACTGTAAGTATGTACTGAGATTTAAACTTAACTTAAACTGAGATGTCCTAATCATGTGACTTGTATGTATTTGAAATTGCTAGGCTCGCAAGCGTATGCTTATGTCTATGACATATGTCTCTTTATAGTTATATCTCCACCTTATATGTAACACTACTATATTCTTATCCTGTTTAGTAAAATATGATTGCGCCATCTCCATCTCTCCAACGTGTTTTACAGATCCTGTTTAGTAAAATATGATTGCGCCATCTCCATCTCTCCAACGTGTTTTACAGATCCTGTTTAGTAACTTATGATTGCGCCATCTCCATATCTCCAACGTGTTTTACAGATCCTGTTTAGTAAAATATGATTGCGCCATCTACACATCTCCAACGTGTTTTACAGATCCTGTTTAGTAAAATATTATTGCGCCATCTCCATCTCCAACGTGTTTTACAGATCCTGTTTAGTAAAATATGATTGCGCCATCTCCATATCTCCAACGTGTTTTACAGATCCTGTTTAGTAAAATATGATTGCGCCATCTCCACATCTCCAACGTGTTTTACAGATCCTGTTTAGTAAAATATGATTGCGCCATCTCCATATCTCCAACGTGTTTTACAGCTTTTCATAAGTGTATGCTCCATAAGCAACAAACATTGTATACATGTACTTGTTTAGTTATTTCGGTTCTATACTCTGTCCTGCCATATTGCTTTATGTAAATATGTTGTCCTCATGGGTCTTTGGACCTAATGGAACTTATGAAAAATAACTAAACTAAACTAAACTATAATACAATTTTAATTGAAATATATTAACTGTATTTTAGTAACATTTCTACGTTATGACTTTGTAATAATTGATTAATTAATTTATAATTTGTGTACACTTGTTAAATTAAATTTTATAAAAATATACATATAATATTTGTAATATGTTATCGTATATATCTAAACAGTAACACGATGAGCGAATTATCTCGTTTTCGTTGCTCATTTATACATATATAATACTAGAAAATAATTAATATCATATATATTGAATGATATTTTAAAGTAACACCAGTACAAGTTATCAAGTTTTTCTTTGTTAGCAAGTATCACAGCATAGACTGACAGCAAGTGTCCATATTCCTACAGCTCCTCTGTAACTGAAACTTATGTATAAATATCTTAAATCCTCCAGACTTTTACTGTTTCATGTATATGTATATTTGCGTTAATATGCTTTAAATTATCAAATAATGAACACATGTTTATAATTTTAACATTACTTGAACAAAACAATTATATTTCACATTGAAATTTAAATTTAAAGTTTTCACTTAATTACAACTAAAGTTATAAATGTCCTAGGATCATTGTGAATACCAGCCAAGAAATACATGGTCCATGATAACAGTTTCCGTATTTCTCTAAATGCAAAACGACTGCGTAAACAGCCAAGTTCATTTTATAAATTGCAACTTCAATTAAAATTGTCTTTAGATGTTTAGTGAATACCAGTCAAGACACAAGTACGCGTACATGTGTCATGGTAACAGTTTCCTTCTTTCTCTGAACGCAGAACAACTCCGTGCTGGTCTGATGTAATTCATGAGCGGCGCCATGCTTATCATCTCCAGTGTCGTCTGCTGCACGTTCCCGGACACGAGCGACAAGGAGCTCAACGACACGCTTACGAAGCAGAATGTCGTTACCATAGCAAACGTGCTTAGCAACGAACTTAAGAAACATGACGAAGATACTGGTTCAAAAGCAGTTTCTCCAAAAGATCTGGGAATTACTGAAAGCGTTTAAGCTTCTGTATTTATATTTTAGATCATTTATATTTTAGATCTACTCGTATGTATTTTACTCGTAAATACTCAGAATATGGTGTTGAAAAGACATAATTATATATTCAATAGCCATACTTAAGAAAATATAACGCTCTTTACCAACAGCTTTCTGAATGGTAAACAATAGCATTAGGATATGTGCTGCCCAAGAAGAGCAGGGGAAAGCCAAAAATAATCTTCAAATATAATTGACAATTATAGACTTTTATCGTTTTGATGCTTCTTATTAAACGTTTTATATATGTAATATTTATGTGTTGACCATCCTATGTGGGCAGCAGAGAGGAACCAAACAATAATCAGGATGCAGCGCCTTGCTCTACTTGTGTGGCTCTTTCTATGGGTTTTCCCATTATTTCCCACGAATGCACTATATACATTTGCATGTGATTGTCTTTTCATTGCTAATTTAATGTGATAATCTACGGACACTGTAGATACAAAATTTTTAAAACGTTTGAACTATAGATACTAAATTAACGAACTAAATAAATAACGCAAAAACGTTTGACAAATTATAAAGAAATAATGGAGAGTAAGTTGGTTCCTTGTTCCTAGTTCCTGTTTCCTGATTCGAATAAGGAAACAGGAACTGGTTCCTTATTCCTTATTCAAGCTAAACATATTTGATATAAGCTTTTTATGCCCCCCCCCCCTTCGAAGAAGGCGGCATATAGCAGTCGTACTGTCCGTCTGTGCGTCTGTCCGTCTATCCGAAGCATTCTTGTCTTTGCTATAACTTTGTCATTTATTGATGGATTTTGAATAACTTGGCACAAATGTCAACCATCATAAGGCGACTTGTCGCGTGTAACACCCGTCTGCCTACCTCAAAGGTCAAGGTCACACTTAGAGGTCAAAGGTCAAAGTGGAGTTTTGAGACAAAAATTCTTGTATTTCCTATAACTTGGCCATTTATTGATGGATTTTGAAATAACTTGGCACAAATGGTAACCATCATAAGACGACGTGTCGCGTGTAACACCCATCTCCCTACCTCAAATCTAAAGGTCACACTTAGAGGTCAAAGGTCAAAGTGGAGTTTTCAGACAAAAGTGGAATGAGGGGGCATCTGTGCCCTATGGACTAGTTCCTTATTCCTTATTTAAACCGAATAAGCAACTGTTGCTTTGTAACTAAATGACCTAATAGTACCCTATTAATACGAAAGATACATCTAATTGACAAGTAGAATTTTAAAGTAACTCGAATACATTTACTTTATGTATTACGATAAATGTTCATGTTTCTTCTACGCGCTTGAATAGGATTTCTTGTTCAAACCGAACTGGCATATTCTACTTTGAATATTAACTTCACATCAACCAAACTTAAAACCTATAAAATTATGTTTCATGTAATTAAAAAATGACATAAAAATGCATTCTAGCACATTTCTACTTAATTGTTTTTATTTATACTCCAGTTCCTTTTTCGCGGCTTAATAAGGAAAAAGGGAACCAGTTCCTTATTCCTTATTCAAGCCGAATAAGGAACTGACATTTTCTTACATAAAAATAAATTAAACTGAACCAAATATATAATGAAAACCATTGTATTGGAATGTTGGATATTAAAAATAGTTATTGCATTACATTTCTACTTAGTTTTTTTTTATGATAACCCAGTTCCTTTTTCGAGGCTGAATAAGGAAAAAGGAACCAGTTCCTGTTTCCTTATTAAAGCCGAATAAGGAACTGGCATTTTCTTACTTAAAAAATACATTAAAATGAACCAAAGAGTACTACATATCAATGAAAATCATTGCATATGTAGGTTGGATATTAAAAATATTAATTGCATTACATTTTTAATTAGTTTTATTTAATGATAACCCAGTTCCTTTTTCGCGGCTGAATAAGGAAACAGGAACCAGTTCCTGTTTCCTTATTCAAGCCCGAATAAGGAACTGGCATTTTCTTACATAAAAATAAATTAAAATGAACCAAAGTGTACCACATATAAATGAAAATCATTGTATATGTAGGTTGGATACTAAAAATATTTAATACATTACATTTTTAATTAGTTTTATTTAATGATAACCCAGTTCCTTTTTCGCGGCTGAATAAGGCAACAGGAACCAGTTCCTGTTTCCTTATTCAAGCCGAATAAGGAACTGGCATTTTCTTACTTAAAAAATAAATTAAAATGAACCAAAGAGTACTACATATCAAAGAAAATCATTGTATATATAGGTTGGATATAAAAAATATTAATTGCATTACATTTCTACTTAGTTTTATTTCATGGTAACCCAGTTCCTTTTTCGCGGCTGAATAAGGAAACAGGAACCAGTTCCTGTTTCCTTATTCAAGTTGAATAAGGAACTGGCATTTTCTTACATAAAAATAAATTAAAATGAACCAAAGTGTACATCATATCAATGAAAATCATTGTATATGTAGGTTGGATATTAAAAATATTTATTACATTACATTTTTAATTAGTTTTATTTAATGATAACCCAGTTCCTTTTTCGCGGCTGAATAAGGAAACAGGAACCAGTTCCTGTTTCCTTATTCAAGCCGAATAAGGAACTGGCATTTTCTTACATAAAAATAAATTAAAATGAACCAAAGTGTACCACATATAAATGAAAATCATTGTATATGTAGGTTGGATACTAAAAATATTTAATACATTACATTTTTAATTAGTTTTATTTAATGATAACCCAGTTCCTTTTTCGCGGCTGAATAAGGCAAAAGGAACCAGTTCCTGTTTCCTTATTCAAGCCGAATAAGGAACTGGCATTTTCTTACTTAAAAAATAAATTAAAATGAACCAAAGAGTACTACATATCAAAGAAAATCATTGTATATGTAGGTTGGATATTAAAAATATTAATTGCATTACATTTCTACTTAGTTTTATTTCATGGTAACCCAGTTCCTTTTTCGCGGCTGAATAAGGAAACAGGAACCAGTTCCTGTTTCCTTATTCAAGTTGAATAAGGAACTGGCATTTTCTTACATAAAAATAAATTAAAATGAACCAAAGTGTACATCATATCAATGAAAATCATTGTATATGTAGGTTGGATATTAAAAATATTTATTACATTACATTTTTAATTAGTTTTATTTAATGATAACCCAGTTCCTTTTTCGCGGCTGAATAAGGCAACAGGAACCAGTTCCTGTTTCCTTATTCAAGCCGAATAAGGAACTGGCATTTTCTTACATAAAAATAAATTTAAATGAACCAAAGTGTACCACATATAAATGAAAATCATTGTACATGTAGGTTGGATATTAAAAATATTAATTGCATTACATTTCTACTTAGTTTTATTTCATGGTAACCCAGTTCCTTTTTCGCGGCTGAATAAGGAAACGGGAACCAGTTCCTGTTTCCTTATTCAAGTTGAATAAGGAACTGGCATTTTCTTACATAAAAATAAATTAAAATGAACCAAAGTGTACATCATATAAATGAAAATCATTGTATATGTAGGTTGGATACTAAAAATATGTATTACATTACATTTTTAATTAGTTTTATTTAATGATAACCCAGTTCCTTTTTCTCGGCTGAATAAGGAAACAGGACCAGTTCCTGTTTCCTTATTCAAGCCGACTAAGGAACTGGCATTTTCTTACATAAAAAATATATTAAAAGGTCGCCGGATGTACCGTTGGCCTGCACGAGCGAGAAAACGCGTTTTCGGACTTAGAAAATCTATGAAGAAAACACGCAATTACAGCGCGTATGCGCATAGGTTTTTGATTTGAAAACATAATAAAATGTTGGGGCATCTCGATGAAACTTTCCAGTCTACTAGAGGCACATCGGCCGCTGCTTCCGGTGCAGTATCGCCGTTATGGTGACAGGTTGAAATCGCAGTGCATCCTAAATCATATCCCTTCGTAACTGTTTACGTATAAGAACAGAATGAGATATCTAAGACATGTCTAGTATTCAGCTATCGGATAATCTTGAGCAAAAGTTATGGTCTGATAACAATTTAAGACTATATCAGAGATCAAAACATAAAAAAACTAACATTGAACATAGCCAATAATAACGAATATAAAGCTGCGCTATGCTAGAAGTCCATGATCCGAATTTAATCGTCCGAAATTAAGGCCTCCGAATCAGGAACTGGCCACAGTTCCTTATTCGGTAGCCTTTATTTCGGACCAACACTTTCGGATATTAAATTTTTAGAGGTTGTGTGTGTTATTAAGCTTATCTATGCAATATGGCTGTGTTCTGTCACATTTCTACTATATATTTTATTTAACATGAAACACTGAAAACAAGTATTATGATGACGATAATAATATTAATTATAATAATTGTGTCATTTAGCTGCAAACATTGCATGCGTAAATGCGTAGATTGTTTCCGAAGATACAACCGAAAGAATAACATTCGGTCTTACTTTAGCTACACCTCTAATAAAAACTCAACATCTTAAATCTCCACGTATGATATACTTATGCATGATCGTTAGTGAAAACGTTAGTCCAGTCTAATTATCAGATTTAAAAAGATATTCAATGCATTATTGTGTCCGTTCTTACTAACTTCGTCATGCACCTTTGGGGGAGGGAGGGGGGGCGGGAGAGATCAACTAATACACGCACCCGAACGTACGTCGCAAGAAATAATAACAACACAGATATATAGAAAATAAGGGTAATTTTGTAATCGATATGCGACGATAATAAAATATATACACACATTAAATTAGGCATACGTTAAAACTTAACCGTTAATGTGTTTCATTATTAAATATTAAACCCGACATAGTGTTGTAAGATTTGAAATATTTTATGAATACTATTACCTTATGCGGTTCAGCAATAATTTTCCCCAAAAGCATACAATGTTAAGAAATTAAGTAACATCGGTAAAATGTCAAATGCATACGGTTGAATACAGATTGTATACTTTATAATGGTTTTGTGATATTATACACTTAAAAGAAATAATCACTATACTGCAATCACATAAACTTTATTTGATAATTACTTTAGTGTAGACAATAATACACAGCACGATTGGTCAAAATCTAATTAGAAAATATAAACAATAAAGCTACACAATAAAACTAAGTAGAAATGTAATGCAATTAATATTTTTAATATCCAACCTACATATACAATGATTTTCTTTGATATGTAGTACTCTTTGGTTCATTTTAATTTATTTTTTAAGTAAGAAAATGCCAGTTCCTTATTCGGCTTGAATAAGGAAACAGGAACTGGTTCCTGTTGCCTTATTCAGCCGCGAAAAAGGAACTGGGTTATCATTAAATAAAACTAATTAAAAATGTAATGTATTAAATATTTTTAGTATCCAACCTACATATACAATGATTTTCATTTATATGTGGTACACTTTGGTTCATTTTAATTTATTTTTATGTAAGAAAATGCCAGTTCCTTATTCGGCTTGAATAAGGAAACAGGAACTGGTTCCTGTTTCCTTATTCAGCCGCGAAAAAGGAACTGGGTTATCATTAAATAAAACTAATTAAAAATGTAATGTAATAAATATTTTTAATATCCAACCTACATATACAATGATTTTCATTGATATGATGTACACTTTGGTTCATTTTAATTTATTTTTATGTAAGAAAATGCCAGTTCCTTATTCAACTTGAATAAGGAAACAGGAACTGGTTCCTGTTTCCTTATTCAGCCGCGAAAAAGGAACTGGGTTACCATGAAATAAAACTAAGTAGAAATGTAATGCAATTAATATTTTTTATATCCAACCTACATATACAATGATTTTCTTTGATATGTAGTACTCTTTGGTTCATTTTAATTTATTTTTTAAGTAAGAAAATGCCAGTTCCTTATTCGGCTTGAATAAGGAAACAGGAACTGGTTCCTGTTGCCTTATTCAGCCGCGAAAAAGGAACTGGGTTATCATTAAATAAAACTAATTAAAAATGTAATGTATTAAATATTTTTAGTATCCAACCTACATATACAATGATTTTCATTTATATGTGGTACACTTTGGTTCATTTTAATTTATTTTTATGTAAGAAAATGCCAGTTCCTTATTCGGCTTGAATAAGGAAACAGGAACTGGTTCCTGTTTCCTTATTCAGCCGCGAAAAAGGAACTGGGTTATCATTAAATAAAACTAATTAAAAATGTAATGCAATTAATATTTTTAATATCCAACCTACATATGCAATGATTTTCATTGATATGTAGTACTCTTTGGTTCATTTTAATGTATTTTTTAAGTAAGAAAATGCCAGTTCCTTATTCGGCTTTAATAAGGAAACAGGAACTGGTTCCTTTTTCCTTATTCAGCCTCGAAAAAGGAACTGGGTTATCATTAAAAAAAACTAAGTAGAAATGTAATGCAATAACTATTTTTAATATCCAACATTCAAATACAATGGTTTTCATTATATATTTGGTTCAGTTTAATTTATTTTTATGTAAGAAAATGTCAGTTCCTTATTCGGCTTGAATAAGGAATAAGGAACTGGTTCCCTTTTTCCTTATTAAGCCGCGAAAAAGGAACTGGAGTATAAATAAAAACAATTAAGTAGAAATGTGCTAGAATGCATTTTTATGTCATTTTTTAATTACATGAAACATAATTTTATAGGTTTTAAGTTTGGTTGATGTGAAGTTAATATTCAAAGTAGAATATGCCAGTTCGGTTTGAACAAGAAATCCTATTCAAGCGCGTAGAAGAAACATGAACATTTATCGTAATACATAAAGTAAATGTATTCGAGTTACTTTAAAATTCTACTTGTCAATTAGATGTATCTTTCGTATTAATAGGGTACTATTAGGTCATTTAGTTACAAAGCAACAGTTGCTTATTCGGTTTAAATAAGGAATAAGGAACTAGTCCATAGGGCACAGATGCCCCCTCATTCCACTTTTGTCTGAAAACTCCACTTTGACCTTTGACCTCTAAGTGTGACCTTTAGATTTGAGGTAGGGAGATGGGTGTTACACGCGACACGTCGTCTTATGATGGTTACCATTTGTGCCAAGTTATTTCAAAATCCATCAATAAATGGCCAAGTTATAGGAAATACAAGAATTTTTGTCTCAAAACTCCACTTTGACCTTTGACCTCTAAGTGTGACCTTGACCTTTGAGGTAGGGAGACAGGTGTTACACGCGACAAGTCGCCTTATGATGGTTGACATTTGTGCCAAGTTATTTCAAAATCCATCAATAAATGACAAAGTTATAGCAAAGACAAGAATGCTTCGGATAGACGGACAGACGCACAGACGGACAGTACGACTGCTATATGCCGACTTCTTCGAAGGGGGGGGGGGCATAAAAAGGTTATATCAAATATGTTTAGCTTGAATAAGGAATAAGGAACCAGTTCCTGTTTGCTTATTCGAATCAGGAAACAGGAACTAGGAACAAGGAACCAACTTACTCTCCATAGAAATATCGCCTTTATTATTCTGCTGTACGATCAAGCAAATTGTGATGGAAACTGAAATGTAGATTTTGTATGTTTTCATATTACTACGAATTCTAACAGCTGTTCTGGAGTTGTTGATATACATGTACATTATCGAAATAAAATAGCCTAACATCAATTTTAACTTTCTGATATACATAATGTATATTCATGCAGTATTTGTCTTATACAATGGCATTACACTCCGCGTCCATGCAATCGTAGAAGAAAAGGAATATCAAGTTATTCGGCAACGCCAGAATTCTATTGGCAATCAATAACGGAATCTACCTGCCTAATTAAATCGATCGCCGGAACGCAACCATATATAAGGCGCTACCTTTCCCATCGGTCATCAGACCAAGACCAAAATCACAACTGCTTCCCAACGTTAATAAACCATTAAAAAAATACAACTAAATTTTTTATAAATTACGCTTCAAAAGTGAATGTAAAATTACGAATATAGAACAACTGGGCACCAGACCATTGATTAAGGATTATTCGCGACACTGACCATGTCCAAGCCCAGACCTTTGAGCGCCCGGTCCAAGACGGCATGGGGAGACTACGGCGGGGGCTCGAACCCCGGCTCCCAGTTCGACTTTGAGAAGGACAAGATCCGGGACGATCCTGATCTGATCACGCCTGCGATGGATGACGAATTCGGGAGCCCCAAGAAGCAGCGCCCAGTAAGCGCCAAGGCTTCCCCTGCCAAACAGAAGCCGACGACGGTCTGGGGGAAGATTGGCCATGTGATAAGATGTAAGAGTTTTTGATTTCACTGTTGCGTAATACTAAGTACGTTACATTATACATAATGTATTATATTTCAAAACACCAGTTTTTACAGTGTATGTGTTTAATTGTTAATTAAATAGTAGTAAAACTAAGTTCCTGTTATTAATTATAACCTAATTTGTAAAATGGTAGTGTTGGGGAAGTTGCTAATGGGGCACGATGCTAGTTTTATGGTTCTCTATTGCGTAATCCTATTTGCTTTCTTTGACATTGATGAATACAAATAAAGCAGGTTTTTTCCGATAACGTTACTTAAAAACCATACTGTAATGATGTCAATTCATTAAAACCTGTTGAAAAAGCATTATTTTGAAGAATTTTGACATCATTGTAACATGCTTAAAGAATATTAAACCAAAAAAGAAATCACCGTCCAACATTTTATTCGGCAGCATTTTTTGTTAAAGAGCTCGTATGAAGAATTCTTTATTATATTTATTATTTTTTGCACGTTACAGACAAAATATTGTTTTATTTGACGAACATATTTAGATAATAGCTGGGAATGGCTTAAAAAAAAAAATCAAAAATCAAATCCGCAAATAAACGAATACATAAAATCGGACAATAGTTCATGTTCCTCTGTATAATGTCTTGATACTATATATTGTGGTATGCTTTGTTTTGCTCTGTTTCATTACCTGTGCTGAGAAGCTAGAATCGACAATTAATTAGCACGGACTATGGCCTACATTGTTTACGCATTCGTTCGACGTCAACGGCTTATTACATCTTGTGTTTCATAGAAAACAACATAAAATATTCATTAACGTTTCCTTCGATACACCTTGTAAGAAAGACTTTATGCCTCGTTCATGAATAATTTCTTGCGCACCCGATATCTTAATTACCCGTATGGGAAAGAATTTGATTAAGGCAAGTCTTTTTTGGGACGTTAAATCGGGACCAGATGATTAAATTGTCGTTCGGAACAGGCCATTGTAAATAAATCACGCAACGGGTAAAAAGGGAAGAAGACCGTTTTTATGGGTTGATCAAATTTCTGTTAAGAGCGAAAAACATCGATCAAAAAAGTTAATTTTATTGCATCTTTACCCGTCCCGCGCTATACTTGTATGTGTAAATCAAATATAACTAACAAAAGGATCCCCCTACAAAACACACACACACAAGAAAAAAAAACGACAAAACTGCAAACACATACGGGAAAAATACGGAACAAACAAGAAACACAAACACTATAAACAACAACAAACAACATATTTTATTAGTAACACTAGTTTACTGATAGATATCTGGCTAAATATTAAATGTGCAATACATAAGATTTATACATTTAAATAGTAAATGTAATTTGACCCAACGATTACTACATATAAAAAAAATATATAGATTTGAGACGTGTCGTGGGAAAACCGGACTGAATGCATGTGCGTATAGTGTCGTCCCCGGTTAGCATGTGCAGTCCGCACAGGCTTATGCAGGACGACACCTTCCGCTTTTATGGTATTTTCTGTTTCAAGAAAGTTTCCTCTAAACATAAATCCACTGTAGGCGGAAAATGCCGTCCTGGATTGGCAGTCCGCACAGGCTAATCCGGGACGACACTTTACGAACATGCATTCAGCCCGGTTTTCCCACGACACGCCTCATTTAATTTAAATGATCCTCACACAGGCTTCACTCTTGTTAAAATG
This sequence comes from Congeria kusceri, assembly GCA_027627225.1. NCBI lineage: Eukaryota > Metazoa > Mollusca > Bivalvia > Myida > Dreissenidae > Congeria > Congeria kusceri. The sequence goes on along the minus strand of CM051031.1, from coordinate 16,911,378 downwards.
GTCAGTCTCTAATCAAAACTATTTTAATCGGGTTGGGCTGCATGTTTGCAATAACGTAATTAATTCGAAATGCTAAAAATAGACTCATGTACAATTAGAGATTCTGTAGTAAGTGTTTGCTTCTCGAAGTGACCGTGAATGTGACGATGCTATGGAACATCCATCTAATTGTTGGGTACTTTGGTAAATTAATGCAATAGACCGACAAGCTTCAGGTCTCATTATGCCATGTGAGTTCATCTTTTTCACAAATAGTATTTTTCACACACATGCGAATAATAGAATCTCATTTGTCCCATTTTCAAGTGTCAAGAATGCTAATATCCAAAAACGGTGTATGCGTGAGGATCACATAGGAATATGATTTGAATTGCTGTCAAAAACTGGATGCGATCACACACATCACAGAAAATGTGAAGAATAAGAATGTCAAGTGTGAAGAATAAAATCTCAATTTTCACACCTGTGAAGAATGAGATCCTCTTTTTCACAGATGTGAAAATTATGATTTGTGAAAAATATTGTCCTACAATACCATATATAAGTAAGATCATGTTTATCGTTTAAAAATATAACTGTATTGTATTGTATTTCGAGGATTTCTCCCATTAATCCACCAAAAGACAGAAACACACCATTAAGGCATCTGTAGTAAAGTTATACAGTGCAGTGTATTCTATAGACAAATAACAAAAATTTTACGTTGTTAAACTAACAATAAACAACACGACAAAAATAGTTCCGAGACTGTAAAATATAGTTCGCATTGTAATTGCAAAATATCTGGTCAAGTCTTGTAAGAATCGAAATCGTTTTCACATTATCGTTGTTTATCGGCTGATGCAGTATATTAAATCACTTGGGCTAACGCCCTCGTTGTTTAATTCCCACGCATCAGAATCCAAATCCAATTTTGTTTGTTAGCAAATAAACACCTCTAACTCGAAAATTATTTCTTAAGTACATCGATTAAAATGTATTTCTTTATTTATTTTCATGTTTTAAAATCGGTAACTCTGTAAATTTAAAGCTATTTTTTAAATTTAGTACACATATCAATAACTTAATATGCCTTTAGGTAAAATAAACGCACTATTAGTATGACGCGACGTACGGTGTTCAGCACCGACTTGATTTTCGGTAGTGTGTAATCTTAAAAACAGGGTCTTTGTAAGAGTAAAATGTAATTCTACCTTATACGTGATATCATTAGAAAGATGGTGATATGCGACACAAAGCGATATATTTTTTTTTTAGTATTTGTAAAAAGTAATAAAATAGGCTCGTGTGTTTACAATCTCGTGTCGCTCGTTTTATGACGTATAACGCGTAACATGAATCGGTGGGTCAATGTAGCAAAACTGCAATATTTTTGCTAGTTATTATCCGATTTTTATAAAATGAAAATTATGACAGTCACTATGGCTTGACAAATAGAGTCGTAGTTGTATTTTATGCCATATCCGACAAATTGAAAGCTGCACGTAATTGTATCATGATTTGCACGTACAGCGATCTGGATGACGAAGGACACGGATAACGTGACGGAGGACAAGGAGCTGCACGTGAAGACGACTCTGCGCGAGCTCATCATCTACTGCGTCTTCCTCGCCATCCTTTGCGTCGGTATGTGACGTCAATTTACCGCTGACGTCATCACATTACGCTCGTTGGCGGCATTCTGTGAATACTGCTGTGTAGAAGAATAATGGCTGTGTAAAAAATATAATCGATCATTTAATGTGTTGTTTTTAATGTATACGTATATTACATATAAATAAATATTTATTATCGTATAATCCATAGAGTATAAAAAGAACTTCGGCTTGTGTTACATTAACCAACACTTCCTGATTAATGACCATTTATTTTGATAGTTAATATCGCACAATAAAGGTAGCATGTTGTTTTTAGTAATCTTCAGTTATTCCGTGTCACACGCATTTCATAAATATTCTAACATGTACTCTCATCCTTGTAACAACCAATGCTATGCGATTGACGCCTGTTCTCCTTCCGTCAGTGACGTTCGGGATGACGGGACCGGACATGTACTACTACACGAAGGTGGTCAGCGACCTGTTTCTGGACTCGGAAAGCGACAGTGGGGGCACCTTTCGGGACATTACTAGCGTTGACGACTTCTGGAAGGTATCGGTTTTGAATCGTATCGATTTTTGGTAGATTTGCATATAGATCTCTTGCCTGTAGAAGTTTTCATCTAAATACCACTAACAATACTAAGGCAAAAAAGAACGCTAAACGAACAAATAATAAATACCCACAACAGTAGGGGCCTAATACAGACATAAAGTCGATCCTTATTTGTTTAAGTGTATTTCTGTCTATTAGTGAGGTGGCTGAGTCACCGAAGATGGAAATAGAAAACTATGCATCTATGGATACGCATGTCATTCAATCATTAACTCCCGTATGTACTTGCAGTTCGCCCAGGGCCCGCTCCTAAATGGCGCCTATTGGGAGACCTGGTACAACGGCAACCCGGTGCCGGACGATCAGCTCGGCTATGTGTTCTACGAGAACAAGCTGCTGGGGGTGCCGCGCCTGCGTCAGCTGCAGGTGCACAGCAACTCGTGCGTCGTGCACGACGACTTCAAAGACGTCATCCGGGAGTGCTACGACGCGTACGCCGATTCCCTCGAGAACAAGAGATCGTTCGGCGTCCAGGACAACATGACTGCGTGAGTACACGTCGCAGGGCGGGAAAAGTGTGAGGACAGGGCGGGATTCAAACTCGGGAATGAAAAAGAAACTTTTGCAATAAGTATTCAAAGCAGGATGATTTTTATTGTTCCCGTACACTTAATATTTTTGCCTAAAACTACTTTAAATGTTATACATACAGGCACGCATAATTTATTCACGTTATCGGGTGATATCACTCAATGTTATATGTGTCTGCAGGTGGTACTATCGCACGGAGGACGAACTGGACGGCTCGAGCCATTGGGGCCTCATGGCGACCTACAGTGGAGCCGGGTACGTGCAAAACCTGGGTTCGAGCCTAAGCCAGGCCAACGACACCATCAACTACCTGTTCGACAGCCTGTGGATCCAGCGTGCCACGCGGGTCGTCTTCATAGACTTCACCCTCTACAACGCTAACATCAACCTCTTCTGCGTGGTCAGGTGAGTCGCATGACGTCGCACCTCTTTTGTGTGGTTAGGTAAGTCGGACGACGTCGTACGATGTCGCACGATGTCGCAATCTTCTGTGTGGTCAGGTAAGTCGAATGACGTCGCACCTCTTCTGCGTGGTCAAATAAGTCGCATAACGTCGCACCTCTTCTGCGTGGTCAGGTAAGTCGCATGACGTCGCACCTCTTCTGTGTGGTCAGGTAAGTCGGACGACGTCGCACGAAATCGCACCTCTTCTGCGTGGTCAGGTAAGTCGCATGACGTCACACCACTTCTGCGTGGTCAGGTAAGTCGCATGACGTCGCACCTCTTCTGCGTGGTCAAGTGACTCGCGTGAAATCGCAACTCGTCTGCGTTGTCAGGTGATTATCATGACGTCGCACCTCTTCTGCCTGGTCAGGTAAATGGCACGACGTCACACCTCTTCTGCGTTGTCAGGTGAGTCGCGTGACGCCGCATTCACATTTTGTTTTATAAAAACGTGATTACGTAGGCATGCTTGAAATTATGTTATTATATTTTTACAGTTGAACAAACAGGTAAAAAATAAATACAATAATACAAAAAAAAGTAGCATGTCTTCATAATAAATTGGTTTGAGCTGAAGAAATAATATTATTTAACCGAAGCAAAGTTAAACCTTAAATATGAACTGATGGGCCTGAGGGACACGGACTGACGCCGCTGGTAAAAGATGTCTTACCACGACGATAGCTGAAACTGGAACAAGCCCCTGCAGCAAAGTTAATATAAATGTCAGCTGCATAATTTATCACCTTCCATAATTTCTCAGCATTTGTCCGTCTTCTATTTAAGCTATTAAACTGTCCACCGAGTTTGATAACCGACAATAACTTGTTATTGTTTTTCAAAAAAAGATCAACAGTACATAGTGGGTACATCAAAACAACCTTGCCTTCCATCTAACTAACGCCTGATGTATACGTGTCGCTTCAGACTGACGGTCGAGTTTCCGCCGACGGGCGGGGCCACACCGTCCTATACGCTGCGTACCGTGAAACTTATCCGCTACGTGTCGGCGATGGACTACTTTGTGATGGCCTGCGAGTTCATACTGGTCGTCTTCATCCTCTACTACTCAATCGAGGAGGCTATTGAGGTAAATATTGTGTTGTCATGAATGTTGTTCATGATGTACACGTACGAGTGTACCGGTAACAATTCAGTACCTCGGACGTTACTCGAATTTTTTTAAAGGGAATATTCCATGTGGTCTTGAATTCGCATAATGATAGGAACACTAAAAGCGCTACACAAGCCATTAGATTTCCGCAAAATATAATGATTTTGTAGTTATGATGTTGATGCTTGAGTAACATTTAGGTCCTACGTTAGATGATGTATTTTTATTTTATTTATTTTTTAATTTTTAATTTTTTTATTTTTTTTGGGGGGGGCGGGGTAGGGGGTGTGGAGTAAACCTTTATTAGCCTTCTCCATTGGTATGTGCAGGTCGAGGCCATCCTGCAAGCATACCTTACAAGAAGTTGTTAGTAGACATGTATTGTATTGTTAATAACTTTCAAAATATATAGTTTATAAAGCATTAATAGTGTTACATGATTTGGATACCATCTCTGTAGTTATGAATACCATAGCTGGTCTTTGAACACTGTTACAACATTTTCTAGAGGTACAGACAAGGTTTACCTTTATGAGAGAAAACAATAATAGGGGAACATGCGTACATGTAATTTCGTGTTATATAAATATAGTTCTACTATGGCCTACACACATACATCCATATATATCTTTGAAAAAAAAAAAACAACACACACACACACACACAAAACAACAACAACAACAACAACAACAATGTATTGTTTCGACTTAAACAACGTTATCAACATTTTAACTACAGTTACAATATATATTTCACAGGTCTTTCAAAGTGAGTAGACAGACATTAAATTCACTAATTAACAGTAATTATTTTACTTACACTGCTCCAGGTGCTATATTGGTATTTAAAACAGCATATTAAATAATATTTTAATATTTGAAGTAGGTTTATGTAGATAGCGGTAGAGCATGAGTCAATCATTCCCGATTGTTACTGCCGCTCTTGAGACGACAGCGTCCTGGGATTCGGGGCTCGAAACTCAATTTTTGATCATGAGATCGAATATGTCCCAACAGCGTATAGGACAGCGTTTCGAGAGAGTCCCGATAGCGTCCCGATTCTCCCGAAAGAGATCAGATACTTTCCGGACAGTTTCCCAACGGTGTCCCAACAGCGTGCCGACATTCCCGACTGTTTGATTATTTGCATCGTTGCGCTATCGGGCCGCTGTCGGAGCCATAATCCGGAATGTGTGACTGCCGCAATACTCCAGACGTGATATTTCTATTTATAATGCATTATCAATCCCGTTCCACAAGACATTGTTCCGATAACGTACCGACACCGTCCCGAATTTAAACCGATACAGCCGAATTTATCCCGACAGAGTCCGGCCTATACAAATCCGGCTGAGTATCCAGAATGTTTAGGGAAAACCTTTACTGTCGGAAGTACTTAGCCGCTCACGCCGAACATGTCCCGATTATCCCGATCTTAGGACCCCGAACCGACAGCGTTCCGATGCCTCCGGACAGGGTCCCGACAGCGTCCCGACATTCCAGACTTTGTTTAAAATTTGTATCGTAGCGCTGTCGGGACGCTATCATGAGCCACAATCGGGAATGTGTGACTGAGGCTTAATCAAGTAAGGGCTTATTATTCTCGCATACAATAACATAAACGTAAAATTTCACCGAATTTCTCACTTTACTGCATTTCTGTACTTCAGATCCAGAAGCACAAGTGCGCGTACTTTAAGAGCGTCTGGAACATCCTTGACATCCTGGTGATCCTGATCACGATGATCTGTGTCGCCTTTAACGTGTACCGCACCATCGCCGTGGGCAGCCTCCTCAAGGAGCTTCTTGCCAAGCCGGACGAGTACGCCAACTTCGACTTCCTCGCGTACGGACAGACGCAGTTCGACAACGCCATCGCCATCGCCGTGTTCCTGGCTTGGATCAAGGTTTGACGCTCGAAATTAATGACCGCTTTGAATTTAACGTTTTGTTTTTATATATATTTATCTATTCATTTAGAGTTTTATCTGAATTGTAAACTACCAGGTTTACGTAAGTACAGTTTTATCTGAATTGTAAACTACCAGGTTTACGTAAGTATAGTTTTATCTGAATTGTAAACTACAAGATTTACGTAAGTATAGTTTTATTTTCTTATGCGGAGCTCAACTGAACTGTTGAGCTCTGCATAAGATTTGGGACAGACAAATAAATTTTATCATTAAAATTTCTCCTTCGTTTTACACAGACTCAAAACGAAACCCCGTGTAAATTATCATCAATTATCAACTTCGAAAGTGCTTTCCACGTTCTATAGATCTTCAAGTACATCAGCTTTAACAAAACGATGACCCAGCTCACCTCCACCCTCGGAAATTGCGCCAAGGACCTGGCCGGCTTCGCGGTGATGTTCTTCATCATCTTCCTGGCCTTCACTCAGCTCGGGTACCTGCTGTTCGGCACCCAGGTCAAGGGCTTCTCCAACTTCCAGACTGCCTTGTACGTTTTTCCTTAGGTAGACATAAATCGCCTACATGTATGAAATTACATGTATATTCACATGTAAATGTATTGTGGCTATTCAAAATTAATATCTTCCCGTGTATGCACATATTTATAACATGGACCAACTGTTTTTTTCTTATTTGTTATTGTTAGTCAAAATAATCTCTTCTTATTTGCTTTGTTTCTATAGCTATTTCATTATGATTTGTTGTGATTTATAGCATATTGGCAAATATGCAATAAGTATCTCACAAAACGTGTTCTTCATTGTTATGTTTCGAAATGCACGTTGTCAATTAAGCATCTGCTTCAACCTTTCCAGCATAATTATAGTTTAATGCTTACTATTGATGTTTTCACAGCTTCACGCTTTTCCGTATCATCCTCGGCGACTTCGACTTCAGCAGTCTCGAGGAGGCCAACCGCGTGCTGGGTCCGATGTTCTTTATCCTCTACGTGTTCTTCGTGTTCTTCGTGCTCATCAACATGTTCCTGGCCATCATCAACGACACCTACTCCGAGGTGAAGGGGGACCTCGAGAATCAACCCAACGAGTTTGAGATGGGTGAATACTTCAAGAAGGTAATATAATTGCTGCTAGGCATAGAACTACCGTTTTCTTATTGAGCTTGTTTGCGTCTTGTTTAGCGAACATGGGACCGTGATTATCATTACAATTGTGTGAAATCAACACACTCGTACAAGTATCACTGATCGTAATAAAGTACTGTGTTTTTTTCCCCATTAACACTACATAGAGTCAAAACTTGTTAAGTTAACCTCTGATCATATGAACGAATGTACATTTGCTGAAATATTTATTGACCATCTGCGTCCATCTTTTAAACAAAATATTAAAGCTATATAGATCTAGCATTTGGGTTAACGGCTGCAATGTACATGCTAAGCGCAGAGCTGTCGTTCACAATACGTAGCACATTTGAGTTGATGTACTACACGCAGAGTTGCCGTTAAACGTATGTAAAACATTTGACTTGTGCTTGTTATGTCCATACTACACGCAGAGCTACGTTACAACATGTAAAGTCGGTTTAAATTTTGTTGATAATGAGGGGATCAACCATTTATTGTAAACGGGGGGAATCGTGGTTTTCTGCTTATAAACACGCTGCAATCGTCTGCATTTATGAATCGTCTAATTTACTTGTATCGACGCGTCCATGTTTATAACGGTTCTCACTTGCACTTTTTCAGACTTTTTTGTATATTACATTGTCCATACTACATGTAGTGTTACCTTTCAACGTATGTATATCAACTGACTTGATGGTTGTTGTACCCATGCTACACGCAGAGCTACGGTTAAACATATATAACATTTGAGTTGATGGTTTTTAATTCCATGCTACGCACAGAGTTACGAGAAGATGCTGAGCAAGCTGAACCTGAAGCACGACAAGATCGTGGACATCCAGAAGGCTCTCAACAACGCCGACATGAACAACGACAAGCAGGTCGACTTCGCCGAGTGGAGGCAGGACCTCAAACTGTGAGTGCACATCTTGCCGTTAGAGTTTTCCGTCGATCCGATCTGACGAGAGTTCCTGGGCCCGTATTCACCAACCCATTCTCAATATTAAGTCTTAAAAATAAAGAATATTCTTAAAACTGTCTTTTCTAAAATGACCGTTCATTTGAATCTTATTTGGTGTTCTCTAACTCTTATTGTAACATAAGTTATTTGGAATGATATGTCTGACAATGACATACTTGACTTTGATACCAGCATATTTGTAGAAACACGTTGATTTTTTCTTCAGTCTAAATATATTCTTTATTCTTTATTCTTAAGACTAGGATTGTGAATATGTGCCCAGATCTCCCCCCAGCAAGCGTCGCGTATTTTATTGAGATTGCCTTAGATCCTGAAACAAGTTCGTTTACCTTTGTTATATAATTCGGCTAATTTCGTTTCAGGTCGGTAATTTACATATGTCACGTGTTTTTACGAACATGCTTGTAATATTTAATGTAAAGAAAACGGCTTTAAAGAAGTGAGGTACGATGACTTATTGATACAACACTCAAAATTGTTGAATTTACCTTGTTGTGTAATAGCTTAAAAATGAATACCAATTAATACCATGTGATAAAACACCACACATTTCATGCTTTTGTACAATAACATAATACAAGTAACATGACCTGCGTTCATTTTTTGTTGTTCACTTAGGATATACATGTAGGTTCGATACGTATTTTCTAGTAAACGACTTCAATATTCTTCAATACAAGAAAAAAGTCCATTAACAATTCAAAATGTAGTATACTACGTACGTTTCTGTTGCAGGCGGGGCTACGCGGACGTGGAGATTGAGGCCCTGTTTGCCAAGTACGACATCGACGGAGACCGGGTACTGGGCGAGGCGGAACAGCTCACGATGCAGTCGGACCTCAACGACCAGAAGGTACGACAGCTGTGATACATACATGTAGATATACCGTATCATACAAGTACGACACTTTGTATTGTAGTTTTAGCAGAGATGCATCGGGTAATATGCATAGACATACTTAACATGTAAAATTAGATTTTTTTTCTAGATACGGTGTCTGCTTTAAATGAGAAACTTCATTTCTAAGAAATTGTACCAAAATCAGCGTTGAAAAACTCTTGCGCGATGTTTTATGAACATTACCCCTTAACTATAGAATCAATTTCGATGTGTTGCCTCTTTCAACGGTATGTAACAATTGGAAATACGACACACATACATTACATACACATTTGCATATTTAACAAAGGCTCACTTAAATCAGTACATATGAGGCGTGTCGTGGGGAAACCGGGCGTAATGTATGTGCGTTAAGTGTCATCCCGGATCAGCCTGTGCAGTACGCACAGGCTAATTCGGGACGACACTTTCCGCTTACAGTTGATATATGTTTAGAAGAGACTTCCTTGAAACAGAAAATACCATAAAAGCGGAAAGTGCCGTCGCGGATTAGCCTGTGCGGACTGCACAGGCTAATCCGGAACGACACGTTTTGCACATGCATTAAGCCCCGTTCGCTTCATGAATATACATGTTAACATATCAATACATACCCATGTAGGCGGCGCTCTCGAAGGAGTACGACGAGCTGCAGCGGCCCGACAGCGCCCGGCGCTCCACGAGCAGGGTGAGCTTCAACGACGACAGCGAGTGCGAGGAGGAGGACGAGCTCAGCAAGTCAGCCAGGTCCGCAGGATCAGGTAGGCAAAATTTAAAACATTTATGAAATTCCAGCTGCATTTAGTAAAACTTCTATTTTATTTATAGCCTCCACCACGGAGGTTATGTTTTGCCGGCGATACTTTGTCTATTTGTTAGTTAGCAACTTAACGAAAAACATATTCCACACTAAAAAAAACACAGATGATAGTTGTAAAAAACAGGATTCACTCTCTTGGAACAGTCAATACAAAGCATCTAATGTTTAACACGGTTAAATGGCGCGCCGATCCGCACACTTGTCCCAGAATTACCTCCATGTGAATGTAAATAGCATTGAACATCGAATTAAAACGAATTAATTTACTCAAAAACGGCCGTTTCAGTTGTTCTACAACTGCATTAAAACAGCATGTTTGCAAATTATTTCAGTTAATCCGTCATTAACCCGCATTTTCATTGCTCTAGCCAAAGACACTTTTTCTAAAACTTCTCCGCCCATTAAAGGTGTGGTTTCCGGCGTATCGTATGAGGAGTTCACGGTGCTGTCCCGGCGCGTGGACCGGATGGAGCACTCTATCGGCAGCATCGTCTCCAAGATAGACGCCGTGCTTCTCAAGCTCGAGGCCGTGGAGAAGACGAAGACGAAACGCAAAGAAACCGCGCCCAAGATACTGGACAAGATCGCAGAGGTAAGCCAGTCAAGCCATTTGCATAAAATAGCTTTCAGAATCATAATACTATCATGTTATTTAATAAGTGATTTCATACAGGCACTGTTATTTGTCCGAGTACTACTGTGTTGGCATGAGAGATTGCCAATACTGCTAACCGAAGACAAATAGCAGTGCCGGTTTGCAATCACGTATTTAATGAGTATTTTATTAATCAACTTTACATTATTGACTAACATTTCTAACCTCTTTAATGGTTAATATGAATGTTTGTGTTTTGTTTTATTTATTTCAAGATGGCGTCATTTTGTTTCTGGAAAAACTTCAAAATTTCCAATTTCATATAGGAAAAGTTCAACTGACCAATCAAAAGGGCTAAATCTCATACAGGCATTGAAAATCCATACAGGCACTTGTTTTAGCCAATCACAACGCTTAAATCCCATACAGGAACATTTGATTTCATACTGGAACAGTTAATCCTTAAATGTTCTCGTGCTAACTGATATAAAACGCGCATTTTCACTGATAGTGTGCGTAATATGGTAAAGTTGATTAATAAAGTTACGAAATAAACGCATTTACAAATACAAACATTATCGTGATTCATTGCATTTTTATAATAAATACACGATTTAACGAATGTAGTATAAATTATTGTGATTCGCTATATCAAGTAAAACACACACTTAGATACTTTTGATTGAGTAAAATACGTTATATTAATTACATGCATAATTTTAATAAACTCTAAAAAGTAGGCTATCCTTTGAAACTCTTGTTTATATTTTGTATACGACAACTGAGAATTGTGCACTGTTGTATATCAAAGTTATGTGTTTGCAATATTTTGACTTTATATTCACAGACATAACACTAACAACAACAACAGCAACATCAACTTTTATTAGCATACAAGCATATGGACATTGCTTTTTTCGCATAAATTTGCAATACGTTACGCAATAATTATATTTATTTCCTAGTTTTATTATGTCTTTGAATGGTAATATCCCAAGAATTCTACAATTACCTAAACAGGTGTCCGCAGACATAACACTAAATGCATAAATGATAAGCACATGTTTACAACAGACTCACTTATTTATATTTTATTTTTTGATGTAATGATACAAAATGTCTCGCCTAAAATGTTTCATGATGGAATAATAAATGTCGGTCCCGAAGCGGTGACATAAATACGGTCCACAGATATTAATGTCTCGGCATTGCCTGTCAGGTTATTAAGTCTAGAAAGTTCACACGTACGTGTGTGAACAGGTAAACTAGGTTATAACGCCTAACCTTCCACTGACATTTAAAGCCAGCTTGTACATTAGAATAAACACTATTGTATATGCTAGAACAGTAACATATTCCAATAATTACAATATTCGCCTTGATGTACCATATATACACTGTAATCATGGTCTACGCACCTGATTTCAGGTTTGTACATACACGTAAAACGACGGAATGAATAATAAGACAAATAATTAAAGACTTTTCTTAAGATATTATATTTTTAAAGACGAAATTTGAGAACTTAGATGATACATTTCCAGAACAGCCTGTTTTGACTCTTCGTGTTTTTTTCTCGTTATATTACTCGTACATAGTACTACTCATAAGCAAAGTATGACTTAACCCCCCCCCCCCATATTCAATATACCATCAGCCGGACAGTAACCTTGGAGACTCGAAGGGTGACGAGATGGAGGAGTTAGTGCGTCACGAACTCGAGAAATGGGACAACGATTCGTCGTCGTCGGTGATTACTTTGTCGACACAACAGCCAGTCAAGCGTAGCGTCTCTCCTCTGCCGACACGTGCAGCCGACAGCAGACCGTCGTCGGCTAGATCCGTCAAAAACGCGGTATGTCGCCGGTATAAATGGTTTCTTATTTTGCATGAATGTATGCTTGGCTGTCCGGCTAGCGCAGTGGTTGGTATACTCGCTTCTCACCTAGGCTGCCCGGGTTCGCACCCCACACGGCACATGTGAGTTTGGTTTGTGGGCACCATACCGGACAGGTGGGTTTTCTCCGGGTATTCCGGCTTCCCCCCAATGCACAAGACCACACTTAAATTAAGAATGTTTCAGTAAAAGATAAATAGCTAGAATTTGCAGCTATGATTCAATATTCGTCCCAACTTCCGATGTGTCCCTAAAGTAAATTAGGAAGGAGTGCTGGGATACACTCTGGGTCCTCATGTTATGCAGCTTCGTCGTGAAAGGACCTCATAAACTTCGAAATACACACACGAATATATGCTTGCCTTGTCCACTTCTATACTCATTTATTTATTTCATCTGTGTATACTTACGTTATCTCTGATATGACTTGTCTGTCGGTCCCACATGCCTTGTAGCTTCACCCATTCCAGCTTTAGTTACGCAGTTATAGTCCACAGAATGTATTTTGTTCCTGAAGGAAATCTCTAGCTTCTTTTTAGACTGTTGCCGGAAGCTAACAGTCTTTTGAGAGGGCAATTTCCAGAACAGGTATCGCGGACAACTACTTCTTTTCTTTGAAGGATACGAGTCAGTAAATCGAAACCTGATAGGGTCCTTCCCCAAATCAGCAAAAAATCACGAACGTTTCTTACCAATTAATTATTAAAGATAATGTATGTCCTGTGTTATATAATGTATATACCATGTGATTTATTGCAATTACAATTTCTATAAAAGTCAAAAAGAATAAAAATGTAACGTCAAATTAAGGACACCCCTATTTTCGCTTGAATGTAACCGAAATATTCACCTGGATGTCCTGGAATAAGGCCACCAAATTAATGCGCTACATCGGTTATGTTTGACTCGTTGTGAAAGTCTTATTTCTTGTTACCGATTGTTATTCTGAATATTTTGACAACAAAGTACTGCAATGTATACATTTTTAACTGTAGTATGGAAAATCGAGAACACGCATCGTATGACCAACTTTTGACTCAGTATAGGCTACGAATCACTAACAATCGATGCTTCTTAATACCACGCTACATCGGTTATTCTGCATGGCAGATTAACTTGTTAGTTGGCATGTATATAATTCCGTTTGTATTAGATAATTAGATTGAAAAATATGTGTTCATTACTTACAAATACACTTTATTATGATGTCGTATTCTATAGAATATGAAGCCATATTATCAAGTATAAAGGTGAGAAATTGAACTTCTTTCAAACCGTTGAAATGTTTCCTTTTTAGCAAAAATGCACTCAAAATTCACATGCTTTTAGTTTCTTTTCTCGCAAACAGTCTTTCTACGCTATCAGCGTTTTGATTTACTTACTGGTATGTTAGACATATTTGATTTACTAGTATGTTATACATATTTTATTTACAAGTATGTTATACATATTTTATTTACTAGTATGCTATATGTTGTACATCATGGTCTGATGATACTTATCAGCATCATCGCAGTATTCGAAAAGTTATTTTTTATTGTTTTTGTTGATAAAATTACTCCACCTTAGGAAAACCTGAGTTTGAAATAAATTTTCGTGACTTTTAGATTCTACATCATTTCTTTCTTCTTTTTTTCAGAACTTCATTGAAGAGATCTAGACGAATAGAAACATCGAATAAAGACACATGGTTGTTATAAATGTCTTCTTATGAGTAATTATTTAGTAACAACGTTAAAGGAAATTTAAAGTTATATAATTGAAGAAAAACAATAGTCCTTACTGAATCTTTTAAACGAAATTACTATGGAAACTAACATGTTATGAATTCATTGGGACCTATAATTGTTGTTGCACAGTTCACAACTTGCACATGAAATCGGTTAGTACATGTACATATGAATTTGCAAGTTATTGTTAAAGGGACTTCTTCGCGGATTGAAGAATTTACAAGTTTCCAACTTTTTATCACATATTCCAAAAAATAAAAGAACAGTGTATATAAAGGAGCGAAATAACACTACGGACATATAAAAATTCTGTTAATACCGTTCGTTAATGAGTGATCATCAGTTGAAATTGATATAATTATAAAGCGTTAATTGTAACGCTAAACGATGGAATAATTTGGAGCGTTTCTGTTATTTTCATTAAAATTGGTCACAACACATGGGTCACTTACATAAAGTAAAAAATGCAGGGATAATAATATACTTTTGAATGACCGACTGGTTAAGGTATTAGCCTTTTATTAAAAGAAGGTTCGAACCCAGATGGGCGCAACTTTTTTTTCTTTTCTGTGTTAAAAATCTTTTTCTTGTTATGATACTTTTATACTTGAGCTCTTTAGTTTCGACGCTTTAATCTATCAAGTTAAGACATTTATTGGCATACTCCGAAAGTACTAAAATCAGTTAAAAAGTCCCTTTAATATCTTGTCACATTTGAAACATCATTATTTTTTTTGTCTAAATAGAAAATCTATGTTGGTAAAGTTTCAAATAATTCATAGGGAAAACGTATTGACCAATTTGATACATTTTTAACAAGCAAAACTGTATACATCATACAAAAAAAAAAAGATCATCTTGAAGTCCGTGGCTTTGCACTTTCCGTGCACCTTTCACTTTCAACAAATCCTGTTTTACAGGATGCGCCTTTTAAAATCGAAACCGAACAGATTACCTTTAAGAAGAACAAACATAACGATTACATCCGAAACAGTTTAATTATCTGATTGATATGAATATTAATTCATGATATTGAAATACAATTTTGGAATACATTTGGAATCATTTGGAAAATTGCTAATTGAAGTCCACGAGTGCATAATGAGAATGCTTGAGCCCAAAGTGGTGGTGTGATATCTTACAGCCCATTATTGAAAATATGTCATGTAGCATATCGTGTACGTAACTTCAAAAGGTGGCGTACAAAAGCGGAACATACTGCACGTCACTTTCGTAGAAAATTATTAATTTACGTCTACTTGTTAACATAATATGCACTGCGCTGTGCTTCGAAATAAATGACAAATACAGGTATATCAATTATATGTATTGTATGCATTATAATTAGCTTTATACATACATTGTTATAGGATTTGAATAAAAAATGTTGAAGCACGGAGAAATGCATTTTCAAAGAGGGGACATACGGGGTGTATATCAATATTGTGATATACTAACGAATATTTTTTAGATAATGTTAATCATGAACAAAATGTTTACTAAATGATCAGGTTCTAACAAATTGTTTATATTTTGTTTTCCTTAACAACTAACAATATGTTACACCAATTGAAACAGCTATCCGTGGTTATATCATTCTCTGTACATATAAATATCAATCAGGTATGCGATTTGCTATTTCTTGTTTTTCTTGACTTTCATACTACTAGTAAGTTAAACAGATTACACATAAAGTGTGTTTTAATTATTTTAAACAAACATGCAATATTTCTATAAACAAGCAGGAATAAAGTCGCTCTTACCGTATTTCCATAATATTAGAGGAAATATAGGCAACAAGAGTACTAACGAGAAAGATACTGGTTAGGTTAAGTTCGCAATTAAATGACACATCTAAATTGTTCATTAAAATGCAAAATTAGAATAAACTAGACATTATATAAGTAACTGTTAACAACATAGTTTAGTTTTTTTTCAGACGTTTAACTTCAAATTTAAATAAATATGGCCCTTGATTTATTTAATCTTTGAAACGGTAATACACGACGTTGACGTTTATAACTAGTGGGACATTTTGGGGTACTCTAAAAACCAATTTAGTTCGTATTTATATAAACATATATGATTTAATGTAAATATATTTAGAAAAAATAATTAAGACGTAATTTCTAAGCTCGAAAAATAATCTGAAATTTTCAATTATCTACAGAAATATCAACAATGAAAAATCTAACTTGTGAAAACGTTCCGAAATTTTCATATAATGGGACATTTTGGGGTACTCTAAAAACTCTATTCAAAGTAATATTTCTATTTGTAATATCATCAACAAAATTTAATCAGCCAAACTATACTCATGATGTATTCCATAAACTCATTTTTGTCCTAATTATACCAGCATACAAAGTTTAATTGACAATAAAAAAATAAGAACAAAAATCATTCAAAAACGGAAATCTTTCAAGATTTAGCACTGCATTCAAAAGCGTCATCTCGAAAACCGCTGCTCCAACTGACGTCAGATTTAAATGCTTTAATGTTGTTTTTAATTTTTTAATATATCACATTTTACCAAATGTGCTGTTTATTGAAAAGTATATTTGAATGAGTTACAACATTTTAGGTATTACGAGAAGTATCGTTTTGTTCCGTTTTACACATGTAATTTGACGTAATATCTGTGCTATTCCTGCCATTATCTTGTCTTTAGTTCGATAAATTAGTACGATTTTGATATAAAACTATAAATATTGTTAAGACCTTTAATTTGATGTAACACTTGACGTACGTATTGTCGCCGATTAAAATTATAGTGCGTTTAAGACGCAACGAATGCAGATTTTCCAAAATGTACGCCAACTTTTGACGTCACGTCATAATGCTCTAATAACACTATTATTTAAAAAGAAGAGCTCATGCTAATTGAATTATGAATCAAGATTTGTATTAAAATATTTGGATGAACGATATGTTTACATTTCTTTTAAAAGTAATTTATAAGTAATATAAATGTTTCTTGTGAGAAATAGTTTGACAAACCAAACGAAAAACATAGATGTGTGTCGTGGAAAAATCGGGCTGATTGCATGTGCGTAAAGTGTCGCCTCGGATTAGCCTGTGCATTCGCACAGGCTAATCCGGAACGACAATTTCCGCCTTCAGTGGATTTATGTTTAGAAGATACTTCCTTGAAACAGAAAATACCATAACAACTGAAAGTGTCGTCTTGGATTAGCCTGTGAGGACTGTACAGGCTAATCCGGGACGACGCTACTTACATGTATAAAGCCCGTGTTTCCCACGACACGCCTCATAGATTTATCTGTCTTGGAAGTTATCCATTACATCATATCAGCTAAATTTGGGGATTGTATTGTTATGCCATGCACTGTGACATTGTTAAGTTTGGTGGAATCGTAAATAAAAGAACACTACACACAAAGACATATTTGTATTCATTTGTTCATGGCATGTGGCACACAGTTTCAACAAAACGAGAACGTTAAATAAAGTAAGAATGTTGGATGAACTACAACACATTTTTTTCATCACATCGATGTATTCACATATTTAAAATGATTATAGGATATACATGTACATGTTTTACCCCAAAATCGAACGTTTAAATAAATTAACATAAAGCACCTCTGTTAATAACTGACAAATGCAACCCTTATCTTATTGGGCAAAGACTGTAAGTATAAGAACCAAAGATCAATGTTGCATATGAAATAAATTGCATTTTTTCCAAATTATTCCAAAATAATGTAAACAGTTAAGTGCAATAAACTAAGAGCTAAATTATGATGAAATTTCACGCAAAAGAATAATATTTAAATATGAAATGAGACAGATTTTATAAATACATGTATTTGACAATTATTCAGATAGCGTAGTAATGGGATATATATGAAAATACGAAGGTAAAATCATGGTTGAGATAGACGTGTTTTGACATGGTAATACATATAATCTGCTAATGCAATTTGCATGGAAATTCTAAAATAAAGATAAATTAATGAAAGAACCAGTGAATGAATGAATTAAAGAATGAATGAATGAATGAATGAATAAATAAATGAGTCGTTTTGATTCTTTACACTGAAGTTTTAAAATACAGTATGTCAAACATGTATAAACTAATGACCACATCGTTATCGCTACCCACACAAAATATGTGGTTCGGGTGATTGGACACACCATGTGACTACGTTTCAGGTCAAACGATTTTATATTCAATCGATGAAGTAAGCAATGATTAGGTGACCCATGATCAGCTCAAATGTTGTACCGTCCACTGGGATTGTAGCAAAACGCAATACATATGAGGCGCGTCGTGAGAAAACCGGTCTTAATGCATGTGCGTAAAGTGTCGTCCCGGATTAGCATTGTCATTCCGCACATGCTTATCCAGGACGGCACTTTCCGCCTTCAGTGGATTTGTGTTTAGAAGAGACTTCCTTGAAACATAAAATACCATAACAGCGGAAAGTGCCGTCCCGGATTAGCCTGTGCGGACTGCAAGGCTAATCCAGGACGACACTACGCACATGCATTAAGACCGGTTTTCTAATGACGCGTCTCATATGTAGTTGCACAATAGACATATGTAGTTGCACAATAGACATATGTAGTTGCACAATAGACATATGTAGTTGCACAATAGACATATGTAGTTGCACAATAGACATATGTAGTTGCACAATAGACATATGTAGTTGCACAATAGACATATGTAGTTGCACAATAGACATATGTAGTTGCACAATAGACATATGTAGTTGCACAATAGACATATGTAGTTGCACAATAGACATATGTAGTTGCACAATAGACATATGTAGTTGCACAATACATGAGTAGTTTCAGCTTTAAGTTAACTCATTAATCAAGTTGAAAGGACAATTTACTTGGAACGAACCCACCACGCGCCCAGCTCATGTTTGGTCATAGTTCTCGTTAATGCAACACGCCCGAGTATCGATTGAGCGTACATGTAGTCATAATTCTAAAATAATGTATAATGTCCGTGAAAGAGTCAAAAGCTATTATATTGGATAAGACACGATACATGATTATATTGGGTAAGACGATACACTATTATATTGGGCAAGACGATAACGATCAAATGAATGATGTTGGCCATGAACAATAACAAGAACATTATATACAAAGACCTCAGTTGATTGATAACGATATTATCATTCCAGCTGTTACGCGAATCTGAGTGCTATTACTCAAATGTACATTAATTGAAATTCTACATTACCTATACAGTGAGCGTTCACTGTATTATCTTGCACACACGCTATGTTGTGGCACATACAATATACAACGCAAGCTGTGACACGACTGCCCGGCTCTGTGCCGTTGGAAAGTCTCTGTGTCAGCAATCTGAATCAACTTAAGGTCAAGGCCTCTTATCCTCAAATTGACACGCGCAAAATTTCTGTTGTTAAATTGCCAATAAACAATTCGAAAAAGTTATTCCGAAACTGTTAAATATTGATCGCTAAATGTAAAACAGAAGATGTTGTCTGGTCAAGTTAGAATCGAAATAATTTTCTCATTATCGTTGTTTATCTGTAAATAAACAACGATTTTTTGTTACGATACGCCCTCGTGGCCTATTTCATACGCATCAGCACACAAAATCTTTTTTTTTCAGATTAAACAACTCCGAATGGATAATTACTTCTTAAGTATATATGGTTATTTACATGTGCTTAAATAAAATATTGTTGTTGTTTTGTAGAATGGTTCTTTCAAAACATATCAAATAATAGCCTTCACTCGATGTATCTCTACATATATTTTCCAATGTTTTTTTGGTAATTGTTGAGTTATATCAATTTATTATTCGGTCACAATTTTCATAACTTTATAAAGAACAGTAAAACACATATCATCCACATACAACAAACAAACAGCAACAATAACGACAACAACGGCAGTAACAAAAAAAGAACAACAGCTACACAACTGCCGTAAACAATCGTGATTTGAGATGATGCGGAGCCTTGAGGCATGTATCTTAACTACAAAACTTCTGTACATAAAAACTGCTAAGCTTTAATCAAATACAGAAATAAATAAATACTTAAAATAACAATCCATGCCACTTAATGTTACATGTTCCTTGTTTGAAGATATTTATTTTTTAATTTAAGCTAGAACAAAGAAAATGCAATGGAGTTGACCGGTCATGTTTCACAAATGGGATCGGATATACTCGTAAATATTCGTATTAGGGAATGAATATCATTTGTTTGATGTAACACCTTTCTGTAACATGTGAGTATTTTTACGACACATTACACAAGTAGGTAAGTTCACGACACAGTACACTTGACGATAATGAGTTTGTATATTTTGATGACCTAAAGGTCAGACATAAACCCATCTGGCACAAAGTTTATGAGAAAAACAAAAGGTTACACTTATTTCAATGAATATATACGTTCCATTGATATTAACTAATTAAGTATATAGTCGTGTACTCAGCATGAGGGTCCATTCAGCTGATGCCATTTCGTCACAACTTGTCTCGTCTTGGACAACATTTCCTGCCAATGCAGAAGTCCATCCCCACGCGCGTACATGAACGATCCGAGAGACACGTGACCGATCTCGATTTCCGGTTCCTTTGACGCATGCCCAATTTGAAACAACGTCAATACGAAGTTGAAATTGTCAATACTTTTGTTTGATGTACAGAACGAAAAGGATTCGTTGAAGTGGACTTCCGGTCCCACGCCCTGGATCAGCGTCTGTTTGATCTTCAGTAGCTTCTTACCGTAGTGCACGTGGATGCGGATGAAAAACCCTGTAACAATCATACCAATAGAGTTCAACAACCGTAAGGTCATTGGTCTGAAATGTTCTGTCAGCCAATAATTACAGGTCAACCATGAGATGTCAATAAGTATTTATAGTTTACAGTTACCGTTTTTTCGACATAAATAATATGTCAGCCCATGAGATTTTTGGCCCAAATGCGGTATCTGGGCGAAAACGAGTTATTGGCAGTTTTGAATACTCTGATATGTGTAGAAACTGGAAATGGCTTCCTTTTTTCTCAGTCACGCATTTTGAGCAAGAATGAGCAGTTTAAGTAACACCACCATAACGACAAATCTTTACATTTCACACAGATTTTAATGTTTTTCATGTCATGCATACATTAAAGAACCTAGCAGGATAAGGACAAGTAATTTATATAATATTATAGTTACTGGACTGCCTTTCCCAAATAACAAACTTTAAATGTACAAATGTTTCGGATAAAAATAATAATAAAGAGATGGTTGCTATGGCAACCAAACAAGAAATCATAATAAAAATTACAATTGTTATACAAATAACCCAATAAATAATATTTTTCGTTGACAGTTTTCAAGATTTAAACAATTATTTGAAATATTTTAATCATAATCCTGACTTTCTAATAAAAATCACGTGCCTCAACTTTCACGTCATTTTTCTCTAAACGAGGCCCGCCGCAATTGGGATAAAAATCTCATGGGCTGCCACAAATATAAACCTCACCATTTTATACAGAAGCTATTTAATAATTATAAATTAAGCATAATTTGATTTGATTTTTTCTTATTGACACTTTGTAGTAATTGCACCCTTGTCCGCCTCGCGATGAAGAGGCACTGACATCGATCCATGCTCAGATTGCATTCTATGCAAACACTTTGATTCTACACAGGAAACGGATTTAAGCCTCTCTGAATTTTAAGCTTTTATCGCAAATACGCTTAAAATATGTTTTAAACAGAAAAGTATTCAACACTGACCTGCGTCCGGGTCCGAGGGCAACCGGATATTGCGCGCCTGGAGGATGACAAGCTTCATTCTCTCCATGTTAGGCAGATATGTCAGTGCCAAACACACCTCTCCGATAGAGGGCGCTGCCTGAAACAGACAATCTCATTATTATCTTTATGGTTATATGGAGATCTGTGAATACTAAAATTGTCACAGCAGATCTTCATAGGTCAAAATTTGTGACTGCGTCCCTGGTAAATCTTAATTACATTCATAGCTTAAATATTAAGCATACCAACAGAAAATTACATTCACACCTAAGAGGGTATATTACTATATATCAACAACACGTATTGATGTATTGTAATTCCATGTGTTAACTGCAAGAACACGAAATCAGGACGACAATACTAACAAGCATTCCCGGTTCGAGATCACGACACACGATTGCAGACGACTTGAGATCAATGTCTTCCAGAGGTATGACCACGTGACCAAGGGTATGACGTATGCGTCGTCTGTCTACGTCATACACAGAGAAACGTAAACTCCGAGCGTTCAGACCTCGGTAGTCGACCTGTGGAGATATTTATAAACAGACTCAGAACAATTGATATCTACCATCACCGCTATCACCACCAGTTGCCATCATTAGCACCAATTCTGCCATAATCATGAACAAATACGAGTACAATCCTGTTCATAATCATCCTAATTTTCTCTGTTCCATCACCGTTATCATCACCGCTATCATCATCATCATCATCTCAATAAATAATAATTATAATAATAATACAAATTATCATCCTCATCATTATCATCTTCATCATCATATTCATCATCATCATTAACAACAACAAATTCGTGGTCGTCGTCGTTGCCGTCGATGTCATTTCCATCGTAATAACATCATAAAAACATCAAAATGATCGTCGTTTTATCTTAACAATAATTGTCGTATGTTTTCGTGCCATCAAGAAATAAACCACTTCAACCTACGTTGAATGAAAATGTCTCGTTGTAGATGGGGTTGAGCGTCTTCTTGTGTATTCTGGACGTGTGGTACGTGTACTCGTCAGGAAGTAGGAAAACGCGCACGAACGGGTCCCTCGAGGGCTCCTCCTCAGCCCGACCTATCACAGAGGCAAGAGAAACAACAGTAGTTGATGTAACGGACAGAAATATGCTTGGTCGTAGAAAACGTACACAGTCAATCAAACTATGCAACATTTTTACGTATTTCCCACGGAGTTACAAAAAAAGACAGACCACGAAAAACAACTCACAGGAGGGTGGATTATTTCTTTGAAAGTGCATTTGATAATGTTTTGTTTTGATTATGAACGTTTAACAACCAGTATAGTGTATAAACATCGGGTATGCACACACTGAAAAGTTCTCTAACATGAACACGTGCTGGAATATTTCATTTCACCATTCTTCTTGTAAACAACTAAATAAGGCAACAGGGAAAGGTACTGAAAGGAACGCTCATTTACTAGATCTTTACTGAAGATGTATATGTGAACAAGATTTGCGGCTTACCACGGAGCTGCTTGACCTTGATGAGGGTGACTATGAGGCGACTGGCCGCCGGGTCATGCATGGCAGTGAACCATACCCGGCCGAGCAGGCTCGGTACCGAGGGCGGGGTGCCACTGGGGCTTGGGGACGCCGTACTAGAACGGAAGTCAAGCAGTTTGTATATACATGTATAAACCTAGTGTAAACTGTCATGCAGTCCACATTACTGTATGCAAACTCGTCAATCACATAAAAATATGAGTAGAAGTCAGTTACAACGAAAAAGTAAGGCGCATAAGCGTTCTCTAGGGCCATATTTTTCGCAAATCATATTTTTCACATCTGTGAAAAAGAGGATCTCATTATTCACATGTGTGAAAATTGAGATCTTATTCTTCACACATTACTGTCTTATTCTTGACATGTTTATTTTAACCCTATCTAAACATCTTACACTGTCCCAAGCCTTAACCACTCACGAGGCATCCCGCACCGACAGCTGAGGGTGCGACCCATAGTAGTACGTCTGGTACTTGAAGTGCGAATCGCCCGTGACGTCATCCTGGGGCGGCTGCACGTGCTCGGCCTCGTAACCAGGGAGACTGTCGAACGTGGACGTGCGGCGACCCACCATGCCGTTCGTGATAGCACCGTACTCGGAGGGGCAGGAGAGGCGCTTCTCTCTCTTTGGGGAGGGGTTTCTGTAAGAAAGTATTTTTCAGTCACATTAAAATTACTAGAAAGCACTACAAAATCCTGGATCCAGACGGTAATACGGATCACCAAATAAATCTAATCATTTCTTATTTGGCCAATGTCCAACCTTCCCAGAAAATTAATTAACATCAACAAAGTGTGATTCAATGTTTTTGGTCGGTAGAAAAACGTTGCCTAGTTTAGATACCTCATAGAGAAGTAGGTAGTATGTACATTCGACGAATTAGCTGCAGCTTGTATTAGTAACACGAATTACTTGTGGTAGATAGTACAGTGAACTAATTAGAGTCTATATTGTGCAACTTATGATGTAAAATTTTAGAAGTAAACAAAGGACGTACATAATAATGGACAGTGGAAACCCTTTTAATGTTCTTCTTACGGCGTAAACAGTTGTTGGTTTCCGCTTACGCGACACCTCTCCCCTCTAATTTTTCCCGCCGACCCTAAAAGTTTTTTGCCTATCGATCATTAACTTTTTCTGACACAGCAAAAAGAGCAGTCTTCGCTAATATACGTATTTTCGGTTATTAGTAAACATTTCGATTTCGTCTGCGTGAGCTCTTGGTAATAACATACCATAAAGTACAGTTTCTTTGATTGGAGACATTTTACATGCAGTCCAATATACATAAACTGTGTGGTGAGGAAAAAAAGTTAAAGAAAACAAAAAAGTTATGTTTTACCTACCCCCCAATAATTATTTGGAGACGGAAGCGGAAACCAAACATCACTTTATTTTGCCTAATTAATTATTTAGATTCTACTATTATAAGCGTTAAAAATACCGATTCAGATGTCAAAATGATACGAGACACGTCGGAAATGCCAAAGATCAGTGGCTATTATGATGAACTTTCGAACAAAGAATTAATACGTCACTGGTTTTTCTCAAAGGTCAGCGGTTGTTTCAAACTACGTGGAGACAATAAAATTCGCGTCACAGCCTCTTTAACTGCATACTTGGGAACAGCAGGAACAGTATAAATTACGTCTGATAGCATTTATTGTAGTTAAGACGCAATAAAGGACTCGTTGTTTGACTTTGAAGATAGTATCAGCTAATCGCATTTTCTTTATAAACAATTTACGGGAAATATATGTTTTCTACATTACCACGAATATGTAAAATAGTAAAAATGCGTTTATTATAAAATAAAACGCACACATATATAAATTAACAGCAAAATATGTTAATCTCTAACAAAAATGCAAATAAACTGAAAATAACTTATAACGACTGAATAGAAGCTTGCGTATTTTAGAGGAGAAAGAAACAGAACCATTAAGTTATGCATCAACAACGCTTTAGTATAAATATAGCAAATATATACGTAGTTTTTACATATATATCGACAAAGAAAATAAATAACAGAAGAAGGCAGCTTATAATTGTCAAACGTTATACAATCAATGTTATGATATTTTCCGATACGTTTAACAAAAAAGCACATTCAAAAGTTTATAAATACTAACTTTGATAGCAGCATTCGAATAATCACCATAACAGTTTGCACGACAATCTTAATAAGACACAAGGAACTTCGGTGCCAAATTAAACAATAAACTACAAATATTAAAGCACAAGGAACATATATACAACACATGTTGATTGGTAGAATTAAATATAACTGTTTAAGCATGCAACGCCCTTAAAGTGCCTTTAACTACTTTCGTACCTTGATATCGGTGCCGACTTCACGGTGGACGGGTCCGTGGGAAGCTCCAGTCTAAACACATCCTGGAGACGCTTGCCTTTCTTCTTACTCTTAATGAGCATCGCGAGGAGACAGACCAGCAGGATCATGACGATGGCCACAACCGTCGCCACGCCAACCACCAAGGTCATGTTGCCTGAAAGTGAGCGAGTGATTGGATAAAGGACACTATCATACAAATATGGTTCATATTAGTACGATTTAGTTTATAAATATAAAGTATACGAAGATATAATTAACTTACCCATCTGCCGCAAACAAATTGTTGGTCGCCATTGTAAAAAATACATTACCCTTTGACAGCATAACACAAATGAATGTGTTATAGTAATCAAATATTGTTATATTATGCTTGAGTATATAAGATCAAAATTATACCCATATATGATTTAGTTAAAAACCGTTTGTAATAGTTTTATGCACACTTGACAGAAAGTTTAAACGGTAGTGTTTCCTTATTAGTGTTTGTTGATATTTTGTGTATTCAAACGAGCCATTTTCACTATAACATAATCATTATTCATGTAGTGTTTAATATTTATGTACAAAACAAAACAATAATATATTTAATTGTAATTACTAATTATTATTCATTTATTTCGTAACTGTATTATGATTTTGAAGGACAGTGTCCTTTTAGTAATGTTACGTTACAGGAATAAAGAATGTATTACTTACTATTTAATAAATAATTTTCCTTTTAGAGTTGCAACTTAACAACGATTTCTTATGCGTAGGAATTAAACAACGAGGGCGTTAGACCGAGTGGTTTAATATACCGCATCAGAACGACAAATCGTTGTTTATTAGCCGATCAACAACGATAATGCGAAAATTATTTCGATTCTAACATGACCTGAGAAAATATTCTGCACTTGCAATACGAACTATATTTTACGGTTTCGGAACTAGTTTTTTCGGTTTGTTTATGAAAAGTTTAACAACGCTAGATTGTGTTCTTGGACTATAGAAAACACTGCGCGTGTCCTGTTAGAATTCTTATTTTCTTATGACGTAGGCTATCAATTATTATCGTGATTAAATCTGTTAAATAATGTAAAAGTTAAAATATATACAGGTTAAATAATCTGTTCGAGTTATACCTTTATACAATGTAATTATTACAACAACTGCTTAATTATGCAATAGTTAAACATCCGTTTAATATGAAATTTAAAATATGATCGTAACTGTTACATATGTTGTGATATTAAAATTATTATCGGGATTCGAAAATGTGTTATACACATTCAGTTACAAGACACATATAGACCTCTGAGCTTTAAGAAAACAAATTTGAACCTGTACATTGCTGCTATGTAATGAGGCAAATAAAAGAAACATTTACACAGATAATACAGTATGAAAGCAAACATTACAAACATAATAGAGAGATAATTGTAACTGTCGAATTAAGTACATAACCATTTACTGGTTTATAAAATATTGAGAAATCGGCGTCTTTTAGCCGAATGGTAAAAATATACTTCGCACTATAACTATAAACTGATGATTCGCGATATTGAAATTGGCAATAAAATATACATATAGTTGAATAATGAATTAACAAATACATTGACACACAACTTTATCCATATAATTATCTATTTGAATATAATTTAATTATTTAATTGTGTTGCTCTTGACTGCCATTGCGTGCTGATGTAGAATAGTTATTTTATCTTTAATTTAGCAATAAAAACAGTATGAAAACAATGATGATAATGAATTCTCCGTAAAATGCATAAGTAATTATGGTTGCTGATGCATAAAGTGCACCCGGAGCCTTTATGTAAAATTGTATATGTTGCCCCTTTAAATTATTATTAAATCAAGTGACCGTACCTGTTAAAACATTGCTGAGTAACCGAGGATATGTGATCACACTTGTTGAATTTTCATTTCTCGGTGTCGAATTCTCAAGACGCATTCTCCCATTTCATAAGAAATGTTAAATATATCTTATCTGCTTGATAATACCGATGCCATCTTTTCACTAGGTTTTTAGTTTAGGTCAGATCACAAATCCATTAGCCCGTTTTTAAAATCCATATGTATCAATATTTTTAATTTTAAATCAAATTCAAACACCTTTGTTCAGGTGCGTAGATCCCCAGCAAACAACCCAGTTACAAAACACGTTTATCCCGTCCACGTAGGAGATCACGTGATCCATTCAATTTTTTATGACATTCTTAAGAACAACTTCATTTTCGCCAACTGATACCGACTCCGTTTCTCTTTGTAACTGACGTGATAAGAGGGGTTACGCACCGTTTGTGTACGGCGTTTCAGTCAGGTCAGCATTTTGATAAGGCATAATTATAATTGTTAAGGTCGCGGTGGCGTAGTGGATGTGTTGTCCGCCTAGCGATTGAAATTTCCCGAGGTCGATCCCCAAAATGGGAGCGTCCTCAAGACCTATCCCCCACATATACCAAGTACTGGTTCTGCCCAGGAAAGGGACTCGTGAGTATCTCAATAAGCCTTAGGCTTTCGATGTAATCGATCTAAAATAAATAGGTTTAAACTAAGTTATAAGGCAACTATTGCTGTACACTAATACATCATTGCAATACAATTTTTCTCTGTTGCTTAACTTATCGTCAATATTTTTCAAACTTACATGCATGCATGCTTGGGAGAACACGCCGAATGTATTTTAACTATCGAACGTATGACAGTAAAAAATACAGCACTTATTATTAAGTAAAAACAATGTTTAATGCATTGGTCTAGTTCATAACCTTTTGCAAGGGCTACTGAGTTTGACAAAATAAGGTAGACATTTTTGATATGTCTACATCAGTCTTTTTGACTTTGAATGTGTAAATTGTATGAGCCCGTGTTTACATTTGATGTAACACTCAGGTAAAATCCATGTACGAAATATCTAAATAAATCAATCCCATTATTTTGCAATGTGTGTATTATGCAACATTTATGCAATGCAAATCATTGATTGTTTTGACACTCGTTACATTTGCAAAGCTGTGTTTTAGTCTTCAACAGCCCACCATACTCAAGATCGTTTATCGACCACGCAGCAGATGGACTGTTCTATACATACTATTCAGCCGATATATGTGGGCTGAGCTCCCGAGCCTCACGTACATATGTGGCGTATCTTGGGAAACCCGGGCTTAATGCATGTTCGTTAAGTGTCGTCCCGGATTAGCCTGTGAAGTTCGCACAAGCTAATCCAGGAGGACACTTTCCGCTTTTATGTATTTTCTGTTTCGATGTAGTCCCGTCTAAACATAAATCCACTGTAGACGACACTTTACGCACATTCATTGAGCCCGGGTTTCCCACGACACGCCTTATATAAACCCTCCTGAAGCTGCGACTTATAACAAGAAAAGGGAATATATATTTATATATAAATGCGTTTATTTGTCGTAGTGTTGTGCAATATAGTGCAATATAGTATAGTAAGTAGTAAATGCATTACGGTTTTATGTTAATCGGAAAACAGAAATTACAAAATTACATACAATCAACACGTATAAAATCATTAACACATGAATATTACAAACGTTCAATGATAAACACTTAGATATGTACTATACTATTAGATATATTGCAATACAAAATATAAACAAAGTTCAGGAGTATGCCGTGTCACCCTAATTTCGTGGGTCTTATTTACGATTGTGGCGCATGCGCGTTAATACATTCGGTTTTCTCACCTCCGTGTAGGATAGAACAACATTTGCAATGTGCTCTTTGCAAACAAAGTAATTACAAGATCGCTTTTTGTTGCTATTTCATGTATATGTTATGTTATTGTACCTGACCCTACTGATCCGTATCGTCTGGAAGCTTCTTATAATTTCGTGGGTTCTGATTGGCTGGCCTACTTTGGTTGGAAAAGAGTGTTTACAGCATCAATTTAGTTTCACTTTGTTTGTGCTGGAGCCCGTGCTGATCAAAGAACGAAAATCTTAATGAAAACTAGTGTTTTTGAAAATTTTATCATTATAAATACACAGTCCTTATCATATTTGTTAAAAGGTAACAATATGGCATGATGAAATCTACCCACTTGTTCATATTTCGTTGTGCAGGTTTAGCTTTAGGCTTCATTAATCTATAAATATTTCTATTGTTAGTTATTGTTAGTAAATATTAAATATATGATAAAATTGCACGCAGCGATTTGTGAGTAAGAATGCTAATTTAAAGTTAAAAGTTTGAAAACGTCAGTCAAATTTAGGGAAGGGGGATTGTTTATGTATTTGTTTACACAAGGGAGATAATCATACAAGCAATTATTCTTGGAAAACTGTTCTAAATATACGATTTTTTAGAACGAAATTTCATGAATTTAATTCCAAAATAGTTGTACGGCACTGCATTGGTGATTTAAAAGACCAAGTCACTTACTGGTTGACATTTAATAGGATTTCCTTTTCAGATACTGCAAAAATATACAACTCATTTAACAGTTATAGTAATTATATAGTAAGAGCGAACATTCTCTTAGTTGTAAACGGCCACGAAATTATGGTAATCCACGAAATTATGGTCATTAGGCATAACTACTTTTCAACTTTGCGGTTTCGAATATTGTCACATTACAGGGACACCACTCGGCCATTCGGACTACAATATTTTAACCTCTTTTTTTACTTTATGGAAGTGTTCCAAGAGTGTCGACAGTTTCAACGAAAACAAAAGAAAAACTCCCAATTATTTCATCGTTGAGCGTTACAAACGCTTTATAATTTTATCGATTTCAACTGATGATTACTCGTATACGAAACGGTTTTTACAGTATATTTCTAGGTCCGTAGAGTTATTTTGCTCCCTTGTATACACATTTCTTTTAGTTTTGGAAACGGTGATAAAAAGTTGAAAAATTATCAATTCGTCAATCTGTGAACATGTCCCTTTAATGTCATTTCTTAATTAAAGTGCCGTCATTTCAAATTCGTGTTCGGCACCATCCTCGACTGTATCCGCTGACCCCAAATCTGCAACCCCTGGAGACGACTGGGAACTATGCTGACCGCTGGCAGACTGAGCCAAGGACTCCGTGTTTGCTTGTTCTCCACCGGCTTCTCTTATGTTAGTGGTACTAATTGCATGCGATGATGCATTGTTTTCGTTTTCGTTCCCTTGTTCTTCAAAGCTTTCTTCTTCGTCTGTTTCTAATTCATCATCCGTCGCAGTTTCGCCAATATCTACGAAACACACAAACTTGTCGCTTGTACTTTGCCTTTTCTTCCGCGATTCCGACCGTTTTATCTCGACTGATGATCCATCGTTTGTCGTTGCTTTTCCCGCCTGACTACTTTCCAAACGCTGCCCGATCTCAATTCCAAAGCCTGTATCTTGTAACTGTAAAGCTCTATGAGCTCTCGGACTTGACGTCATTACTGGACCAGTCTTCTCAGCTTCAGCTCCAGCTTGGCCTGGACTGTAAGCATCACCTTTTTTAACAACGTAATCATCCGTTTCACTCGTGCCCGCAGCTTGTCCATCTAAATCCATAGCGTTGCTGGGACGTCCACGCCCTTCTCCTTCTCCATCCTGTGCGAGATTTGCGTCCAGTTCCACAGACGTGTTACCCACTCCGCTGTCCACAACACTACGTGCTGATTCTGCCACTTGTACAGGCGCTACAGCAAGATGCTCATCGCGGAATTCCATGGTGACCTCTTGAGTTTCGTAAACTGTTTCTTTTTTCTTCGTTTTCGGCAGCTGACTGAAACTTAAAGAACAAAAACTATAAATATTTATGGCTGTTTAAATCTGCTTCTTTTAAATCTTAAATACAATTTCTATTCAATGATATGCTAATATTCATATCGACATGTAAACGTATACATTCAGATAGTAAGGGAAATACATTGAAAACACTAATAAGAAAACGAAAATTAATAAGACATAACCTTTATAATCCATAATATAGTTGTTTCAATTTCTAGAAAAGGATTTAGAAAAGGGCGCTCAACAATTGACGCAATATACATCCTTATGTCCTTAGTTCAAAAATATGTTAACGAAAATAAAAGATTATATGTCATTTACGTTGATATGATGAAATGTTTTGATACTGTATATAGACATGCATTGTGGCTAAAAATGTTCAAATGTGGCATTGGAGGTAAATTATTAAGAATAATAAAAAATATGTACCAAAATGTTAAGTCATGTGTTAAGCATTGTTCATCATATTCAGAATATTTTAATTATGCTGTAGGTCTACGCCAAGGCGAAGTTATGTCCCCATTGTTATTTTCTTTATTTATAGAGGATTTAGAACTGTTTTTGCAGAATGAGGCTACTTCCGGTTTAAGTATTGATGATATTGTACTGATATTGTTACTATTTGCCGACGATATGGCAATCATAGGTAAATCTACAGAAGAAGTGCAAAACCATTTAAATCTTTTATCTAATTATTGTAATTGTTGGGAATTAAAGTTAAATACTAATAAAACTAAAATAATGGTGTTCCGCAAACGAGGAAGACTATTGCCATCTGAAAAATGGACATATGACGGTCAGCAAATTGAAGTAGTAAACGATTTTAACTATTTGGGAACTGTTTTTAATTAAACTGGAAATTTTAATTTGAACCAAGAACATTTATGTGGTAAAGCACTAAAAGCAATGAATATTTTATTTAACAAATGTAAAGAGTTTGACCTTAAGCCCAAAACACAATGCCAACTGTTCGATGCTTTTGTTGGGTCTATTCTGAATTACGCATGTGAGGTATGGGGTAATACAAAGTCAAAAGAATTGGAAAGGGTGCACTTAAAGTTCTGTAAACGACTGTTAAAACGTTAAACAAAATGTTTGTAATGCTACAGTCTATGGCGAATTAGGTAGATACCCACATGTTGTTCATCGATACGTAAGGATTGTTAAATACTGGTTTAAAATTACCCAAACTGAAAATATTATTATAAAATCCATATATTTGCAAGCTTTACACGATTGCTGGGTTTTAAATCTTAAAAAGCTGTTAGACAATTACGGTTTGTCTTACGTGTTTAATAATCCAAGCTCTGTTGATGTTAATACATTTATAACGCACTTTAAAAATGTTGTAATTGATACATATAAACAAGAGTGGTTCCAATCTGTTGTTAATAGTTCTGTTTTAGATATGTATCGTGTATTTAAGCCTATTTTCAATTATGAATACTATTTAGACTTGCTACCTAAAAAGCTAAGACATTATGTCACAAAGCTTAGAACTTCGGCTCTGCCACTGAGAATTCAAACTGGAAGATATGCTTGTCAGAATATCCCAAGAAACGAACGCTATTGTCTTTGTTGCAATGAATTAGATGTGGAAGATGAGTTTCACTTTGTTTGTAAATGTTCTTCATACTCTGTTCTTAGGCGAAACTATTTAAAGCAATGTTATTACAATAGACCTTCTGTTTACAAATTCCACCAATTGTTAAATACAACTAATACATGCGAACTTATTAAGTTAGCAAAATTTGTAAAAGAAGCACTAATTTTATAAGAAATAATTGTCTTAATGTTGTGACATAACTATAAGTAGTTATCTTCCATAGAAATTACGAATGTACATTATACTTATTTATATTAAGCTTTTACAAAATATATATATATGTACACGACTGTTAATTTGATTGTATTTGTTATTATGTAAAACATTTTAGTGTTTAGACGATGTACACTGTACAAGTCTTAATAAATATTTGTCTTGTCTTGTCTTGTCTTGTCTAAAATGTTACCAAGCTAAAGTCCTAGGTATATCAAGGTTGTCAAGGTAACAGGAAAAATGGTAATACCTGTCAGACAGCAGCGTTTCAGCGTACGCAGGGTTGACGGCCGACGCCGCCGCGATGGCGGAGGATAGCTGACTGGCCTGGCGGCTGCCTATGGTGCTCAACTCGTAATCCTCGTGCTCATGGTCGTGCTTGTGGAGCTGTCGGAGGAGTTCGCGCATAGACATTTCGTCGTCGTATCTGCAGGCAATGAATACAATGGTCGCGTGTGTGGATATACTCGTATATTGTACAATAACTATTTAAGTATGATAATAATGTCAGTGTTTTATTTTAATGACCTTCATGCCTCACACATACATACTGGTAGTTGCGTACAATACCATGTTTCTAAGCATTAACCAGTTATACGTAATATACATGTAAATATCTATATACATGTATACGATATAATTCAATTCTGCATACATGTTAACAACTATCGGAATCAATACAATATTGGTCATTCATTGTAAACTGCACTACTTTAAAGTGCATAATTAAAATTCGTTTCAAAGTGCATAATTAACCGTTCAAATAATAGTCATTTATTGTAATGTAAATGGAACGTGTATGTAACCTTTGCTAAATATCTACATAACATTTAAAGAGTCTAACACACACAGAGAAAAAAAACACACTACTTCATACTTCATACCTCCACCATCAACAAACGGCAAATATGATCGATCGCTATCATTGGCCCAAAGAAGATTGCAAGAGTCTAACACACATAGAAAAAAAATAATTGTTTACCTGGACAATCCACAAAGTGCGAATATGATCGCTATCATGACCCCAAAGAATATTACAAGAGTCTCACTCACATAGAAAAAAGACTACTTAATGCCTCTACAATCCAAAAAGTGCGAATTTGATCGCTACCTGTGAGAATCTAATACACATAGTAACAAGACTACAGCATACCTGGACCATCCGAAAAGGGCGAATATAATTGCTATCTGTGCCCCAAAGAAGATCGCGTGAGTCTAACATATAGAAAAATGACTCATGCATAAATTGACTATCCCAAAAGAGCGAATATGATGGCTATCCATGCCCCAAAGAAGATCGCAAGAGTCAAACACACATAGAACAAAGACTCTTTAAAACATGAACCATCCAGTCAGGGCAAATATGATCGCTATCTGTGACCCAAAGAAGATAGCAAGAGTTTAACAAACATATAAAAAAGACTACTACATACCTAAACCATCCAAAAAAGGCGAATATGATCGCTATCAGAGCCCCAAAGACGATTGCAAGAGTCCAACACACTTAAAAAAACACGAATTTATACCTGGAACGTCCAAAAAAGCACACACTGTGCCCCAAAAGAAGATCGCAAAAGTCTGACTCACAAATTAAAAGGCTACTTTATATCCGGGCCATCCAAATAAGGCGAATACGATCGATATTAGTGCCCCCCAAAAGATTGCAAGAGTCGAACACCCATAGAAATAGGACTACTACATACCTGGACCAACCAAACAGGGCGAATACGAATCGCTATTAGTGCCTTAAAGAAGATAGCAAGAGTCTAACACATATAGAAAATATACTACTTTCAACCTGAACCATCTAAAATGAATGATCACTATCAGTGCACCAAAGGAGATTGAAAGAGACTTACACACATAGCAAAAAAGACTACTACATACATAGACCATCCAAAAAGGGAGAATATGATTGCTATCACTGCCCCATCCAAACAGGGCGAACATGATCGCTATCGGAGACCCAAAGGAGATCGCAAATGTCTAACAAAAATAGTAAAAAGAATACTTCATAACTGGACCATCCGAAAAGGGCGAATATGATCGCTATTAGAGCCCCAAAGAAGATCGCCAATGTCCAACACACATAGTCAAAAGACTACTACATACCTGGACCATCGAAAAAGGGCTAAAAGTTCGCTATATCAGTGTCGCAAAGAAGATCGCAAGAGTCTAACACTCATAGAAAAAAGACTACTACATATCTGGACCATCCTAAAAGTGCAAACATGATCGCTAAGTGTGCCCCAAGGAAGATTGCAAGAGTCTAACACACATAGAAACGTACTACTACATACCTGGACCATCCAATCATGGCGAATACGATCGCTATCAGAGCCCCAAAGAAGATCGCTATGGCAAAGGATATGATGGCCAACTGGGACTTGGTGATGGCAGATGGGTCATGTCTTGTTAGGGTCCCTAGCTTCTTGTTCAGTTCGGTGATGTAGCTTTGCATTAGCCTGAAATATTGATGCGCTACTGGTCTGTAACGTGTCATAAGTAAGTAAATTCCAGTGATTGTCTGATTATAACAGCACTAAATTTAATAGAATCAGGTTTTGTAACTTGTAATCAGCATAGAAACTCAAGCAATTGTCTAATTTAAACAAAATTCAAATAAATATAATCATTTTTGGAATGTTTTATGTTATTTTCTTAATGCTGTTTATTGCTTGTCTTAATCCATTTTATTACCTGTATCCTTTGAAATTTTAAACTTACGATATCATTTGTTGCTTGGACAATATTTCCTTGGTAGTTTTGTTAACGCCATAAATAAACATATCAGACCTGTAAAACATAAGATGTTATATTTAAAAAACTACATATACATATTTGAATCTTTTTATGTCTATGTGAACAAATAATAATACTTTAGGTGATACTTAATAAACATTAAGCACACTGGATTGTACAGAGAAAAGAAAACGTTAAATTAAATATTGATTTTAAGTTCAGAATAAGATATTACTTAAGATGTTTTTGGAATGCCACCCCTGGTTTTTATCATTTGTAAAACCTTTTTCGACGTTTAGTAACATGACACTCTTGAAATTATTTCTGTAATATAATTATGTTATTGAAATGGGATTATATCCGAAAAAACAGCAACTCATTATTCAGTGAGAGTTAGAGCGTTGTTAACAATATGGGACCTTTTGTCAAATCTGTCATATAACAACACATTTTGATTCGCATATGACGTTATACTGCTGTATGTAATCCTTTGATAAGAACATAACATAAAATGTTGAACTATTGTCAAATACAATTATTTTATTCCTGGTTATAATAAAACCTACTGGCAAAAATAATGCTTCCTATGATCACTCTTGAAATATAGTATATATTTAAACACTGAAATCAACAAGTATCATAAGTTTTTTCTTTTATATTATCAATGTTTGTAAGCAAATCTCTGTAAGGCATAATTGTTTTATGTACGTTTTAAAGACATTACGGAAGTCCTTATCCTTAAGACATAGCCATTGTATAACTTTTAACACATTTCCAAGGGGTAGCATTATTTTAGACATTACCTTGCTGCTTCGGTGTTATTTGGGTTGAAAGGCGGATACGCTTTCTCAACATGCGGCTGGACGCTTTGAAGCTTCACTTCTATATCAGGTAACACACTTGACATGTTTCTGTAATGTTGACAAAACAACACATTTCAGCATCACGTAGAATTCCTGATATACACGTTATGGTATGCACAAGCCGCATATATTAGTAGTTCAAACAAAGCAAACATTAACACTTTAAATGTATTAATGCAATGTAAAGGTTACCAGTAGCCAAAATAGCCCATGGCTAATAAGGTTTTGGAAATTCTTTGAAAATGAGCTATATTTAGATATTTTCCGTGTGAAAGTATTTCAAAATCGCTGGCATTTTTGTAAAATTGACAAATTTGTCTACTAAGTTTTATTTCTTAGCGCCAACCTTTATAATATATTATGTGATGTATTCACACAGGACCATAACTATATAAATGTATTTACATGACATATTTATGACGAAATATCTAATTAACCTATAAGGAAAAGTACCCAAGTATAGAATCTTTGTTCTTCAGAACGCTACTGACGTTTTGCTTTATAGTAAACACCACGACTTGCTCAGTTGGTTTTACGTGGATCTGCAATGGGAAGACATTCGATGGAGTCAACATGATTATGCGTAAGAAAGGTTTATAAAATCCGTATCACAGACTTAAAATAACAGTCTTTTTCGAGACCCGGGGCAAATAGAAATACATCCGGACAGGTCTGAGTTAACTGACCTGTCTGTCCAAATGGACAAGTACCAGAAGGATGAAATTAAGAAATGAAAAAAATGCATTTACCAAAATTACAAACATTGACTAAATAAAACATGAACACCTATTTTTCTTGTTATATATGACTATTCTTAAATAATCACTACCATTCATACTCATCAGGTATTCTCTAGATGTTTATTTTTCATTCCGGACTGGCGCAAGTATATTCAAAGCAGTTGAAATGGAGAAGTCCCTTGAAAAAAATCATGTGAACACTGGTATCTACCTAAAGGTAAAGCTATACGTTCATCTTCTCAAGATATCAATTACAAATGTACGTTATAAGATCAGCTTACGGTGACGTTTGCCATTTTAGTATCATTCTCGTTTGGCCCATTTCTAGCAATTATGGTCAGATGGAAAATATTACTGTTTCGGATGGCAACCGGAACGCGCGTCTCTATCGCGCCTGACACGTTACAAATGCTAAACGTGTCAGTATCACCATCAATGAGGGCGTAATTCATTTCTGTATCCGTGTTGGTGTCTGGGTCAACGGCCTGAAGTTATACATCAATGATTTTGCATTTACATGTAAGACTGCTGGAATAGTTCTGATTTTGGTTCGAACCTTTACTATACTGCAACGTTAAATATGATAATGCTGTTGGAATTGCTATCATAAAGGTTCCTACATTTAATCTTGCAATTGAAATATATGTATGCTAATGGTTTTTGGTATTGTTACTCTTGCCAAGAAAGTTATAATAATGACTGTCGGAATCGTTCTGATAAAGATTCATACGTTTAATATTGCAACGTTAAATATGATAATTATTGTTTGAATTGTTATCATAAATGTTCCTAAATTTAATCGTGCATTATAAAATCCCTGCATGTTAGAAGTTGTTATCCAAATTTATAATATACATACTGGTATACTACTTTTACTATAACAACGTATAGTATGCTTATATTTGCTGGAATTTATATGATAATAGACATTGCATTAATCTTGCAATGTTAAATATTCCAATGGTTTTTGGAATCTTTTATATAAAGGCTAATACCTTAATTATTTCAACGTTCAAGCTGTGTAGATATGATTCGGTTGTTGGGATTTAAAGGATGATAGTTTCCTACCTTTACTCTTGCAACTGTCTGGTTTGCGCCTATGTCTAGCGGTATTTCAATTGTAATTGGGAGGTCGACGAAATCAGGCATGTTGTCATTAAAATCCAAAATGTTGACGATCAGCGTGATAACAGACATTGAATCTGATAGAAAATACACAGCAAAATATAGTCGGTTTAAACTGGGTTGATAATGAGGGAATCACTCAATCGTAAACAGGGGGAATCGTGGTTTTCTGTTTATAAACACACTGCAATTGTCTGCATTTACAAACCGTCTGATTTACCTATATCGACGCGTCTAAGTTTATAACTGTTATCACTTGCATTTTTACAGACTGTTCAATAAAATACAAGATGGCAATCAAAGGTCTGCGTGACTGTGGTAGATTAACATTGCAAACGTATGACAACTAATGCTCTTTACCTGGCACTGAACGACGCATGCGTGGCTGTACAGAGTGTTGAACTGATATGGTGAGGACGTACTGGGCATGCATTTCGCGGTCCAACTTACGATTGAAGTAGACCTTGCCATCGCCGGGGGTGATATTGAACATGCCGTTTGCATCTTTAAATATGAAATGAGACGCACAATGGTAAAACAGTTGTACAATAGTTCTTCAGTCGAGAAATGCAACTGACATCTAATTCTGTGATAACAGATCTACATAACAGTACATCATTAGAATTACGTTATAATTCATTAGATTGTTCCCTTTTTTCTGCAAACAAACCAAACTACATAAGGACCTTTAAGGAAATAAAAATAAATGTATATTAAAACGAACCACAACCATAGTTCAGATGACACTATAAATATTCTTATTAAAAGGTACAGAATACGTACCTGTTGGTTCCACCTGCATGATGCTGTATCGTACATGTTCCCCCGCAAACTCTGCGCTTGTATTGACGTCGGCCACGAGTCCGCCCAGTGAAGTGTTCTCCAATACAGAGCTTGTAATGACTGAGCCGAGCACCACAGGGTTATCCTTCACTATGCGCACAATCACCTAAAGCGTTAGAAATACGTTAGATGTAGACTGTGTTATTCCAGTGTGCGTAGTTTCGTTTTCATTGGTCAAAATTTTATAAGTCATATTCACGAGGCTTATATGACTTTATCTGCTGCTATTTTGCAGTATCATAACTGTTTACTAAACCATTGCATTAGATTTAACCGCTGGGATCTGAAAGTCATAGCATACTGAAAATAATCAGTATTGTTCAAAAACATAGTCAACGAAGGTTTTTCAAACATTGTGATTTTGATTACTAGTAATAATCTTACATTCAAAGTACTCTACTATATTTCGTATTATATTTATATACTTACTAAAACGATATACGATGGTTTACTTCGGAATGTACAGTTTAAGATCAGAATGTACAGTTTAAGATAACTTTAACCTACCAAAAGCAAAGTAAATTGTTTTTGAAAAAAAGGATTTTGAATTAATAACTACTACACAGACTCTTTAAAGTTTGACCTACTAAGACGCATACCAAACAAGAAGCTGATGAATTCACTTGGTCTACTGCTAAGGCAGTTAAGACGAATGGAGACTGATACACGGAGGATTCGGAAACGTCCTTGGCCAGAGACAGTACTCCGTCATCATCGATTTGAAACAGCCCATCAAAGTCATCTAACAATGTCAAACAAAACTATGTCATACATGTTCTCCACAAGTTAAACAATATATAGATTATAATCGGAGCCTTTATTCACAAAGCTCCAAGGGAAACATTTACCTTAAGTTGTAGACAACTTATATGAAAGTTTTAGATCGATTGTTTTTCACAAAATGATAAAATATGTAATATTTACGCAATATTTACTAGATTAAATATTGTAATTCAAAAATAACTATACATGAAGTAGTAACAGGCTTATGTATGCATGTAGAACAATTGCTTAAGTTTGCATAAAAGTGCTTTGTAAAACACGAAATATGTAAGCAATATTTACCAGTTTAAAACATCTTAATGTAAAAATACGCGTACCTATACACAGAACGGCCACACACTTAAGTGAGTAAATTTATGATTTTGGGACACTTGTTAAAGTTTTTACTAAATAGCTTTGTAAATTCGATCTCGATTAATTTAACAAAACCAAATTAAAATAATACAAGTATGTTAAATCAAAGTTTATGTAAAATAAGCTTTGAACACACAAATAAAATAAATGTGGCGCGTCGTGGGAAAACCGGACTTAATGCATGTGCGTAAAGTGTCGTCTCGGATTAGCCTGTGAAGTCCGCACAGGCTAATCCGGGACGGCACTTAGCGCCTACAGTAGATGTATGTTTAGAAGAGACTTCCTGGAAACAGAAAATACCATAAAAGCGGAAGTGCCGCCCCGGATTAGCCTGTGCGGACTGCAAAGGCTAATCCGGGACGACACTTTACGCACATGCATTAAGTCCGGTTTTCCCACGACCCCCTCAAATATAGTATGTGTACTACGTACTTTTCAGTGAATAGTGTGTACCCAAGCCTGATGAGTTCACTGCAACCAGTAGAGTTCCGTTGTCAGAGGTTGAATTCACGGTAACCTCATACAAGGGTTTATCAAACCGAGGGATAACGTCGTATACGTCCAGAACATAAACGGTTAAGGACATGTTAGCGGTCAAGGCCGGCGTCCCAAGGTCACTTGCTTGGACAGTGAGGGTGTAGATGTGACGCTGCTCATAGTCCAGAGGACCGTCTGTTTGAATATCACCCGCTAATTGGAATGGAAACACAAAGGCTTATCAGCAAAATGGCTTCATACAAAATGTGTTCAATTGAAACAAAATATCTAAATAAAAATTGAAATACACGTATGTGAATTTAAAATATAATAACAACGCCCAGGTAAAACATAATAAAGCTAATAATTAGTAATAGTTTCTTTCAGGTAGCATGTTTTTTGGCGTTAGTTAGTTTGTTAACCCCATATGCTGATGTATGTCATTATAGCTCTCATGTTTATATAAGTTTGCAGTGTCTAAGATAGTAGTCCTAACATGTATGTAATTATAATGGTTTTCAATATTCCGTTTTGCATTTCAAAGCAATGAAGTATTATTTGATTGACATGCCTACCCACTGAATAGTTATTGTACGAGTGTTTTATATTTTAAAATAGTGTAAATATTATGATTTGATTGCATGTCCGTTATAACCTTAATAAGCCTAATTACATAAGATAAAACGACATCTTATAATACTTACTCATATAATTTATGGAGAAAGGACGGCCATCGTCATCAAGAATCCGATATACGACCTTTCCATTCCATCCAGAATCTTTGTCACTTGCTTTCACGGAAATAAACTGAAACAAATAAATAAGTTACTTAATAAATAGTTTCGCATTATCGTTGTTTATCGGCCAATAAATAACGATTTGGAGTT
Organism: Congeria kusceri; assembly: GCA_027627225.1. NCBI lineage: Eukaryota > Metazoa > Mollusca > Bivalvia > Myida > Dreissenidae > Congeria > Congeria kusceri. The sequence continues at coordinate 16,869,065 of CM051031.1, read as the reverse complement.
CTGATGCGCAGTAATTAAACAACGAGGGTGTTCGCCCGAGTCGTTTAATAGCCAAGCATCAGAACGACAAAGAGTTGTTTATTGGCCGAAAAACAAAGATAAAGCGAAAATTATGTTTGTGTCTAACATGATTTTATATATATTTTTGCAATAGTAATTGGAACTACTTTGTACTATGCTCCGATCTGAATCGGGACATCTTTTTGCGTTGTTTATTGGGTAGTTTAACAACGATAATTATGTTTTTTGTCTATAGAAAAATTAGCGAGTATCATATTAGAATAAATAAGTAAGTACAATATAACTAACTGACTAACTGACTGAATGAATACAGGCATCATATTTAACTTAATAATCCAAACGTGTTGGGATATGTTACGATCAAACGCAAGGCGTACACAGGATGTTTTATAACATGATTTAAGAAGGAGACAATTTGCATAAACATGAACACCGAAAGTTCGAATACTAAATTGAATAAAATTAAGAGAATAATAACATTTGCTTACCTTTGAACCGATAGCAATATCCTCCTTCAGGGAATAATTTGCTGTCTGGTAATCAACTATGGGGTTATTGTCGTTGACATCCAAAATGTGCAGCACCATGGTCTTTGTGTTGTTGAATGGCGGATTACCCCCATCGTGTACCTAAATATATGAGATCAAACCTGCATATCACCGATATTATAGAAGGAACAATCACGTACGCGCACGCCACGAACTAAATAAATAAAACAACAACAATAGCAATGACCAAAACGCTATATCATTTGTATGTCCTATGTAATACTTGCTACAAGTCGCATAAACCTGCATAGTGCTTACATTAACGAAAGAACAAGCACATACACGCACGCCAACAAATAAGTACATAATACAACAACAATATAGCAATGACCGAAACGCCATATCATTCGAATGTCTTATTTTATGCTTACTACTACAGTTATATTATGCTCTGTCTGTTCCTCGTAGTCGAATGTCCCATTCAGAAGTAGCATACCCGAGGAGCTGTCGACAGAGAATCTCGTATCTAGGATGCAAAATATATACTGATTAGGAATAATACGCTAATAAATCATGAAATTGAAATAATACAATGAAGACTTTTGAAAAAATAATTTGCAAATATAATTTTAACAATTAACTATTACTGTATATAATACATTTCAGGACCGTAATAGCAAATAGTGTTTTATCAATGACTAAGTACGAGCGAATTACAAAAAAAAAAGAGAATGTTGACGCTGATAAAGCATCAATACGCCATACATTTTAAGTTTTTGTACATTTGGTCGAGATGGAAAATAGACACAATTGTAACACTGTGACAACATGCAGCATTATTGTATACGAAATACATGCGTACATCCAATGAAAAACCTACTTTTTAAGTGTGTTTTGTATATAATAAATAGTTAATGTTTATCCTATATATTACTTACAGGTTTGTATATTGCGTTTGGTTACATGCACTGAGTCACAATATCTGTTGCTGTATTTGGTTATTGGTATACGTTGATGTCACCATCATATGATCACTTTATAAAGAAAATGTAACATAACGAAAAATGACTACTTCGTACGCAAGTAAGTGTACGAAATGGCACTCAGAATAATGTACAAGTTTCTAACCGTTATTGTCTTCCAGATAATACGATAGTTCGGCATTTATTCCGAAGTCCTTGTCGAATGCATTGACGCTGATGTTGCGAGATATAAAGGTGTTCTCGGGAACCGTTAGTTCCGATTCGGTCTGGTAAAACTGCGGTTCGTTATCGTTCACATCCTGGACATTCACTTCCACCTGAATGCATTCGTCAGCAGAAGTATGTAATATGTTAAAGCGGCTATTTTTTTTATATCGCATACACATTTAAATAATGAAATTTAAATAAAAAAGTTTATAGCATATTCTTAAATTGGAAAGTAATGAAACACATCTGAAATTGCTATGAGATGCCTGATAGTGGGATATTTATTTCATATTTCCTGAAACGATCAGGAAGGACGAGAGGTGCCAACCAAGTACGATAACTCCCTAAGAACCAATATACGAACAAGGATACTATTAACATTAAACATTATTTACAACATATGTACAATGATATAGGAATAATTATAAACTACTGTTTTCCATTTGAAAATCTAATGTGCGTAAATACAAGTGAAGAAAGATATAAGAAGTCATTAAATTCTTACAGACACCACCTCAAAGCGAATTCCGACGAAGTGAAAGTGATGTCGTGTCAATAATGGATAACATTTAGGCGCGAGTTTTTTTTTTATTTCTTGGTTCTCGGATCCGCTACCCGATTTTTTCCAAAGAGCAAAATAAAAAAAATAAAAAAATTGGTAGAATGTTACCGATATCATAAAACGACCTTGTGAAAGGGTTTCAACCTGTTACAAGGAATGCAAAAACTAATATTAATGTCATGGTTATCATGTTGTGATTAAGTTAATGTTGTTTAATAAGATTTTTGTAGGTAATAATGCATTACAATTTTAATATCAATGGCCATTTCCATTTGTGAAATTCTCGTCATTAATTTACTCAATTCTGTGTTGTTGTCCAAAACGGACACTTATCCAAAAATGTCCGCGAACCAAGAAATAAAAAACTCTGGCCTTACTATTATTTCTATTTATTACATATTTGCATCCATCACCTGATTAGTTGAATAAACATTACTGTAATTCGGGACTCACGATAGCAAAGGCAGTTCGCTCCGGGATTCTGCCGTCGGTTACCCGCACTGTCAGCTTGTACACATTCTGGGTTTCTCTGTCCAAGGAACGTTTTGTAGTGATGTTTCCCTAAAATTGTATAGATATTTCACTTATTTGAGTTGTCTTCAGTTTCTTAAGTTCAGTCAGTCTGCAGTGAAAATACAGTTAAATAAAGCAAGATAAGAAATTTGCAAATGTATATTCAAAGTGTAATAATGTGTAACAAAGGTGTATGATTTTGAATATATGTATTTTAAAACTAATATCCCAATAATAAGAGGAACGTTTATCTGCAATGAAGGTGCACTTACGAAATCGTCGATTGCAAACGAATTATTGAAATCATTCATCAGCTTGTACTGCATGTGGCTTATGGATTCGTTTCTTATAGAAGCGACACACTGTCCGACCAACACACCTGAAACACACGGAATGCGATCATGTTGTTGCCACATTTATTAAAAATATTTTGAATTGTTGCATGTTTACCTTGTTTAGAAAACAACGACATAAAAGCGATGCAAATTTTGTACACACTCCAACATATGTTTTGCCTACATTAGTTTGTACATATTTATTCTACATATGCAAACGTTAAATAATTATTTCTAATCTAACAATTTCTTACATTTGTCAACAATACTTTTTATGGTATTTAAAGTAAAAATAGTCAATGTTACTTCATTTTTTTGCGAATTTAATTTCTAGACATAACATTTTTTACAATACTTGTAACGTGTGAAATGAATTTGGACTTACTATCTTTGATATTTTCACTGACGACACAGTTGGATTGACAATCGGAAAATACCGGTGCATTGTCGTTGATTGGTTCAACATAAACGAACAAGCTGATCGACGCGTTTAAGTTTGGAATTCCAGAATCAGAAGCAATGATTGTCAAATTTAGAACTACGTTTTTGGTGTCATTAGTATGAATTATTCCTTTGTCATGAAGGTTGTTGATAATTATCGGTTCCTTCAGTTTCACAAGACTGTTCAGTATATGAAATAAATCGGAAACCGCAGACTGTTCTAACGTGTATGTAATTAGGCCGTTTTTTTTAGCGTCGGCATCCGTGGCATTGAGAAGCGCAATGACAGATTCAACGGGCGACTCCTCGATGATGTGGGAACTGATCGACGTAATGTTCTGACCGGTGCTGTCGTAAAACACCGGATAGTTATCGTTTATGTCGAGTACTTGTATGTCAATGATGAGAATGCTTGACAACGCAGGGGATCCGCAGTCGCTGGCGTTCACATATAATGTGTACATATCTTGTGTTTCCCTGTCCAGCGAACTGTTTATGTTTATCTCGCCTGTTGTCTCATTGATGGCAATAAATTCGTCTGAAACACAACAGATTGTTTCTGTAAAAGTTCCAGCTAAATTATCATTTAAATGACATATGTATTTAAGCGTCGATTAAATACTGACATAGTTAAGAACTGTTTTGTTTCTTAACAGAAACATATTAAATGTTAGAAAACAGTTGTTTTTCCCAAAACATTTACGCATTGCGTACCTACATGAGCTGCGTTGTACTTGCCTTAATAAACACGATGAGATTCTCCTGATTTTATTCTGGTAAAATTATAGAGCAATACAAAGTTTGATTAACGAAAATACATCGCTTAACATACCCGTGTTATTCACCAGTTCATACTGAACTAGACTGTTGCATGTGGTCGTCGCATCGCTGTCTGTTGCGCAGACCTGATAGACGACACCCGGAGGTGTCGAACTCTCGTTGACCTTGATAAGGATACGTTCCACAGGAACAACGTTCAAAAAATGAGGTGCATTATCATTGAGGTCATTGACGTCTATCGTTACGGACGTAAAATTAGTGTATGTGCCGTCAGAAGCCGAAATATTTAAACTAAATGACGAGTTAAATTCTCTGTCAATATTTCCTGCGACGTACAGTATTCCTGTAATAGAACAACAAACAGGCATAACATCGTGACATTCCGTATTACAAGACCAACGCGATTCTGGCTCAAACATATTGTTACTAACAGTTTCATTATATCAAATCATATCACAGACATTGTTTAAAAACGAGTTTTCGCTGAGTTAATATTTTGCAAATGCCATACCTCGTAAACCGTCAATGTAGAATCGTCCTAGATCACCGCTGATGATTCTGTAGCGCACGTTGTTGTTACCTGGCCCATCTATGTCGCTGGCGTTGACAACACCCACAACTTCAGAGGAATTAACATTTTCAGTGACATTAAATGCGTAGTGGTCCTGCGCAAACACAGGTGGGTTGTCGTTGACATCTGTTACCTCAATGACCACGGTTTTATTTGCTGTCCTACTATAATTACCAGTCTTGTTGGAGTCAGCTATAGTAACCTTAAACAACATTTTGTTTAACAATGACCGTTTTACATACATAGCGCATAGAAAAATCACGAAAAAACAAACCCTTGAGACAAGTTTGTATTTTAAAGGAACATTGCTTCTTATAATAACGCAATGAATGTATATTGTTTTTTGCACGTAGCGTTAAAATAATGATTATCATATTAAGAGAGTCAAACTAATACAGATATTTATAACTTAAATATAGTGACAACAATTTGTATACAAAGAATATCTTACCGGTAGATACATGTTTAGTGGCAACAACATAAACACACACAATATACACTTATTAAAAAATTGTTTATGTTGGGAATACACATAATATAAATCGTACATAAAGTTATATTGTTTTACAAGTTTGACTTTATTTACTCAATCAAAATGGTGTGAGCTATATTAACTATAATTTAATGTTTGTTTATTTCCTAATTTTATAGTTGTTGTGAAGGAGAATGGCGATTAAAATTGTGTTATATATCCAATATACATTCCACACAAGTTCTTATTCCATACCGTCAAAGTTATGCTTGCGTTTTTTTCCCTGTTCAATGTGCCATTCAACGAAATTGTCCCATTTGCTGGATTGATTAAAAACAAGTCGTTGCCGAATATCTCATATACGAGTCCAACCGTCCCATTTAAACCTTCGTCGGGGTCAGTGACAAACATCGTTTCATGCTGTCGATAATAAAATACAGGAAAAGTATGCAGATAATGCCAGGTTGTCCCAATAAATGCAAATTCTACTCGAATATATATTTATATTATAATGATTTACTACCGGAACTTTATTCTGTTCGTATTTATAGCTAACGGATTAACAAAACTAGAATAGAGATATATACATGTATTAACAAACACGTCCACTTGTCATTTATATCTAGAATATTTTTCTTGCAACTTTCATGTATTTAAAAATGTACATAATAACTACGTTTAACTTTGAACAAAGATGCCTGCTAAACGTTGAAACCAGATATGTGGATTATCAAGGTTGTACCATGTCTACTATTGTAGAAGAGCTGGAGTTTTCTGCGATGGTTCCCTTGTATCCAGCTCGATTGAGGAAGGTAGGAGAGTTGTCATTTATGTCCAGAACTGTAATGACCACCGAGCACACTGCCTACAAGGTAAAAAACTGTCGTTATGCTTGACCTCTTATTTCTTCCCGTGCTCTTACTCACCGTCGTAACCATCTACATGCTGATAGTGATGATGACGATTGTGATGATGAGATTGTTGGTGATATTATTAATGGTTATGACGGTTGAAAACTATGGATGTGTAGAGTACAGTGATGAAGTTATAGTTGATGATGATGAGCATGATGGTGATGAAGTTATAGTTGTTGATGATGAGTATGATGATGATGAAGTTATTGTTGATGATGATGATTATGATGGTGATGAAAGTATTGTTGTTGATGATGATTATGATGGTGATGAAGTTATTGTTGATAATAATTATTATGGTGTTTTTGTGGATGATAATGATGATTATGTTGAAGCAGTTCTTGTTGACGTTGATGATGACTATGATGATGATGAAAAGGAAGACGATGATAATGAGAAGAATGTCGAAGATTATAAATATGCTGATGAAGATGGTGTTGATGATGATAATGATGAGATGGATAATGTCGAATCGGTATGGATGACTATTTTAATAAGGATGGCGAAGATGATGATGATTCAAGTTGTTCGTGGTGATGAACTGACAACAATATTATTATTTTTACTATTACTATTCTTATTATTATTATTATTATTATTATTATTATAATCATCATCATCATCATCATCATCATCATCATCATCATTATCATCATCATCATCATCATCATTATTATTAATATTACCCGGTATTAATAATAATAATAATTATTATTATTATTTTATTATTACGCGGTATTATTACTATTATCATTATTATTATTATCATTATTATGTAATTATAGATAATTTTCTACTCACCATTCTCGGATTGATTAAAGCGTGATCAGTTGCAACGACAGTTAATACATAACTGGAACGAGTCTCTCTGTCAAGCGAATTGTTTGTCTTAATGATACCAGTTCTGTTGTTCGTCTGGAAATACACATGAGGCGTGTCGTGGGAAAACCGGGAGTAATGCATGTGCGTAAAGTGTCGTCCCGCATTAGCCTGTGCAGTCCGCACAGGCTAGTCCAGGACGGCCCTTTCCACTTTTATGGTATTTTGTGTTTCAAGGAAGTTTCTTTTAAACATAAATCCACTGGCGGCGGAAAATGCCGCCCTGGATTAGCATGTGCGGCTTGCATAGGCTGATCCAGGACGACACTTTACGCACTTGCATTAAGCCTGGGTTTCCCGCGACACACCTAATAAATATTTTAATTTGATGAAACGTAAGTAAGTCAAAGAAAACTAAATCAAACACAAATCACAAAACAACAAAAAAAAAACAAAAAAAAAACAAAGGCAAAATGTTCAATGTATCTAAGACCGGTTTAGAGCCATCACATACGTGTTGTTTACAAACGTAGCATTGATTACGAAGCATGCATTTAGCGTACCTCAATAATAAACGTCTGGTTCTCTTTACTCCCTGCTATGGCGTAAGTCACTTCTTCATTGACACCTCGGTCTCGATCTGACGTACCGACTTCTCCAACATACGCGCCACTTTTGGCGTCTTCGGCGATTTTAAACGGCCCGCTACAATTACTTGTGAATACAGGCGAGTGGTCGTTGGCATCAATAATCGTTATGTGAAGAGCCGCCTGTTAAAACACGTAAAACACTTCATTCATTATGGTACATTCTGCTGATTCTGAGTTGTGCGTATCGCTTAGTATTGTATTGGCAATTGATCAAAATAAAGGACCACATGATGTTAATAATGGTCTATAGACTGTTGGCGCAAGCCAACAAGATTTAGTAGTTGTATTCAGAAGTCATTCTTGAGGGAACTACTTCTTTACTCTGCAGGCTACGAGTCAATTACTGTAAATCGATAAATAACTGCTTCATCGCTCGCTGAGCAGTGAGGCTTCCTGTTATTGACGCTACTTTCTAAGAATAGATGACAAGACATAGATCCGACTTAAAACACTAAAAATAGTGATAATAATAATACATTTATTTCACATCTACAGGTATGATATCGTATCTGTGTGTGCTGTTTACTGGTTAACTGCGTACGTATTACATCATACGGCGTAAGTTTGACAACGGTGTTTTGACTCAGTAAATTGGTATTTACCGAGCATAGCGCTTGTGAAAAAAAGCACTGAACATTTATACGAACTTATACGGTTCATCGAAAATGTTAACCCGTTGTAGATTTACTTGCATGCATGCAACTGTGTTTGCTTTTTTGAATAGTTTGCACAAGAAATATTTGCCTCCGACGAATTCACGAATTACAAAAAATAATGATGAGAATATCGTAGCATTGAATTAGACGAGCGCTATATATGTTTTAATTTGCAAAATACAGTGGCCTGGATCTCCATCTTCAATTAGCTCAAATGGCAGCTTATTTTAAGTAGATTGTATAGTTATGAGTTTTGAGATTTGTTTTGTAGAAATGATATAACAGACAGGTGACTTCCTTCAATAAATGTTCCTATAATATGGTAAAAATATTCTAGTAATTCATTTTGCTTTTAGTTTCTTTTCTCGCCAACAGTGTTTCTACGCTGTCAGCGTTTTGATTATTTCACCTTCACGCGGTCGTGAGATAAACTTAGCTGTATTCCACTCTTTGGAAATATACTTGTCGCGTGCACGGACTACGTTTTCACGATACAGTCGCATTGTTTTGCCGATCGCATTTTCTGGTCAGTCATTTGAAGATGATTTAAATACATTGTATTTAAACTACACAAACAGATTAAATTTGCAGTCACACATGTGCTTCGATTCAGAGGTTTTGGAAACGAGCAGAAAGGTCATGGTCATTTATTGTGTATTTATTTATTTATAGAGCAAAAACTGCAAGGATCATTATGCAGCTGTGTCTTTGTTGACTTTAAAGGTCATTGTCATTGTAAAAGTTGCTATCAAATACTTTTTGTACTAATAACACAAAAATACACAATACAAGTTTTTAACAGACTAAGGTTTTTGTATTGTATTTCTAGAGTCTTGGGACTACTTCTTTAATACAATGTGTACATTTTGTATTCGATACTAGTAAAAGCAGTTGAACTACCAGTTTATGAATTCCACAGTTTGTTATACATTTGTTTTACTAAAGTTTTGAAGAAAAAATGATTGGATGAATAGAATACTAGGATGAGTGTTGAATGTAGAGAAGTTTATCTTGCTCGGCTCGAACAAGGCTCGCACTTCCGGTGTTCTAAGCCACGCAAGATAAACTTCACTTTATTCAACACTACCCTAGTATTCTCTATATTTACTGATAATGCTTCAGGAGTTTGATACATTTTATTTTTATATGTATGTATTCAAAATAGATACATGTCCAAACTACTTGTTAAAGAAATCACGAATCATCGCCCCGTATATAATACACAAAAAACACTAACTGTTCATACCGTAGTGTCGTTATGCACACCATCGCTGGCCACGAAAGTTAGATTATACTCATAGAAATCATACAGCTGGAGACTGGTCACCGACAAACTGCCGTTTGAGGACATGTGAAAAGCATCTGCACACAAAGATAACAGTATCTAAGAATCTATGGTGTACCCTTTCTGTCAAAAGGACATACATGTACGGCAGCTAAATATAGATTTAACTGTTGTTATAAAAGTGTAACCGCAGTTACGAATTTATGACTGCAGTCATACACGTGTAACAGTAGTTGCATTTACAGATATTAATGCAGTTACAATTTATGCCGAAAGTAAAAAATATGTTGTCATAAAATTACAACTGCAGTTACTTTTTTTCTGATTCATTTATTTATATGTATCTTTAAATTATTATTAGAATTAAAAAAATTATATTTAAATAAATAAATGCAATTTTGGCAAGCAGGCATTACATAAGACGTGATTTAATTGGCCAAACAGACTTAGAGCTTAAGTTTAGCATTTGGTCAGAAAAATTTAACCGCCGTTATAATTTTATGACGATTGCCATATTTTGGTACACATTATTACTTCTGTTATATTTGTAAATGTAACTGCTGTTACAAATTTACAACTGCAGTCATACAATTGTAGCTGCGGTTACAATTGTATAACAACTAATACATCTATATTTAGCTAGCAGGCATATATATACTTTGACCCAAGGGTACGCCATTAGAATCAGGCCTCCCAGAGATTTATTAACAAACATTATTTTATTGATAGATCTTTGGGCCTCCTTCTAGGATTATTCAAAACTTATTCTTAGCGTAAAGCTTAATTATTTAAATATTCATTACGCTTGACTTCATTGTCATTAAGTAACAATATTTTTGAAGTATTAACATTATTTAAAGTATTGTTTAAAATTATTATTCAAATTAATACTGGTATAATAAATTATTGTTAAAAACAAACGTACCATGCCCATTTCCAAGAAGAATGTATGATATGTTCCTATTTTCTGGCAAGACGTCCCTATCTCGAGCTATAATCTGTGTAACAACTGTATTATTTTCTGTATCGTCGTTGATTGAGAACTCATATCTTTTGTCCAACTCAGGCGCACAGTCGTTCGTGTCATTCACTGCGATGTTTATCTTCGAACGAGAGCATAAGTATGAAAACAAAAGTAGTTTTTAGCAATTTATCAGCAACAGAACTGCGATCACATTGATCTGCTAGACTGTTACAATTATACCTTTGAAGGTACATGAACGGCAAAGCACACTAACAATTTGACCATTAGAAGCATTTTCAATATATCAACGAGGAAGCCATTTGTAGGCAAGTGTTTTTGACAAAACGTAACAATATAATTCTTAATCAATTCAATATTTCCAAAATACCCACCTTCTTATTAAATTTAATGAAAAAGCTAACTTAATGACATAACAGTACAAGTGCTAACAAGAAATATGCAATGTAAACCCTTTAAGTTTGATCAATCCTGGCCCGTTCAATCAATTACAACATTTTATAGGAGTTTATTCAGGGGCGGGCCCAGAATTTCGGGTTATGGGGGGGGGGGGGGGCGTAAACTTTTGATTGTGCAGTTATAATCCCTTTAGGTTGTCTGTGGGTCTGCAGTGATCAGCTACAGATCCCTATTAAAGATATATGATAAATCTTTCTTATCATCATCATCATCATCATCATTATCATTAAATGCACGTTGTGTCACTAGAATAAAAATGTTCGTTCATCTGTATGTCATGAACCTGTTTGGCAGTAGATTTCCCTTGTTTGATGTGCCTGTCCACAGGAACGTCTTTAAACAAGTAAATTCCGTAGCTGATTAAATCCAAACGTAAACGCATCAAGAATTACATGTATTTGTATTATTCGTTTGCCTCTTTATTTATCTCTTTTCGAAGTGAATGTCATTTAAATAACTCGCAAGTTCACAGTCATGTTCATCAATTGCCTTCAAATGGGTTATGTACTGTGTTTTTTTTTTCGAACCGGACTAACGGACAGACAGACTAGCATGTTTTTTACATGAAGTATTGTGATAGGAAGGTACTTGTATGATTGCGTTGTGAAATAATACGGCAAGTGAAGCAGACGTTGTGTTAATTTCGCTGACTTGTGGTTGCGGAAAAAAAAATCGCCAGGAATTGGAACCGACGTTGTGAACCCCCCCCCCCTTCTTAATCACTTTATATCTTTTTATGAATGCATAAACAAATATTAGACTTTGTATGATTGCTAATGGGACAATGAACACGAAGATTGTTGATTTAGATTTTTGGGAACTAAACTATTTATTGAGACAAAACTATTTCAACTCGAAAATCATCATTGACTTTACTTGAATTTCAACGACTTTGAATAGTATCTTTTCGAAAATTATATAAATGTCTATTATTTAGTACCCTGTGACAACGGTATATTGCATTTGACATCTTATAATATATGAATTTAAACAAGAAAGCAATAGCATTTAAAAATAAGGTATATATACCAATTATACCAATACGTAAGAAATCGTAGGGGTCGGGCTTGGTTGTATATGTTTTACAGAATTTGATGTGTATCTTACTAATTGAGCGAGCGAAGCGGAAAAAAAGCATATATTTCCAGTTGTGATCGTTTTGTATATGCACATATATGTATAGTCCGGAAGTTTTAGGGGGAGCGCGCGCCGATGCGCCCCCACCCCCCCGGGATCCGCTGGTGTTATTAGACAAAAACACAAAAACTCACAAACATATGATACTAAGGCGATACTTACTGTTATTATTGATACGAGAATATCGTGGACTTCAAGTCCGTGGATAACCAATGAAACATTCTCAGTTTCTTCTCTGTCAAACGAATCCGTCATGACAAGGGTTTTCTGGGAATTCAAGAGCATTAGATAAAACAACACAATAACGATATGTGAAGCACTCGACGAAATGAAGAAAACATCTATACTGATAAGTAATAATTATATGTAGATATTGCCTCGAAGCTGCTACGTCACAGATTGGGAAAATGACAAAAATGTAATTAATTGTTTCAAATCTAGTAAAAACGATATTTTTAAATAGAACTGACTGCAATAATCATTACAACACTCTTTCAACCCGATTTTAAAAGCGTGTCGAGACGCTTTTCAACTATTTATAAATCTTAGGTTGTTGTTGTAAAATCACCACATGTTCCAAACAGCCAATCAATTTCACTTCCGGAGAAATATGATTTATCTAGTTGGACTATCTTCTTGTAGTATTTGTCACTTAAGGTTTGAAATATTTTCGTTTTAAGGACAGGCAAGTTGTGATGTATATGGTTTCGTAAATTCATATTGTGTTAAGCACGCCAAGGAAACCATTAAAAAAATACCGATTGTCAATATTTGGACATCTGTCGTTTATGTAAATAATAATAAATATAGTTATTTGTTTTGATTACAAGCAAATTTGTACTAATAACGATGTATTGGTATGTAAGAAAACCACATAAATATGGTTTACCTTTAAGTTATTATTTTCACTACTTCTACTCCTACTACTACTACTACTACTACTACTACTACTACTACTACTACTACTACTACTACTACTATTACTACTACTACTACTACTACCACTACTACTACTACTACTACTACTAGTACTACTACTACTACCATTACTACTATAACTACTACTACTACTACTACTACTACTACTACTACTACTACTACTCTTCTACTACTACTACTTCTAGTACTACTATTACTACTACTACTACTACTACTACTACTACTACTACTACTACTACACTACTACTTCCACTACTGCAGCTTGAAAGACAATTAAATAGTGAAAATCAACATAATGCTTGGTATAAATATTACACTGTTATAATAAAATACGACCAATAAACAATGTTGTGTTTTCACTTTAAGATGCATTTTATATTTGCTCACATATTTGCCTATTATTATAGTATACTTATTTTACTTCTAATATATTCCCTTATAAAATCCTTCTCGTCTAACGCTAAATGATCATTAATCTTTTATATGGCATAGCAAAGTGTCTTGAAGTTTGATATCAGATATATTGTTATTGATATATTATTACTATCACATGTATACACAACAAGGAAAGAAACTTACATTTATAATTGAGAATTTCCCCATTTCTGTTGATGGTTCAATGACGAAATGTAACTCCAATCCTGGCGATATTTCCGAAAGATTAACGTTGGTTTTATTGTTTTCCATTACGGATGTGTGATTTGTATAATTGATAGTCGGATAAACCACTACAAACATGACATCAGAGCCAGATAACCCTCCTCCGTCCATCACAGTCACATTTAAGGAATGGTTTCCTGACGATAACGGTTGGGAGTTGGTGTATATGGTGTATATGGTGCTATTGTGTATGACAAACATCGAATCTTCAGTGGAATTGACACTTATGGAAAAGTTCAAGTGTTTGAACATCTCATATGAATCCGGATCGGAAGCATTTATTTTGGCAACTACTGTGCCATTTGGCGAATTGGCTGACAAGTAGACACCAGATGGCCGAAGCTTTACGGTTGGTGACTCGTTAAGGTCTCGGACGTGTACAGTCACTGTCGTACTGTTTGACATTGAGGGATGCCCGTTATCATGCACTACCACAGTCATGTTATATACACCAACCTTGTGTGATACTGGCTTGGCAAGAGTAACTTCACCGGTTGAACCATTTATTTTAAAAATACCTTCACTGTTATACAAAACATAGAAAAATCCTGTATTACTCAAATCATTGTCTGTTGCAGTTATTGTAAACATACTGCTGTTAACATCCAACGTTTCATTAATATCTGCGTAGAAGGTATTGTTATTGAACTGCGGTACATATTCATTTTCATCAAGTATTGTGATGTTAATCTTTGTTTGGTCTGTGTGCTGGCCATCAGACACGTTAACCAACAGTACACATGACCCATTGGTAGCTGTGTATTTCTCCGCATCTGTGTAATTGGCGTACAGGGAAGATCCATTCATGTAAAATCCTGAGGCGTTATTAAAAATGGTGTAGGTTAGATTATCCCCGTCTAGATCCGTGGCATTCAACTGAAAGTATCAAACACGTAGTGTGTATGTATACAGGATAAATATTAATATTACAATCAATGTATCGCCTTTTTATATTGTTTGAAGACAATATTACATGAACATACCTATGCATATGTGTTTATGCAATGAACTTGTGACTTTGACAGTTATAACAATTGTTGAACTTTAAAATATATGTTATCACAGCAAGTACGAATATAACTTGCAATAAAATGATTAACACATGTATTTTGGACAACACCAATTTCTTAGCCAATTCGATCCTTATCGTATATGTAGGTTATTTAATGAAACGTCATTTATCACAGGTATTTTGACTATATTCCTTAAACGCTTTGCTGATTATAGAAACAGATTTCCGTCGATGAGCAATGTAAACAATACAACAAACATTTGATGATTATACATAAATGTCAATGTACGCCTCGTGCATAAGCGAAACAGTAAACAACTGTTTACGTTATGTCAAATAATGCTTCAAACAGGCGATCATCATTCTTATATCCAAAATATAATGTCTGTTACCTGGGCCACGAGCCCACGTGTGTTCTCATATATTTGCAGAACCGGCTGCTCCTTGTTGAACACTGGTGGGTGGTTGTTCACATTCCGCACATGTATCAACACGTCAGTAACGTTGCACAGTTGGGGGTGGCCATCTGTGTGAGCAAGTAAGGTAAGAACTGTACAATGTTTTATCAACACGTCAGTAACGTTGCACAGTTGGGGGTGGCCATCTGTGTGAGCAAGTAAGGTAAGAACTGTACAATGTTTTATCAACACGTCAGTAACGTTGCACAGTTGGGGGTGGCCATCTGTGTGAACAAGTCAGGTAAGAACTGTACAATGTTTTATCAACACGTCAGTAACGTTGCACAGTTGGGGGTGGCCATCTGTGTGAGCAAGTCAGGTAAGAACTGTACAATGTTTTATCAACACGTCAGTAACGTTGCACAGTTGGGGGTGGCCATCTGTGTGAGCAAGTCAGTTAAGAACTGTACAATGTTTTATCAACACGTCAGTAACGTTGCACAGTTGGGGGTGGCCATCTGTGTGAGCAAGTCAGGTAAGAACTGTACAATGTTTTATCAACACGTCAGTAACGTTGCACAGTTGGGGGTGGCCATCTGTGTGAGCAAGTCAGGTAAGAACTGTACAATGTTTTATCAACACGTCAGTAACGTTGCACATTTGGGGGTGGCCATCTGTGTGAGCAAGTAAGGTAAGAACTGTACAATGTTTTATCAACACGTCAGTAACGTTGCACAGTTGGGGGTGGCCATCTGTGTGAGCAAGTAAGGTAAGAACTGTACAATGTTTTATCAACACGACAGTAACGTTGCACAGTTGGGGGTGGCCATCTGTGTGAGCAAGTAAGGTAAGAACAGTACAATGTTTTATCAACACGACAGTAACGTTGCACAGTTGGGGGTGGCCATCTGTGTGAGCAAGTCAGGTAAGAACTGTACAATGTTTTATCAACACGTCAGTAACGTTGCACAGTTGGTGGTGGCCATCTGTGTGAGCAAGTCAGGTAAGAACTGTACAATGTTTTATCAACACGTCAGTAACGTTGCACAGTTGGGGGTGGCCATCTGAGTGAGCAAGTCAGGTAAGAACTGTACAATGTTTTATCAACACGTCAGTAACGTTGCACAGTTGGGGGTGGTCATCTGTGTGAGCAAGTCAGGTAAGAACTGTACAATGTTTTATCAACACGTCAGTAACGTTGCACAGTTGGGGGTGGCCATCTGTGTGAGCAAGTAAGGTAAGAACTATTCAATGTTTTATCAACACGTCAGTAACGTTGCACAGTTGGGGGTGGCCATCTGTGTGAGCAAGTCAGGAAAGAACTGTACAATGTTTTATCAACACGTCAGTAACGTTGCACAGTTGGGGGTGGCCATCTGTGTGAGCAAGTCAGGATAGAACTGTACAATGTTTTATCAACACATCAGTAACGTTGCACAGTTGGGGTGGCCATCTGTGTGAGCAAGTCAGGTAAGAACTGTACAATGTTTTATCAACACGTCAGTAACGTTGCACAGTTGGGGGTGGCCATCTGTGTGAGCAAGTCAGGTAAGAACTGTACAATGTTTTATCAACACGTCAGTAACGTTGCACAGTTGGGGGTGGCCATCTGTGTGAGCAAGTCAGGTAAGAGCTGTACAATGTTTTATCAACACGTCAGTAACGTTGCACAGTTGGGGGTGGCCATCTGTGTGAGCAAGTCAGGTAAGAACTGTACAATGTTTTATCAACACGTCAGTAACGTTGCACAGTTGGGGGTGGCCATCTGTATGAGCAAGTCAGGTAAGAACTGTACAAGGTTTTATCAACACGTCAGTAACGTTGCACAGTTGGGGGTGGCCATCTGTGTGAGCAAGTCAGGTAAGAACTGCACAATTTTTATCAACACGTCAGTAACGTTGCACAGTTGGGGGTGGCCATCTGTGTGAGCAAGTCAGGTAAGAACTGTACAATGTTTTATCAACACGTCAGTAACGTTGCACAGTTGGGGGTGGCCACCTGTGTGAGCAAGTCAGGTAAGAACTGTACAATGTTTTATCAACACGTCAGTAACGTTGCACAGTTTGGGGTGGCCATCTGTGTGAGCAAGTCAGGTAAGAACTGTACAATGTTTTATCAACACGTCAGTAACGTTGCACAGTTGGGGGTGGCCATCTGTGTGAGCAAGTCAGGTAAGAACTGTACAATGTTTTATCAACACGTCAGTAACGTTGCACAGTTGGGGGTGGCCATCTGTGTGAGCAAGTCAGGTAAGAACTGTACAATGTTTTATCAACACGTCAGTAACGTTGCACAGTTGGGGGTGGCCATCTGTGTGAGCAAGTCAGGTAAGAACTGTACAATGTTTTATCAACACGTCAGTAACGTTGCACAGTTGGGGGTGGCCATCTGTGTGAGCAAGTCAGGTAAGAACTGTACAATGTTTTATCAACACGTCAGTAACGTTGCACAGTTGGGGGTGGCCATCTGTGTGAGCAAGTCAGGTAAGAACTGTACAATGTTTTATCAACACGTCAGTAACGTTGCACAGTTGGGGGTGGCCATCTGTGTGAGCAAGTCAGGTAAGAACTGTACAATGTTTTATCAACAAGTCAGTAACGTTGCACAGTTGGGGGTGGCCATCTGTGTGAGCAAGTCATGTAAGAACTGTACAATGTTTTATCAACACGTCAGTAACGTTGCACAGTTGGGGGTGGCCATCTGTGTGAGGAAGTAAGGTAAGAACTGTACAATATTTTATCAACACGTCAGCAACGTTGCACAGTTGGGGGTGGCAATCTGTGTGAGCAAGTAAGGTAAGAACTGTACAATGTTTTATCAACACGACAGTAACGTTGCACAGATGGGGGTGGCCATCTGTGTGAGCAAGTAAGGAAAGAACAGTACAATGTTTTATCAACACGACAGTAACGTTGCACAGTTGGGGGTGGCCATCTGTGTGAGCAAGTCAGGTAAGAACTGTACAATGTTTTATCAACACGTCAGTAACGTTGCACAGTTGGTGGTGGCCATCTGTGTGAGCAAGTCAGGTAAGAACTGTACAATGTTTTATCAACACGTCAGTAACGTTGCACAGTTGGGGGTGGCCATCTGAGTGAGCAAGTCAGGTAAGAACTGTACAATGTTTTATCAACACGTCAGTAACGTTGCACAGTTGGGGGTGGTCATCTGTGTGAGCAAGTCAGGTAAGAACTGTACAATGTTTTATCAACACGTCAGTAACGTTGCACAGTTGGGGGTGGCCATCTGTGTGAGCAAGTAAGGTAAGAACTATTCAATGTTTTATCAACACGTCAGTGACGTTGCACAGTTGGGGGTGGCCATCTGTGTGAGCAAGTCAGGAAAGAACTGTACAATGTTTTATCAACACGTCAGTAACGTTGCACAGTTGGGGGTGGCCATCTGTGTGAGCAAGTCAGGATAGAACTGTACAATGTTTTATCAACACATCAGTAACGTTGCACAGTTGGGGTGGCCATCTGTGTGAGAAAGTCAGGTAAGAACTGTACAATGTTTTATCAACACGTCAGTAACGTTGCACAGTTGGGGGTGGCCATCTGTGTGAGCAAGTCAGGTAAGAACTGTACAATGTTTTATCAACACGTCAGTAACGTTGCACAGTTGGGGGTGGCCATCTGTGTGAGCAAGTCAGGTAAGAGCTGTACAATGTTTTATCAACACGTCAGTAACGTTGCACAGTTGGGGGTGGCCATCTGTGTGAGCAAGTCAGGTAAGAACTGTACAATGTTTTATCAACACGTCAGTAACGTTGCACAGTTGGGGGTGGCCATCTGTATGAGCAAGTCAGGTAAGAACTGTACAAGGTTTTATCAACACGTCAGTGACGTTGCACAGTTGGGGGTGGCCATCTGTGTGAGCAAGTCAGGTAAGAACTGCACAATTTTTATCAACACGTCAGTAACGTTGCACAGTTGGGGGTGGCCATCTGTGTGAGCAAGTCAGGTAAGAACTGTACAATGTTTTATCAACACGTCAGTAACGTTGCACAGTTGGGGGTGGCCACCTGTGTGAGCAAGTCAGGTAAGAACTGTACAATGTTTTATCAACACGTCAGTAACGTTGCACAGTTTGGGGTGGCCATCTGTGTGAGCAAGTCAGGTAAGAACTGTACAATGTTTTATCAACACGTCAGTAACGTTGCACAGTTGGGGGTGGCCATCTGTGTGAGCAAGTCAGGTGGGAACTGTACAATGTTTTATCAACACGTCAGTAACGTTGCACAGTTGGGGGTGGCCATCTGTGTGAGCAAGTCAGGTAAGAACTGTACAATGTTTTATCAACACGTCAGTAACGTTGCACAGTTGGGGGTGGCCATCTGTGTGAGCAAGTCAGGTAAGAACTGTACAATGTTTTATCAACACGTCAGTAACGTTGCACAGTTGGGGGTGGCCATCTGTGTGAGCAAGTCAGGTAAGAACTGTACAATGTTTTATCAACACGTCAGTAACGTTGCACAGTTGGGGGTGGCCATCTGTGTGAGCAAGTCAGGTAAGAACTGTACAATGTTTTATCAACACGTCAGTAACGTTGCACAGTTGGGGGTGGCCATCTGTGTGAGCAAGTCAGGTAAGAACTGTACAATGTTTTATCAACACGTCAGTAACGTTGCACAGTTGGGGGTGGCCATCTGTGTGAGCAAGTCAGGTAAGAACTGTACAATGTTTTATCAACAAGTCAGTAACGTTGCACAGTTGGGGGTGGCCATCTGTGTGAGCAAGTCATGTAATAACTGTACAATGTTTTATCAACACGTCAGTAACGTTGCACAGTTGGGGGTGGCCATCTGTGTGAGCAAGTAAGGTAAGAACTGTACAATATTTTATCAACACGTCAGTAACGTTGCACAGTTGGGGGTGGCCATCTGTGTGAGCAAGTAAGGTAAGAACTGTACAATGTTTTATCAACACGACAGTAACGTTGCACAGTTGGGGGTGGCCATCTGTGTGAGCAAGTAAGGTAAGAACAGTACAATGTTTTATCAACACGACAGTAACGTTCCACAGTTGGGGGTGGCCATCTGTGTGAGCAAGTCAGGTAAGAACTGTACAATGTTTTATCAACACGTCAGTAACGTTGCACAGTTGGTGGTGGCCATCTGTGTGAGCAAGTCAGGTAAGAACTGTACAATGTTTTATCAACACGTCAGTAACGTTGCACAGTTGGGGGTGGCCATCTGAGTGAGCAAGTCAGGTAAGAACTGTACAATGTTTTATCAACACGTCAGTAACGTTGCACAGTTGGGGGTGGTCATCTGTGTGAGCAAGTCAGGTAAGAACTGTACAATGTTTTATCAACACGTCAGTAACGTTGCACAGTTGGGGGTGGCCATCTGTGTGAGCAAGTAAGGTAAGAACTGTACAATGTTTTATCAACACGACAGTAACGTTGCACAGTTGGGGGTGGCCATCTGTGTGAGCAAGTAAGGTAAGAACTGTACAATGTTTTATCAACACGTCAGTAACATTGCACAGTTGGGGGTGGCCATCTGCGTGAGAAAGTCAGGTAAGAACTGTACAATGTTTTATCAACACGTCAGTAACGTTGCACAGTTGGGGGTGGCCATCTGTGTGAGCAAGTCAGGTTAGAACTGTACAATGTTTTATCAACACGTCAGTAACGTTGCACAGTTGGGGGTGGCCATCTGTGTGAGCAAGTCAGGTAAGAACTGTACAATGTTTTATCAACACGTCAGTAACGTTGCACAGTTGGGGGTGGCCATCTGTGTGAGCAAGTCAGGTTAGAACTGCACAATGTTTTATCAACACGTCAGTAACGTTGCACAGTTGGGGGTGGCCATCTGTGTGAGCAAGTCAGGAAAGAACTGTACAATGTTTTATCAACACGTCAGTAACGTTGCACAGTTGGGGGTGGCCATCTGTATGAGCAAGTAAGGTAAGAACTGTACAATGTTTTATCAACACGTCAGTAACGTTGCACAGTTGGGGGTGGCCATCTGTGTGAGCAAGTAAGGATAGAACTGTACAATGTTTTATCAACACTTCCGTAACATTGCACAGTTGTGGGTGGCCATCTGTGTGAGCAAGTCAGGTAAGAATTTTAATGTTTCATCAACACGTCAGTAACGTTGCACAGTTGGGGGTGGCCATCTGTGTGAGCAAGTCAGGTAAGAACTGTACAATGTTTTATCAACACGTCAGTAACGTTGCACAGTTGGGGGTGGCCATCTGTGTGAGCAAGTCAGGTAAGAACTGTACAATGTTTTATCAACACGTCAGTAACGTTGCACAGTTGGGGGTGGCCATCTGTGTGAGCAAGTCAGGTAAGAACTGTACAATGTTTTATCAACACGTCAGTAACGTTGCACAGTTGGGGGTGGCCATCTGTGTGAGCAAGTCAGGTAAGAACTGTACAATGTTTTATCAACACGTCAGTAACGTTGCACAGTTGGGGGTGGCCATCTGTGTGAGCAAGTCAGGTAAGAACTGTACAATGTTTTAGCAACACGTCAGTAACGTTGCACAGTTGGGGGTGGCCATCTGTGTGAGGAAGTCAGGTAAGAACTGTACAATGTTTTATCAACACGTCAGTAACGTTGCACAGTTGGGGGTGGCCATCTGTGTGAGCAAGTCAGGTAAGAACTGTTCAATGTTTTATCAACACGTCAGTAACGTTGCACAGTTGGGGGTGGCCATCTGTGTGAGCAAGTCAGGTAAGAACTGTACAATGTTTTATCAACACGTCAGTAACGTTGCACAGTTGGGGGTGGCCATCTGTGTGAGCAAGTCAGGTAAGAACTGTACAATGTTTTATCAACACGTCCGTAACGTTGCACAGTTGGTGGTGGCCATCTGTGTGAGCAAGTAAGGATAGAACTGTACAATGTTTTATCAACACGTCAGTAACGTTGCACAGTTGGGGGTGGCCATCTGTGTGAGCAAGTCAGGTAAGAACTGTACAATGTTTTATCAACACGTCAGTAACGTTGCACAGTTGGGGGTGGCCATCTGTGTGAGCAAGTAAGGATAGAACTGTACAATGTTTTATCAACACTTCCGTAACGTTGCACAGTTGGGGGTGGCCATCTGTGTGAGCAAGTCAGGTAAGAATTTTAATGTTTTATCAACAGGTCAGTAACGTTGCACAGTTGGGGGTGGCCATCTGTGTGAGCAAGTCAGGTAAGAACTGTACAATGTTTTATCAACACGTCAGTAACGTTGCACAGTTGGGGGTGGCCATCTGTGTGAGCAAGTCAGGTAAGAACTGTACAATGTTTTATCAACACGTCAGTAACGTTGCACAGTTGGGGGTGGCCATCTGTGTGAGCAAGTCAGGTAAGAACTGTACAATGTTTTATCAACACGTCAGTAACGTTGCACAGTTGGGGGTGGCCATCTGTGTGAGCAAGTCAGGTAAGAACTGTACAATGTTTTATCAACACGTCAGTAACGTTGCACAGTTGGGGGTGGCCATCTGTGTGAGCAAGTCAGGTAAGAACTGTACAATGTTTTAGCAACACGTCAGTAACGTTGCACAGTTGGGGGTGGCCATCTGTGTGAGGAAGTCAGGTAAGAACTGTACAATGTTTTATCAACACGTCAGTAACGTTGCACAGTTGGGGGTGGCCATCTGTGTGAGCAAGTCAGGTAAGAACTGTACAATGTTTTATCAACACGTCAGTAACGTTGCACAGTTGGGGGTGGCCATCTGTGTGAGCAAGTCAGGTAAGAACTGTGCAATGTTTTATCAACACGTCAGTAACGTTGCACAGTTGGGGGTGGCCATCTGTGTGAGCAAGTCAGGTAAGAACTGTACAATGTTTTATCAACACGTCAGTAACGTTGCACAGTTTGGGGTGGCCATCTGTGTGAGCAAGTCAGGTAAGAACTGTACAATGTTTTATCAACACGTCAGTAACGTTGCACAGTTGGGGATGGCCATCTGGGTGAGCAAGTCAGGTAAGAACTGTACAATGTTTTATCAACACGTCCGTAACTTTGCACAGTTGGGGGTGGCCATCTGTGTGAGCAAGTCAGGTAAGAACTGTACAATGTTTTATCAACACGTCCGTAACGTTGCACAGTTGGGGGTGGCCATCTGTGTGAGCAAGTCAGGTAAGAACTGTACAATGTTTTATCAACACGTCAGTAACGTTGCACAGTTGGGGATGGCCATCTGTGTGAGCAAGTAAGGTTAGAACTGTACGCTGTTCATGTGACAAGTATGCATTACAATTTATTAAAAATTAATAAAAGATTAAGCAAAGGAGCAAATCTCATATGCAAAAAGAGAGTTACTGCATATGCAAAAAACGACCATAAAGCCATCACATTATACACTTGAGTATTATAGATGCCAAAAAACATACCAAATATTGTGTTTTATTGTTTTAAAAAGATATGTATAAACTAATATGCCAACATGTCAAGAAGAAACATGGTACACATAATATTTTAACGTAGTTATTTTTAAAGAACAACAACATATAAATACGAACTGTCACATGCTTCGACAGCGATATTCAACTCAGCCGGTCCACTGAAGTTTCCACTCGAGCGTAAGACGCCTGTTGTTGCATCTATAACAAGGCCCATTTTATCTCCACCAACAATATTGTACGTAATTGTATCATTAACGTCTGCATCGCTTGCGTTTATCTGCAATTTTTTTTAATTGTAAACAATAAATCAATTAATTAGTTGTATAATAGCTATATTAGTATGACATTTTTTCAATTTAAAGTAAAACTCATCCAACGCCATATTTTGTAATACAGCAATTACAAACAAACTGTTGTTTAACATAAATGTACGAGAAGCTATCAAAAGGTTCGTATAAACATATATGATTTCAAATTGAAACAAAATATTTACTGGTGTTTATCTGTTGTATGTTATGTCCGCACACAATATAAAACGACATTCTTACACAACATAAAACGCGTACCAAACAGATTTGTCTTTTCTTAATGCGTTTAGTTAAAGACATTTCTCACTTGTAAAATGCTGGATTTCATTGAGTGTGTTTCGTTGATTTCTATACTGTATTTATAACTTTCGAACTGTGGAAAGTTATCATTTATATTGTCCACTTGAATCCGTATTGTTTTGTTCACTGCATTAACAGAATCATTTGCTGTAATAGTGCACGAGAAGGAACACACGTCTTCTTCGAAATCGAAAACGTGTCTTGTGAAAACATCTCCATTCGCTCGAACTTCGAAATAATCTGCAAAAACATTACACCGCTATAATAAAAACTACCATACACACATGCATGTATAGGCTTTCCATGACCATATATTTTTATTCATCACATAATTGGTCACACCTATAAAGAATAAGACCTCATTCGTAACGCATTTGAAAATTTCAATATCTCATTCTTTACACAACATAGTTTCATTTTTCTCATTTTAGTGAAGTTTGTTATCACATCTATTTTTGATATGCAATAAAATAACATTCTTCACTGTTAAAAGAATTTGCAAAATAAAAAAATACATCTGTTGCATCATACTAATAATTTTACCATTTATATGACCCCAATTGAAATTCGTGGGCATATCCGGGCGACTATCCGACATTATGAGTGTGTATCCGCAATTTAATTTGTTCATTTGTCCGTTGGTCGTCAGGCTGTCTGTTTGTTCTTTAAGTTTCTTGTGCGGAGCTTAAGTCGAAAAATATATGAGATTCAATGAAACGGCAGGCGATAAAGACTGTTGCAATGCATACACCTTTGGAATTATTGTTCCGCATTTGATTTTCTTGCATGGACCTCCATTATAATGGTTACCCTTTAAACTTGATCGTCTCTAAACCGGAACCCTCTTTAAACAGAACAAGTGGTCCGGTCACATTTTACTGTATATTCATATATAATTGTTTCGCGCTTTCAGCCTCTTCTGCCCGTTCGTATCTAGTTACGTCCTTACTTAAATATAAAAATATTTGTTTTTAAAACAGGTATGACCCCTCTTAGTTAAAAGCAATCTTTAAAATATCAAGTTTGGTAAAAATCGGATGAAAACTGTTGGACAAAGAGAGCGGAAACTGCTAAGAAGGCCAAATTTAGATAAATCAAGGGCCGTAGATCTGCAGTTTCTAGTGCGATTTGATTGATCATCAAATTTGGCCAAGATATTTTGGTCTGAAACATATTTATCAATTTGGTGAAGATCTGATGAAAACGTTTATTTTATTATTATTATTATTATTATCATTATTATTATTATTATTATTATTATTATTATTATTATTATTATTATTATTATTATTATAATGATGATAATGATGGTGATGATAATCTCATTAACCATTGTGGCAGTTGTGGCACCCTGGTCATCAACATTTCCTTAACAACAACAACAACAACATGTATTTCTTTCAAGCGTTATTACACTCCGGCATGATTTCATGAACCCAACACACTATTTAGAAAATAAGATTGCATACATTTTTACAAACCAACGATGAAATATTAGTATTTTCTAAATAAACATTTTTGCTGTGTCCACAATCAGCTGGTAGATATATTTTAACGAAACAAAAAACCAACCAACCTTTCAAGGTTTAATAGATGATAAATTAAATGCTATTCATAAGGCAAATAACTTTTAACTATTCTGGAAACAAACATTACATAATACGGATACATTGTGTATTTAACATTTTGTATTACAAAAGGTTTCTGATATCTTAATTAAACATTTCTTTCATATGTGTTGTTTGCATTAACTGATTAAATTATTTTTGTGTGGGCCATCGACAGTAATATGGTTTGAAATATTTGTGTCTCAAATCATTGCATAACGGGCAAGTGCAAAAAATACTAATAAAATTATCTGTCTGTCTTTATCGTTGCCGAAAATCATAAAGAGCTGACTTGAACAGGGATCCCCTTGTTTGACTCCCATTGATGAGTATATGAAATTAGACCATAATCAATGTATTTTAAGGCTTATTTGAAAGAAGAAACAATTGCCTGGACTGCTTTAGTCATTTTTATGCTTATTTTCGCCGCTATTTTAATCAATAATGGCAGCGTATATTTTACCTGAATATAGAATTTTGTTAACAGTTAACAGAAAAGACAAGTACAAAATGGAGTCACTGGTACTTTTACGTTTTTTTTTGTAACCTCATCGGTATTTATTTGTACTTTTCTGAGAGTTTGTAAGAATGATCTGTAATACAGGTATATGAGAATTGATTTTTGAAACAATTTTATTTAGGGTTATACCACTGTAAATTTTGCTTCGCTTAGATTTCCTCCTTTAAAGATGGGAACAATGCACCTTATACTGAATAAACTGAATTATCTAGAGAGGAGATATATATCACCTTTAAATGTGACTTAATTATTTTATTTGACATTTTAATAATTTGTGTGGATATTTCATCCTGTGCGCTAGATTTCTTTCATTTTGTTATAAAACTGCAAATTTTATTTCATCATCGGTTATGGTAGAATCGAGTTCCTCTGAAATCGATGCATAGTTTAAAGTTTTGTCACAGTCCTCGGTCGCGCCCGATGTTGAACCGTATAGCGAATTAAAATGATAAAATAATTTCTCAAACTCAATCTTTTCAGATGTTTCATGTTTGTTTTTGTAACCTTTTTTTCCTTATTTCCAAAAGAGTACAGGTTTTTTGTTAGCAATTTTTCGTAGCCGACTCGTCTCGTGAATTATGTATATTTATTCTTCTTAATTTTACAATTTTTATTATATTTCGTTCTTCTCTTAATAAAATGTAACCTTGTCAGATTATGTTATGTTATATTAAATATTTCTTATGCATTTTTAAATTCCGCATAATGAGAAGAGTTTTCGGTTCATATGAAGTGGTCGAGTTGTAAATATCGTTGAGTGTATTGACATAAACGTGTTATCCACACGCATACCCCTCCTTGGTAACAATAACGTTCTTCAAACACATACATGTGACCAAGAAGATAGCATTTTTCACAGGTACCTGATAAATGATGTGTGAAAAATATTATCATGCAGGCTTTTGTTTGCGTTTATATCGGTGCCATATCTGTCTGAATTTCGAATTTAGTAAATAAATTGTATACAGCTGGAATCAGCACTAATACTTTTTTGTAAAGAAAAAATCTCGAATTTATTTAATAAAAATTCGATGAAAACAACATCAAAATAACATACGATTTGGGCTTGTGCATTCTATGGTCAGGGTGAATGAGCTGTCTGCGTCAGTTACATTGACGAATCCAATGGTAAAGTTTTCAGGATTTCCCTCGTCAAAACGGAAACAGCGAGGAACCATGTTAAATACTGGGGCCTCGTCGTTGACATCCAGCACGCGTACGATCAACGTACAGTTACTGAAATTACATAGTTCGGCATTCAATGCTACACGACCACTGATGGAATTGACAACATACAAATACAGTGAAACCTGTCCAAACCGAACCCTGTGAAAACCGAATCCCTGTCAAACCGAACGGCTGTGTCGGTCCCGATTTTTTCCCTTTTTATTTCATATGCAAAAAAACCTTAATTAACCGAACCGATTTTAGCAGAGATTTGAAAAACCTGAATAAACCGAACGATGTATCATGTCAGGTGTCATTTTGCGATACCGCAGAGGCGTGAACCCGATAATTGCTGACAAAACTACACACAAAAAGCATAATCGCCATGGCGATAACAGGGTTGTGGTGCAGTTAGCAATCAGCACACGTGAACTTTGAAAAACAAATTAGTCGGTCGAGTTTTCTGTTGAAATTTGCGGAAAGTGTAAAATTAAAAAAAATTCACCACAACTACCAAATTAACAGACAAATAAAAAAAAAAATGAAGGCGAGATGTCAATCAAAGCAGTCAACAATTAGAGATTTCTTTAAAGGGATGTAAATAAGGTGTACGATGAACGCATGAACTCGTTTGATTAAAATTTGAGCGTCGTGTTATGTAAATAAGTTGTACGTTGAATACTTGAACTTGATTGATAATTTGAGTGTCGTTTCAGGTAAAATTTACATTTTTGACATGCAATTAATAAATACAATAATAAACAATAATAAAAGTGTAAATATTATAATGTTGTCTTATTATACACTCGAATTAACAAAAAAAATAAAATAGAATGCACATTTTCAAGGAAAATGGTATTTAATAAAAAAGACCTGGGTAAACTGAACACCTCTGAACACCGAACGATCGGCTCGTCCCGACGCTGTTCGGTTTAGACTGGTTCTACTGTATATATCCGAAATATTTTAAGGTAAACAATATGCTGGCACAATGTAATGAAATGACATTCAAACATGTAATTTCTCTTAAAAAATACGCAATTATACAATTTATTGATTTTGAATTAACATTGACGTGTTAAAGAAGTAAACAGTGAATCGATGTTAAAAAAGCTCCCCAGGAAATACAAGCGTTTTTCTTCTCAGCATAATTACGGTATTCAGATAAATAAACGGAGTCAAAGTTAATAAACATTTTACATGGCTGAATGTTTATGGTGTATATCTTATACTCAATGTTGATTTGGAGGATTTAAGACCCTGTAACGTCTGACTTGGTATCTCGTTTACCAGTTAATTGGACGGCATATGCGCAGCTGTCATTAGCACAGACGGAAACATATCAATGTGTCTGATATTATAAGGTATATTAACTTGTTTCTTAAAGAGACTTATTCACAGAATTTCGTATTTTTGAAAAATTTCGTAAAATGTTTAAACTGCAAGAATTAAGCATCTGGCCCCGTGTGCATAAAACTAGTTGAGCCTAATTTTCAGGTTTAAGTTGAGCCAGATTCTGAATTTTCAGGATCAGGCTCAAAGCAAATGACGCTCAGATGAACTTCAAAATCATTCTCAAATGATCCTCCTCGATTTTGAACCAAATATTTAGTGTTAAATATTTGGATGACTAACAAACGAGTCATTTTATATGAAGAAAAACAATGAATTAAAAGATTTGCCTTCGCAAAGGAAATGCTTTATAATATATCTATTTGAGTATTATATGTAAACAACAGTATATTCCCAATATATTTCTTGCTTGTTTATATATAATGTCATTTTGTTTTGGGGATATATGACAAGATTTTTTTACATTTGTCTATTTGCCAATCTGTGAACAGGTCCCTTTAAACCATTACTCATAAACAATATTTACAATTATTATGGATCTAACTTTGAATTTGTTTGCAATTAAAGTAAGCCGATGATTGAAAATAAAACTTTTAAGCTGTAAGCGATTTTGAAATAGGTACATGTTTTTACAAATGAGAAATCAATAACTCACATTTTGAAGTATTGCTAAGCCAACACAGAAAATGTCGTTAACAATTCGACAACAGACAATACCACTTAATAAAATATTATTATTATTATGTTTCTTTTGTACCAAAGAAAAACCGAACTCTTTGCAGTATGTCGTACTTTTGATATCCGATGCACCGGTATTGACGTCATTAATTATGGCGATTCGTACCACAAGCTTCTGAGATCAATTAACACTTATCTTGTGCTACTTATGGTATACTAGTTACAAACACAGCATTTTCTGGAGTCGCGAATTAAGTTAGTATATCATAGGATTTTTTGTCTTAGATGAAACAATCTTCTTAATTAGACTGTTAAGGAACTGGAAGTTTTATCAATCGCATTTAGACAGAAACATGAAATGCAACATCTAGATTCCAGGGAAAGGCAAGAATGCTTTCGATAAAAAGATAAAGGTCTAGTCGGCATTTTCGATGTTTTCTGCTTTCGGTACCATAAGAGTTGAATGTAATTCTTGCGTTGAGTGCATTCGATTTGGCAAAATATAGAGTTTTGGCTTCCAAGCGGAAAACGGTTTCTTCAAGAGTTTAAAAATTATTACATGCGATTTATCATCCCATATGATGTAAAACGTATAGTTGTCCTTTCAATAAATATACATTCGTGTAAGTTGTACATATATAGTATGAATGTCTACTTAGTACATTTATATAAACATCTTCAACAGTGCTCAAATTAAATAATGTAAATACCGTTCTTGTATAGTTGGCGGCAGCAATGAATTTGTGACTCTAACCGTAACAGCTACTTTCTGTTGTTTTTCAAAGTCAAACGGTTTGAGTATTGTCAGCTTTTGGGACAAACCACCTCCGCTGAAATTGACCTGAAAATGAAACTCAGTAGTAACGCAATATTGTGCGCAAATACTGCACCGATGTTTTAAATAAAGCAATAAAGAAATACAAATGAGCCACTAAAAAGAAAACTTCATACCGACGAAGGATCGTTCACGTTAAACACAAATGATTTGTCTATCGTGTCATTATGTTCGGGATAAATTAATTCCACCATGCAGTTCGTTGGTCCTGTTGAATTTTCATTCACCTCGCACTCATATAAATCTGGAAAAAAGTTCGAAACAACATAATTTTCTAAAACCTATTTAAGCAGTAAAAAATTATATTTGGCTGCTAATAATTATACAGGTAAACCAATAACGACACTTAGTGGTTCCGGTTGAAAATGTCGGATAAGAAAGGTCGTCACGTCGAATGCACAGGTTTTTATATGAAGCATGCTTGACAGTATAACATGTTTGACAATAAAATAAAATATAATTTCATTAAGTTGAATACACACATCGTATCCACATTTATGTTAATTAGGTGTCATTTTCCAACATGAAATAAAGGCTTGACAATAAAATAATTTACATGTAGAATAAATCAACTACGATGTCGATTATTTTAATACACCATAAAGTTTATACATGCGTGTTAGTGGATAACTATTTTACACAATATACGACTCGGAGCACAACAGTTATATAATATTCCAATTAAAATATACCTCCCTACGATCGAAAACACCAATTCAAATATGCTACGCAACAAAGGATTTATTAAATATAAATAAAATAGACACACACACACACGCGCGCGCATAAATACATGTCATCATCACTTCGTCTTGATAAAATTATGTACATACATGATGCCATTCAATTGAAATTGAAATTTCAAAGTTGTTAAGAATAAAGTTGGACGTTAAAAAACCATTGCATTTGTATTTAATCTCTAAATATAAATAGTCATATTGTGGTCTTGTTTATAAATAGATACGGGCGGGTCCCAATGTCGCTCGGAACGTTACATTTGTTTAACTTAACAGTGTGAAATACGAAAATTCTGTCTGGCCGGTTATATTTATACCGAAAATATACAAGTATTTTGTAGTAATAGTAATTCTGCCGGGAACAGGATGTCGTTATCTACGTGTGTCGTTGTTGACAGGTTTCTATGTACACATATAAATGTATGAACCAAAAGACATACAATTAAGTCTATACACAAACCTTTGGAAAAGACTGGTTGGAAGTCAATTGCATTTTTGATGTTCAAACTAACGGTCTTGTTGGTCACGTAAGACCCATCAGTCGCAAAAATCTGGAACAAAATAATCACATAATCAAGTACATTAGGGCTACATTAGTCATTTTATTATTAAATAGTTTATAAAAAAGACACGCATTAACAAGAAGTGTCAAAATGTTAAAACAAGAAATAACAAAGTATCAAAAGTACCAACAACAGCAATTAATCATGTTTATACAAAACATATTTCGTTTTCGTTTAACTCTCATTTAGGATCACTATATTAGTATGACTTCAATCAACCTATATATATAATTGGTAACATCTCGTGTGTGAAAGGTGTGGCATGTTAAGTAATCTGCAATTTTTACTCATCCTATTAAACATAATAAGGTCATTTTGATACACAAAAATAATTATAATCAACTTTTAAAAGTAAAAAAGGCCGATCAAACCCAAATAAAATTGAAATTAAAGGCATAAAATAACAGCGGATTCAACTTACAGTAAATTTAATTATGCTGTCATTAACTGGTGGATCATAATCAATACTTTTGTTTGATCTTAAGGAAATAAACCCGTTAGATGAATTAATTTGGAACCGATCGTCCGTGTTGTCCATCCAAAAGTGAAGAGTTTTGTAGGCGACATCGCAGTCATCGTCCGTTGCAAGTTGATTTGTAATGTTTCTGTATTTTCAAAATAGAAAAAAGAATGATTAATTAATGCACGTGTGAGTACAACCCATAGCTTAATTGTATAAATTACATGAAAATGTTATACAAAATAATGCAAAATAACATATCATTTTTATAGTTAAAATAGTAATTTATATAACTAAGAGTAAAACGGTTGGTCCTGAAGCATGTAAATTCTCTGCGGAAGTGTTTTGCATCGGCGTTTCCCGGCTTTTTGAGAATTTGTAATTTTATTTAGGTCGATATATAAATGTATTATATTAAACTTCATTCCTCATCAGTACCCCCATCATCAGTCCGATCCTCCCCCTACTCATCATTGTTTCCCACAATTAATAAACAGTCACATTGGAATCAAAACTGAACTTATACTATATAATGATATGTAGTACCTATTGTTTTCCCGGAAAACAAGTGGCTCATCTGGAACACCGGGTTCATCTACCTCTGTTATTTCCAGATTATGTGGAAACACGGGATGATTGTCGTTCACATCCTGTTAATACAATTGTATACACTTAGTTGATACGGAACTATTATTTCCATTACCATGCTAAAATATTACATACACGTAATTTGAAATCAAACACATTGTAAAACTAACCTTGAAATGTATTAAAACAACATTCCTGTAATACCTTGAACTTTATTTTAGATTAATAACAATATCAACATTGTAATCGCAACTAGAAACATACACGTTTGGCATGTGAAATATCCCTACAATACCTATATATAAACGGTCGTCATGACCTATTTCCAATTATGTTATAGTTCAGTAAAAAGTCATTAGGAAAAATGGTGGCATACCTTCATACCACTTTGAAGTCATTTTTTATTCCAATGAAGGGCCGCTATTGCACAAATGCTTCGATGCATATAATAAACAAAACGATGATAAGTTCTGATTATGAAAGAATACTCACAATGATATTGATAATAACTAACACTGAGTCATTCAGTAGTTGATTTCCCGTATCGAATGCCATTACAGTGACGTTGAACGTTGCAAGGCAGTCTTTATTCAGCTTTAGGGCTTTTGTCATTGAAATAATTCCACTTGTTTGATTGATCGTCAAAGTCGTGTTTTGAATTACACATTCATTTGTATGATTCTCGAAGCAATATCCATTCTTTCCGTTTTGTACAGTGTCTGCATCGGTTGCCTGTTAAAAAGATATATTGCCATAAAATAAAGGAGAAACATTTGAAATGCACACGGGTGAAAAAAGTTAAAAACAATAAAATACAATGATCAACCAAGCTATGACAGTAGATCGTAGGCCTAATCGGAACGTTAATGGAAGAATGTTAACAAGTTTGCCGGAGTTGCAGCAGCATGTCGTTTCTAAGACAACGACAATAGCAGTTCTACCGTCGCTTTATTTTCAAATATGCACGCGATTTTCGGTTTAAAGATAATTTCACCATTCTAACTTAGAATTCGAAAGCGCGTTTGATATAATTTGATATATATGAATCCTTTAATCTACAGAAACATATTTTGCTTTTATGCACTTAACACATGCTCCAAATTGCCTCCAATTATATATATATGAATAATCTAAAGTGACACAGATACATGGATGAATATTATGCCACAAATATGTAGTTATAAATATGTTGTTATATTTGTAACACTCAGATACAAAATTGTGTAATGTTTAACACTCTAAAATAATATTAATATGTAAACACGTCCTAACCGGAACTGCAGTTGTATGTATATGTACCTAACACTGTTTGAACTCACGAGTGTACACTAACTGTTTAAAATAACGTTTCCTTTTCTTCTGTTTACTTTATAAAGAGTCATGTGATGTAAAATTAGCATGCATCCACTTGTATTTAAGAGTTGAAATTATTATGATAAAAGAGGAAATAGATCTACTGTCGTTACATCGATCAGATTTAAGCAATGAAAGTTGTTCATTGTCGCAACAGTTATGCATAATAAGGATATGTGTTTCAAAGAGATTCGATTGTATAGTACCCACCTTCACTTGTAAAATATTGTGTAAATATTGTTCTGCAGCATTTTCGGAGATATTCACGATCTGCGACTTGGTGACAAACACAGGAGGGTTGTCGTTCACATCCAGTACTTGGACAGTAACTACAGTCTCGTTCATAAGGTTCGGCTGACCATGGTCCTGGACAAACACCGTGAACGACAGCAGTGCCGCTACCTCACGATCCAGAGAGCCGATGGTTTTTAATTCACCAGTCCTATTGTTAACAGTGATGTTTTGGGCCCTTTAAAAATATATATCACATAAATGCAACAACTAGTGAACACACATCATAGTATAAATGAATAATCAGAAACATATTTATTACATGCAATATGATAATTTGAATTCCAAATATCGTCCCTTAAACCGAGACTATGTATTTTATAAAATAGATTAATTGTTTCCGTTAGATTATTTTTTTAAAAAGACTTTGTATTGTAAATATAATATGCATTTAACGCGTTCAAACTAATATTTCCATTCGATTACATTTTCAATTAACGGAGCACAACATCAATGCCGTGATTGAAACGAAAATGCTACTAACACAAAATTCATACTTGGACATGTGTTGACTACTAATACACACCAAATTGAATGTAGATCTATCCAATAAGTAAGTCGTTTGTGGTCTCCTTCGTCTTTGTCGGTAGCCTGTTTTAATTAAGTACTAATTTCTATTTATCGTTGTTTATCGGCCAATAAACAACGATTTGGAGTATGATGCGTAGGAATTAAACTACGGCCCTCGTTGTTTAATAGCGAAGCACCAGAACGAAAGAGTTGTTTATCGGTCGATAGACAACGATAAAAATATTTCGAATCTAACATGATTTTAAATATACTTTTGCAATTGTAATTGGAATACTTTTTACTATGTTCCGCTCAGAATCGGAACTTTTTGCGTTGTTTATTGGGTAGATTAACAAAGATAATTTTTATTTTGTCAATAAAAAGATTAGCGAGTATCATGTTAGAAAGAAGCATATATAAAACGTACTATTTGGAATTCGACATTTAAAACGGTTTTTTTTTGCAATGGAGGATTATTTTCTTCAACAGTTTTTAATAAATCATTTATTTGCGTACATGTTCAGAATCAAATAGGAATGTCAAATTGTAATAACAATATGAACTTACGTTTATGAACCCAATCGATACCGACGCATTATTCTCTTCGATTGGGAAATCATATGTTGCGTTTGTAAACTGAGGTACGTTGTCATTGACGTCCAGAATGTTAATAGTAAACGTCTGGTTTGTGTACTGTAAATAATAAGGCAGTACATGAAAAATAATACCCTTTATGATAGTATGGACAATACTGACATACGTATATACTTCTATTAAAATTACTTATTAATTAATGATTTCTAAAATGGTTAATGCTTCCCCTATTAATTTTAACATATGAAATGCCATGTACTGTGCATGTTGTAATAATTTTGAAAATGAAATTTCTTCCGAGTAATGTATTGCTTATAAATATGACATTTACTCTTACTTATTTAATGACATAAGATATTCGTTCTATTCTGTTGATGGTACTAATATACATTTACTATCAAACCATGTGGACAGAAGAATATTGAATATATAAATTGTATCATGTTTCTTACGTGTAATGTATCACTGCAGACCAATGTTATTTGGTAATTGCTTTCAGCCTCCCGGTCCAAGGTCCCATTTGTCGTTATTCTAAAGAATTAAATTAACAAATAATTTACGAGTTAGAGTTGTTTATCGAAGAATAAACAATGATTGGGAGTTCTGATGCGTTAGCACAAGTGTTTTAATATTACGCATCAGAACGACAAATCGTTGTTTATTAGCCATTTAACAACGATAGTGCGAACGTTATTTCGATTCTTACATGACCTGACCATATTTTCTGCAATTTAAATGCGAACTGTATTTTACAGTTTCGGAACTATTTGTACGGGTTGTTTATTGGTAGTTTAAAAATGGTGAATTTTGTTCTTTGTTTATAAAATCTCTGCGCATGTCATGTTGGAATTGAAAATATCAAATAGATAAAACAGCACAAAATGATGCACAGTGAAACAATAGACGTTAAAAATCATACGCAAATGAGCCGGAAATTTGATCCCATCTCTGTACTTGGATATCAATGCTTAACGGTTAATAACTTATTTGACAGTCCGTAAAAATGCAAGTGAGAACCGTTATAAATATGGACTAATCGATACAGGTAAATAAACGATTTAAATTGCAGACGATTACACCGTATTTGTAAACAGACAACCATGATTCCCCCTATTTACAATGAATGGTTCATCCCCTCATTATCAACAAAATTTAAACCGACTACACACGTGGTAAAACTTGTGATATGTTTGTGATGTTCAATGAATGGGAAATAATCTTTGAACAATGAATGGGGATGAGTTTAACATATATGTGGTGAAACCGGGAAAGATTTATTGTTAATCACACCGCGAGCATATTTATATAACCGAATATCTGGATGAATACAAATATGTACAATACTGCACTTGTTAGTTTTTACATAATATTTTGCTGCTATAATGTGACTTATCTTATTATAATATAATCTTATTTTAAAATCATGGGCAATGGTATAAACAATTTGAGAAAAGTAAGTAACATTAGGCACATTATATGATCTGTAATTTTTATATGAGCCGTGTCGAGGGAAACATTTGCTTAATGCATCTGCGTAAAGTGTCGTTCTGGATCAGCCTGTGCAGCCCGCACAGGCTAATCCAGGGCCCGTATTCACCAACCGATTCTTAGACTTAAGACTTAAGAATAAAGAATATTCTTTGAACGGTTCTGATCTAAAAAGGTTGTTAATTTGAATTTTACCTGGTATTAACCATCACAAATTTTATCATTCTTATTTAGAATGATTTATTAATGACATAAGCAATCTTGAGACCCGGCATACATACAAATATTATTTCTTGAGTGTAAGTCTATTCTTTATTCTTAAGTCTATGAACGGGTTAGTAAATACGGGCCCAGGATAATACTTTCCGCTTTTATGATATGTTATCTTGCAAAGAAGTCTCTTTTAAAAAACATAAATAAACTGTAGACGGAATGTGTCGTCCTGGATTAGCCTGCACAGGCTGCTCCCGGACGACACAGATGCATTAAGCCCGGGTTTCCCACGACACGCCTCATTTGTTCTTTTCTGGATAATGTGAGAAAATAGTTGATCATACAACTTACGTATTGTTGAGAATCTGGAATATATTCGAAAACGTGTCAACGAGATGAAACGTAAATCGGTCGTCAGGGTCAGCATCAGTTGCCTGAAAATGGACATGCTAGGTTTATAGGCATAATTTAATGCAATAAAGACACTTCTTTAAAATTTAACAAGCATGTTGGATTACTACTGAAACGCTTTGTAATGATATGTTATTCGCTAATATTTTTGTTTTTTTATTTTACCTAATTAATGTATACATGTAAATCAAGTAACATAAAGAATATATAAATATGTTGCTGAAATGGATAAAATAACAAACTAATAAGCAATAATTAACCTAACAAAAATTTAAATTATACCTTAATTGTATTACATTATAATCACCACGAAATATCATAAAAATATTCGGCCTTATTCAGAATGCATCAAAGATATTGAAAAACAAGCGTTGTGATTGCGTAATTGACGAATGCCCCCGAAGATGTGTTTTGACACAAGTACTCTCAACGTCCTCGATCAATATATTATGTGGTTTGATTTTAAATCCCATCAATGCTAATAGAGTAATGCTCCATACAAAAATAATAATCAAAGGGCAATTACTGCGTAAATATTGAAGAATGATTTATGGTCCTCGTACTCTGCATTTACTCTCAAAGCCCTCTATCATTATATGAAATATCAATTGATCCCTTCAATATTGTTCGAGTTATGCTCTGCACAAGAAACTTAAACAAAGGACAACAGCTCCAAAAATATTGAAGAAAGAGTTATGGTTCTTGTACTCGTCACTTTCTCTCAACGTCATCTATCAATATATCGTCCATTGATTGCCAAAAGGGTCAATTGGCATATGTGCAAAGATGGCTGATAGGCCCTTTGGGCTTGCAATGGACGAATTATGTGGTTTTAATTCTAATCCATTTAATACTAATGGAGTTATGCTCCGCACAAGAAAATTGACCAAAGAGCAATAACTCCGTAAATATTAAAGAATGATTTATGGCCCTAGTACTCTGCACTTCCTCTCTATACCCTCTATCATTATATGAAGTATCATTTGAATCCCTTCAATACCTTTCGAGTTATACTCCGCACAAGATGCGGGACGGACGGAAAGACGAATGGACGGACGGACGGACGGACAGACTGACGGTCGAAGCGATCACAATATGCCCCCGACGTTCCCTTCGGGGACATAAAACAACAACTAGTAAGTCAAACGTTCGCTTAGACAGGTACGCCGTAAAAGGTTCTTCCTATCACATCATGCTATTGTTACCGTGAACACTGCGACCACTGTTCCTACAGGTGAGTCCTCGGAGATGTTTGGGTATCGTGCGACGTTAAGGACAGGAATGTGAATGTTCACATCAGTCACGTAAACAGTTAGTTCGATCGAAGTGGATCTAAAAATATATCAAAATTATGATGTTTATTGTATAATGCAACGATCTTTAACTTCGAATTAGCTTAACTAATGATATAAGAAGGTAAGCTCGTGGTTCAACAGAACTCATTAATAGTCGGACAAAGGTGAGATCTTCGAATTACAATGAAACTAACAACCATTAAAAGTTCATTATAAATGCGAATATAGGTTTGTGTTTCCCTGTTGTCTTCCTTAGCAATTAATCGATTAAAAAACGCGATTGTGGATAAAGTAAAAATAAATCGGTTTCAACGTTGTTGGTAGTGTAGTTGCAGTTTTTATGATGTGAACCCTTTGCATGGTACATGATCTAGAATTTGCATGGCGGCATGACTTGTTGTCAGAACAGAAGGTTAATAATTATAATAGCTCACATTATCATTTCGAGTGTTGAACGCCAGAATGTACCAACTGACATTGAAATCAATGCCAGTCGGTACCTTTTGGTTTTCAACCGTAGATTTGATTTACGTAAACCAATACAGTTATCTGAAAGAACAAACGAAGGGAATACTTTCTATACTATCGTTACATTTCCAGAAAACAGTATTATACCTTCGGTCACTGGGATCCTTAGCCATGTCTGTGGCAGTGACGGTGAGTGTGTACGTCTTCTGGAACGTCTCGTTCAGGCTGCGTACTAGATACAGCGCCCCGGTGGCATTGACGTTAAATATCGCATCGTTCATGGACACGCTATAATTACGATTATCACCAGCATCGGCGTCCGTCACATTTAGCTTGACATAAACAGAGAACAACATATTCAGCTTTATAATAGGGCACCGTTCTTTGCAATCAATTGAAAAATATTAAAATAAAAAATCGATTTATTGAGATTTTATTAATAATTTTAAACTACAACGGATACCCGAGTGTGTAGGCATACAGTAGTTAAATAGCATACAATCCAATACTTTTGAACTCATTTTGTGGATCTCCAAATGCAATGACTAAATCGTTTTTCAACAGTTATAAACAAAAACATTTTTCTTAGTGTGTTATCGCAATAAAATATGCCCTTTAGTATAGCTACTATTTAACACACTTCACGGAAATAAATGCAACAATGATATTAATTAATGTTTTAAAATGTGCATGCAACTGATACCACTTTTCATACCACTGCTATATGTTGATACAATTCCAAGGTTTTCTTAATAGTAAAACTGTTTGTTCCATTAAATTGTGGCGAATTGTC
Organism: Congeria kusceri; assembly: GCA_027627225.1. Lineage (NCBI taxonomy): Eukaryota > Metazoa > Mollusca > Bivalvia > Myida > Dreissenidae > Congeria > Congeria kusceri. Next base: position 16,828,890 of record CM051031.1, on the reverse strand, counting down.
ATTCACGTCCAGGATGTTTATCTCGATTTGTGTTGTACTATTGCTCTTCGTTCCATTGGCCAATTGTGCATGAACCTACAATAAAAAAATACTACATAATATTCGCAAATAGTTGGCGGATAAAATGTATCATTGAATTGCAATAGCATTAACATACAGGAAGTAATAATTTTGAATTGATTAATATATTGTAAGCGGATATCTCCCCAACTCTAAATCATAATAGGCATTTCTACGACTACTTAGTGTATTGTACATATATTTAAGTGGTAGTTTATGAGTGTTGTACCTTGTTTTGGTTTGGATGATTCAGATAAATTGACCTTATCAAATACTTTATTCCTGTTTTTGATTAGAAGCTGGTGGTCACCGGACAGGGTGGGTTTCCTCCTGGTACTCCGGTTTCCCCCCACAGCACAAGACCAAACCAAAATTAAAATAGATCTATCTTTCAGTAAAAAATAAATAGCTGGAAATTGCAGCTATGATTCAAAATTCGTCCCAACTTTCGTGAGTCTCTAGTAAGTGAATTAGGTAGGAGTGCTGGGACATACTCCGGGTCCTCACATAATGCAGCCTCAGGCGCGGAAGGACCTCATAAACTTCAAAATACACACATATACACATGCTGGTTTCTGCCTATCAAAATCACAATCATTGAAAAACTTCTAGTATCTGAAAATACTATCAATTAGCAGTTTTAAGCACAATTCCAACTCTTAAAAAATCAGGAAAGTTTTGTTTTACATAACATCACTCATACACACCAGTTTATTCTTTCCAAAACTAGCTAGCAAGCAAACCATGCATAATTCACATCTATAATCGATAAACGACGCATTAAATTAATAGTATTTAATAATTAAATATGCATAATTAACTATTGTTTGAGGAATGGAGTTCACATAAACAAGAAACCCATGGTCAGACAACCGCTTAAAATATTGTAAATTTCTCTTCAAGAATGCACTACCTTCAGAGTCATAGTCTTTGAAGATCCAAGTGCCTCCCTGTCTGGAGGGTTTCGACCGACACTCACGATCCCTGTTGTGGTATTTATTGTGAAATTGGACACATCGTATTCGTCCGTAAAGTGGAAGGTAAACTCCGCATGTGTACCCTGAAACGGCACATTCACAGTGTTTTTATAATGAACAATACGATTTCTATAATCTAATATTATTTATAGGAAACCATTTTTTGTTGACATAGTCCCTTTAAGGATGTGTATTTCTAAGCCTTATAATAATGGGTTATTATCAGATTTAGCTTCATACTTTATATATCTAATTGGGCATTTAAATGTTCAATGTGTTTTAAAGAAAACAATGATTAATTGGTCGGTATTTTGTTATTTTGTGGTGTTGGTAGTCACTGTACGAACATAATTACGTTATCATTAAAAACAACATCATCATAAAAAAACAACAACAACAACAACAACAACAATAACTATATCGAATGGTCATTTCTATATGTCCAATATAAATTAGGTTGGGATTTGTCCCTGAAATCAAACAAGTGGACCTACATAGACGTTTATTTGATTTAGTCAAGTTTACATTTTAATTTAAAATCAAACTGTTTGACATGCCCTTAGCAGGAGTGAGTTTGCAATACTGTCTCAGCTACCAGTTTATTACCTACCCAACTCCAAATTATTGTGTTGTTTGTCTCACATAAAAATGTTATTTAATATAATAAATGGACGGTGACGTTGTTGACCACTGAGCTCGTCAGAATTTCAAATGGCGTAAACAGAAATCTACCAAATATACTTTATTGTTGATAAACTAAATAATGTCGATGTTTTGAATTATAACAATACTTTCCAAAGATTCTGACAGTCTAACATTGTTTTATGATGACAAGAAGCTGCTGTAAAAAGGAGCTTCTAGTACGTACCTGGTCAGCATCTGTAGCAAACACCTGAGTGACAAATGCTCCAGTGGGTGCATTTTCTTGGAGACTGACGTTCATATAACTTTTATTCATTACAGGGAGATTGTCATCAACATCTATGACGTCAATAAGAACAATGGTGAAGTTCACACTTTCCGTTGGTCTATCTCGTTGAAAACCCTGCAAATAACTCGTAGTTGTGATAATGTATTTTCATTATCTTTATGTGTGTTCCGATTCTTCCTTTTTATTCTTACCATCTAATGTGTAATGAACACTTAAATACTATTTATATTTAATATCCATCTTATTCTTATTTGATTAGATAACTATATATAAAAATTGTTTAACGTAATACATTGCAGTGTTTGCAGGGGTATTAGTACATGGTTGGTTTATTATGGATGTGAACACATGTATCATGTCGATTAGTCACTTGTTTACATATATGTCTTAAAACATGTATTGGTCAGTTTAGTCTTATGTTCTAAAACTAATGGCATCCAGCATCTCAAATTTATTCAACCTATCTATCCATATGAAATGGTAATGCTGTTTCTTTCGTTGCAACCGAGTAAAAAATAACACAATTTAATAAAAATAAGTGAACTCAAACCACAATAGACAACGTATATGTCGAGTGTGTTTCCCTGTCAAGCGGCTGCGTCGTTCTTATATTTCCAGATTCGTCTATGTGAAAGGAGCTTCGTCCTACATCTGGATAAACTGGAATGATAACCAATTCAAATTGATAGATCTACAATCAATTATCAAAATATAAAATGTATACATTATTGGGAACGATTAAACGTGTATTAAGTGTGCTAAATGACTATGAAATTTAACAGCGTACTGAGCAATACAGAACTATATTTGGGCGAGTACACAGCTGACAAACCACATTGCACGAGCCGGTGGGCAAGCATATATAATCAAAACGCTGACTGCGTAGAAAGACTGTGGCGACAATAGAAACTAAAAGCATGTGAATAGTGAGTGCATTTTTGCTAAACAGGAAACATACGTTTCAATGAAATTCAATTTCCCACCTATAAACTTTATAATGTCGAATCTTATTCAATAGTATACGACATCATAACAAAAACTAATGTGTAAGTAACGAACGCATATTTTTTAAGGTTAATATCTTATGCAAACGAAATTGTATGCATGCTAATTAACAAGTCAATCTGCAACGGGTCAAAATAACCGATGAAGCATACCAGTTACAAGCACCGATTGTTAGTGCTTCGTAGCCTTGTGAGTCAAAAGTAGGTAACACGATCCAAGCTCGCGATTTTCCATAATACAGTTTAAAATTAATAAATTGCAGTAATTTGAGATATTCAGAATGATAATCGGTAAGGAGAAAAAACACTTTCGCAACCACTGAAAAATAACCGATGTAGAGCATTAATTTGGTAGTCCTATTCCAGGTCACCAAGGTGAATATTTCGGTTACATACAAGTAAATAGCGAAAATAGGGTTGCCATTAGTTTAAATTACTTTTTTTTTTAATTATAAATTGACTCTTTTAGAAACTGTAATTGTAATAAATCACGTGATATACATATTATAATACTATTACATACATTATCTTTAATAATTAAAATGTAAGAAAACAGGTGTGAAATTATGCTGTTTTGAAGAAGGACCATCTCTGGTTTCGATTTACTGACTAATAGCCTGCAAAAAGAAGTAGTTTTCCGCGATACCTGTTTCGGAAATTACCCTTTCAAACGACCGTTGGCTTCCGCCAAAGGTCTAAAAATGACACATGTGTACGAGTACAAATATATCAACATCTTGTACACAACGTCAGTTTTGTATACTTATAAATTTTATTAGCGTGTCGAAAAGCTTGTTAACTTATTCAAATAGTAATGGCTACATAAACCACAGTGAAATATGATTTCAGCCGATGTCTATAACATTCGTTGTGCAATGACTGTTAATTCGGAAAACACTTCTCCGGCGCAAATATCCTTTACTGTAACTCGGACCGTCTGTTACGACCAAAATGGTCAAATATTGAAATGTCATGTGGCACAAAGGACGATATTTAAAATCCTTAGTTATATATTTCAATTATTGTAATTTGAAATAATGCCAACACACCTGATATTATTTTATATGAAATCGAAGCATTCACTTGACGATCCATATCTATAGCTTCAACTCTGCAGACTGAGGAATTTCCCTACAATGTATAAATAAACAAGTGTTGTTTCTATAATGTGACATATGCCCCCGAACGCTCTTCTGTCGAAAACAGAATGATGGGGGTCGCTTTGCCAGACGAAGATGTTGATAGTAATGAAGTATTCTCAATTAAATACCGTTGAAAGCACTCAAGATATTGTACTTTAACCAAAATATCTTTAAAAAGGGGGCATAAATCTGTGAACAACAACACAAAACAGAGTTATGGGGGTTGTTTTCGAGGATGAATACATTGACAGTGAAGACATATTAAAAATTTTAAGTAAATACCATAAATAGTTTTTAAAGTATTGGACTTTATGAAAAACTTTAACCTAAATGTCACAAAAGGGGTATACCGGGTAAGTCTGTAAACAAACAACAACATAGTTATGGTGGTTGCTTTACATGGTGGAGATGTTGATAGTAAAGATGTAGTTTAATTTTTAAGTAAATACATTTGATAGTAGTCAAGATTTTATAAGACTTTTAAAAAAACCTTAAACCTTAGCCGGACGGACGCGCGTAAGGACGGGCGGTTCGATTTTAATATGCCCACCTTCAGGGGTATTCAAAAACAAGTATTAAGCTATAACATTACTTTCGCACAGATACAGTAACTAGGCAAAGTTACGTTCGAGTACAATTCTTGCCGCAGTTAGTATATTTGTGAAAGTGTATAGTGATTTTCGTGGCACAAAAAGAAAATTTAAACCATAGGCGTATGTTGTTTATTTTTTCTTCAAAATGGTTGTTTTATTATAGTGCTCAGTTCATAAATAACGGTCGTAATGTTGATATAAATAAAATCCACTATTTCAAAACAACATTCCAGCTCATTGGGAGAAAACATTTTATAGTGTCACTGAAGGTGATTTATTTGGTCTTTAATCCACTTAGTCCATGATGTTGTAAATGCGTTATTGAAACACGCACAGAGTTTTCTATAAACAAAGAAGTAAAATTTCCTTTGTTAAATTGCCAATAAAAACTCGAAAAAGTAGTTCCGAAACTGTAAAATATAGTTCTCATTTTAATTGCAGAATATGTTGTCATGTCATGTTAACATCGAAATAATGTTAGCATTAACGTTGTTTATCTGTAAATAATGATTTTTTGTTCTGATGTGCGTATGTTAAACCATTCGGCTAACGCCCTCGTGGTTGAATTCTTAAGCATCAGAACTCATAATCATTGTTTATTTACAAATAAACAACTCAAAATAAGAAAATTATTTCTTACATATTCCATTTTCTATGATTGGCTGGAGCGTTCCTTTAAGCTATTTCTCCGAGGCTATTTCACAGGTAGGCTAGTGACAATTGAGTAAATATTAAGCGAGAGAAGTAATACTGTTGTGGTAAACACACCTTTTGTATTTACAGCACTGTAATGGGCAGGAACGTCTGCTCATTTAGTTTTTAGTTGGTTATTTGTATTTTATTACCACCGGTGAATGCTTCAAGGCTGGAGCTCCTTCCCAAAGTAGAAAGTAGTTTTCTGAATGTTGGTGAGGACATATTAAAGTATCCAGGTAAACAATACTTACTTTGTTTTCTTCAATTGCACATATGTAATTTTCTTTTGTAAATGCAATTCCAAGATCATCTTCGTCAACAACTCCGACGGTTACATTCAATACGGCCAAATAATCTTTTAGGGTGATGTTAAAATTATATACGGATTGACTTTCGTAGTCAAGTGCTTTATTTAGTCTCAGGTACAGATCTAACTCGCGGGTTCCTACTTCAAACCCAGGATCTGAAAACTGATTTAGAGTCGCATAAGTTTGGTTTACAATAATTAAAAAACATTAAATGCCAAATATCCATATTTTAATCGATTTATGGCGACGACATATATAATTACAATGTACAAAATAATATATATACCTACTATGTATGAATAACTGGTTATCCTTGAAACCTGTTCGTTACATACATGAAACATAGAATTGTTCAACAATTCGCCTCTTCCAGTACCCTAGAAATAAATTAACTGAAATTAATGCATGCTTGTAGACATTAAAAAACACAATTACACCTATACAACGTCTCAATATATTGAACCAAGCTACACTACATTTATACATGTACTCGTAGAAAGACAACATAAATATCACAATGAAAATACCGGATAATCACCGTCAGGGTTTTTAATATATTCATGCATAAAGGTCAGTGTCAGGTTAATGTGCCCTATCTATATCTTTAGAAAAATGGTTTACAAACCTCTTTGACTTGCAACTCCAAATATGATATTTCTTTACATGATATATTGCAGAATTTTGGTTTAGGATCCGTAGGTGGTACAAGAATTAAATTCGTAGTCGCCTGTAACGCAACAATACAAATTGAATGGCTGTTCCTGCCAAATTGATATAGTATATCATTAGAATTATAAGGTTAATATAAAGAGCACAACACAGTATAAGTAATAACATTAGTATTATTATTAGTAGTAGCAGTAGTGGTAATGGGAGTAGTAGCAGTAGTAGTAGTAGTGGTAGTAGTAGTAGTAGTAGTAGTAGTAGTAGTAGTAGTAGTAGTAGTAGTAGTAGTAGTAGTAGTAGTAGTAGTAGTAGTGTAGTAGTAGTGTGTAGTAGTAGTAGTAGTAGTAGTAGTAGTAGTAGTAGTAGTAGTAGCAGTTGTTGTTGATGTAGCAGTAGCAGTAGTAGTAGTAGTAGTGGTTGTTGTTGTTGATGCAGCACTAATATAATAGTAGTAGTAATGGTAGTAATAGTAATAATAGAACTAATAGTAATAGTACAGTTTTAGAAAGTATCACCTCAGTCACCACATTATGGGCACCACTGCAAGAATACGTAATAGCTTGTTCTTTCTCAATGAATTCCTGCAAAACATAAATATACTGAAAGACGTTCGCAACAAAAAGAAAATAATTGGGTAAGACAAGAAATACATCCGACTTAAACACTAATAAACAACAATATTCCAGTTAGTCCACATCTACATGTGAATTCATGTTATGTCTATTTATATACGTATGGAAGTGTATCTCTTTGTGCTGTTACTGGTTAACTGCGTACGTATTACAATATCGCGTAAGTTTAACAGCAGTGTGTTTTAGAAGTACGCATAAGAACTGTGGAAAAGCATTGTACTTCTAAAAAACGTTTTGAATGTATTTTACTAAATTAACTTTCTTACTAATTTTTATTTAAATCGGTATTTACCAAGAATAGCGCTTGTGATAAAAAGCACTGAACATTGATTCGAACTTACACGGTTCATCGACTATTTTTACCCGTTGTAGATTGACTTGTATGCATATAACTCTGTTTGCTGTTTAAATAGTTGGCACAAAAAATCTGCTTCCCACGAATCACAAAAAATAATGATGAGAATGTCCTAGATAAAAAGCAATGAATTAGACGCGTGCTATATAAGTTTTAATTTGCAAAAGACAGTGGCATAGATCTCCATCTTCAAGTATGTTAAATGCCAGCTTATACCAATTTTTTAAGTAGAGTGTATAGTAATGAGTTTCGATATTTGTTTTGTAGAAATGATATAACAGACAGGTGCCTTACTTCAATAAATGTTCCTTATGATAAAAATACTCTCATAATCTATTTCCTTATCTTTTTTTTCTCGCCAACAGTCTTTCTAAATAGAATATATAATAAAGATGCCATATTTGATAAGTTGTGTGTTTACTGCAGCACCTGTAAGATTTTCTGTTGAAATGTATAATTTTAACCACGCAAGCCGATCAATGCATTTTTATTAAACAATAGCAAACTTTAATGATAATGATTTTAATGTTGAACAAATTACTTTTCTTTTTTTCAAAGAACATTTAATTCCATTAAATTGATAGGTCTACATGTAGGAGTGATTTCCTATATAGACGTCTATTCATGGTATATACAATCAGTTTAACTGTCTGAAGAGTCTTATAACTGATAAATATTCTCGGTTGATATTGTTTGTGTGAGTGGGCTGGTACTGAATGTGTTACTCAATACATTAATTTAAATAATAAATCGAGTCCTACTGATATGTATTCATGATATTTATACGAAAAAAGTTTTCTTTTGTGTCTGAAAACCCAAGCAGATCAATCGAGAATATTGAAATTCTTAAAATCAGGATGACACCTACGATCAATGTACGAGTACATGTACATATAGATCTAGTCTATATATATATGCAGAAATAAAATCACATAGAAATATGTTTCATTTCTTGATAGTTTTAGTTGGGTAAATGACGTTATATTCTGTTTGTATTCACTGCATGTCAATCCACAAGCATGAATTCCTATTAAAAATGACAAATTGCATTAATGAGTAATAAAATACCCCACCCAATTGTTCAGACTTACTGGTATAGTTTTAGCTTGGTTATTTGTGTGTGTTATTTTGGTATATTTTCATTGTTTTTAATGGTTTAATTTATAAAATTGTAGGTATATATGCCACTACCATGCAGTTTCAAGATCACGAAAAAAGTACATTGGGCCACTGGTTTTAGAGAATTTAACAGGGGCATAACTAGGCATACTGCTGCTCACATCCTGACATGGGAAATCTCTAACCGAGACAATATATACTTTAAAACTCAAGGTCAAACGGCCTTTAAACACCAATTTTTAGTGTCATTTTATATATGAGAGCACTGAGTGTTGTTACAACCAAAATAATATCCTGGATTTCACACAAATAACCAATTTTTGGTCTTACTCTCGCTACGCCTCTGATTACAAACCAAGTTAATTTAATGTTTTATGACTTATTCACTGCACTGTAGTGACGTGTTTATATTGCGTCATGTGTGCGATTATGGTCATTTTTAAAGTGAGAATGACTGCAACAGTGTAATTCGGCACCTGGTTAGTTCGGACTTTAGTCACTTCGGCCTTAGCTAGAGTTTCGGCACTTGAGAATGGACTCTTCGGCACTTGCAATTGGACACTTCGGCTCTTATGTTATTTACAAGTAATAATGCACTTTATGTTACTAAAATACTAAAATTAATTTCTTGATGCATTTATTGTTGTTGTTATTGAGATTGCATTGACGATGGGGCGTAAGATGAATATTAGTTTGAAAATAAGGTAAACAAATAGATATTTCATACTTTTATTTTTCTATCTATCATGACATAACAATAACAACATACATAATAAATAGGACATGAAACCAATTGCACAAAGCAATAAGAGGGGGTTTATTAAGAAACTGAAAAATGTAAATGGTGGACTAACGTCATACTCTCTTCTGGAAAATGTTTTTAAAATAAGGAATACTGGGTCAATACCATTGACTTGGTTTAGAAAGGGCAGGGAATTCCATAGTTCCCCAATAAAAGCTAAAACAAAAGTTAAGCGTTGAGAACTCATGGAGAGACAATGCATTAGGAAGTATATACAGAACTGCAACATATCACAGAATTGATAAAAACAATTACAAGAACTGTATAGGAATTGGTTGGGTGTTGACTGCTCCTCCCCTCCCAAAGACCTAGATCTTGTCAGTTATCTGACAGTCTAGAAGGAATATGGACAGGGCAGAAAAGACCGGGCCCCTAGCCGCTCCCTTGGGGTCTAGCACGTTGGTAAGGTTTAAAACTAGTCCATGGGAGTGCAATGCGGCCCTGGGCTGCCGTGAAGGGCTCCCGGCACCGCGGACATGCAGGGTCTAGCCCAAGGACATACTTTCTCGCGCCACCAGGTAGAAGAGTGGTTCCCATCCTCAGGCTCGTGATGGCTCTGTCAAGCACAATGCTTGCTGAGTATTGTCAGGCGGCCTGAGGGTTTTTCGCGGGTCTGAGAAAAGTATGTCGGTAGGCAGACAAATTGGTGGTCTTGAGATTCCACTCACCAAGGACAAATTTCTTTGCCAGTGAGTAGATCTCGGTCGGGGCCAGGGATTCCCACAGCATCAACAGTCCCCCTCCTGAGACCCTCCTTTGCCCCCCTGTCTGCCTGTTCATTCCCACTGATGTCGACGTGTGCTGGACACCATACTAAAGTGACCTTTAAAGATTTGTCCAGGCACTGTTGATGAAGTTCCAAAATATTAGATAAAATATCAGGCCTAGATCTGCTATTTCTGTTTTTGATAGACTCAAGAGATGACAATGAGTCTGATAAAATAGCAGTTTTAGTAGGTTTATTAACCAAAATCCAGCACAATGCATATTTAATTGCCAAAAGTTCAGCCGAATAAATAGACAGATGGTTGCTGAGTCGGTGGGTTTTTGTAATGTTTTTAGAAGGAATAACAAATGAATTGGCTACCAATCCAGAGTTAGGGCATTTGGAGCCATCTGTATAGATTTTTAGGTGCTCAGCATACCTGTTATCAATATGAATAAGAGTTTCTGACTTAACGAGCTGCGGTAAGTCAGATTTCGTGAGGGTCTTTGATAGAGTTATGTCTACATCAACAGGTCCCAGGGTCCAGGGGGGCGTTTTGGATGGTCTCAGGTCTGCTACAGGGGTCTTGTCGAGACCGGCATCCTCCAACAGGGTCTTAATACTTGCCCCGAAGGGGAGCGCAATGTGTTTACGTTTAAGTATTTTACCCTTGATGAAGGTGCCGGTCCCGACAAGCTGATTTACGGGGTTTGAACCACGCGGGGACATGGCTCTGGCCCAAAAATTAATTGACTGTTGTTTTCTGCGCAGACTCAGAGGCAGCAAACCCGCCTCCTCCTCAAGCATGTCACCAGGAGTACATTTCAGGGCCGTCAGAGCTATCCTAAGTGCCTTGTTCTGGATGGCATCTACCATTTTAAGGGCATTTGTCGTTGCACATGCATAGATTTGGGCTCCATAATCTATCTTTGGACGTATAAGGGACTTGTAGAGAAGTAAGAGGCTATTTTTATCAGAACCAAAACCTGTGCCTCTTAACATTCTCATTAAATTTAAGTCCCTTTCGCACCGTTCAGCCAAATATTTAAAGTGGTGAATAAAGTTTAACTGTTTATCTACGTACATACCTAGATATTTCACCACTTTTTCAAAAACAATTTTGGTGCCGCCTAAATATAAGTCCAAAGAGTGCTTAATTTGGTCGCCAAATAACATACCTACAGTTTTGGTTGGTGAAATTTTGAATCCCCATTCTATAGACCATTTCCATATGGAGTCTAGACCTGCTTGAGCCTTGTTTTGCAGGCGTGACATGTTAGACCCCTTTAACCAAGCGCCGGAATCATCGGCAAACTGGGAGATAACCATTCCTGAGTCTTTGACTGTTTCAGGAAGATCATTAACGATGAGGGAGAACAGAGTTGGGGATATTACGGACCCCTGGGGGGTACCGCGGTCAGTTATGGCTTCCTCTGATAACTCCCCATCGACCTTGACCTGAATTTTCCTGCCCTCTGGGAAAGCTCTGAGGTAATGGAAACAGTATCCAGTGATTCCATAATCAGCTAGATTTTTTAAGATGCCCAAAGTCCAGGTTAAATCGAAGGCCGCCTGAACGTCCTAAATATAGCTAATACTGTTTGGCCTTGATTTTTAGCAGAAAGAATATTGTGTTGTAGTCTTGCTAGCTGATCAAGAGTTGAACGCCCTTTCCGAAAGCCAGACTGGAAGGGGTTCAAAATATTTTTAGTTTCCAATAAGTGCTCTAATCTGTTTTTAACCATTATTTCCAATAATTTGCCTGCATGAGAGGTGATACTTATTGGACGATATGATTTTGGATCGCTTTTGTCCTTACCAGGTTTTGGAATAGGAATTACCGTGGCCTGCTTCCATTCGGGGGGGACCGTTCCTGATTTGTAAACCTGATTGAATAGATCAAGCCAGATTTTAAGAGTTATGGCCGGCATATTCTTGAACATCATATATGATATTCTATCTGGGCCCATGGCCGAGTTACTCCTACCATTAATTGCAGTAGTTAATTCAATCATTGTAAAAGGTAAATTAAGAGGCGTGTTATTATCCCCAGGCTCATTTAATATATTTTTATTCTCCGATTCAAATCGCTTTTGATAGTCCAAAGTTTCTCGAGGGAGATTTGAATCACTGGAGACAGATTTGAAATTTGTGACCAAAAATTGAGCCTTTTCCCTTGGGCTCATGGCAATTTCGCCTTTATATTTTAGTAGCGGTGCAGGATTTGTGCGATTTCCTTTAATTCTGTGAATCTTTTGCCAAAAATCCCTAGAATTACTTTTATTAACAACTGCTGATTCACAGAATTCTTTCCAATTTTGAGTTTTAGCTTCCAAAATAACCCGCTTTGCTGAGTTTTCTAGGGACCTATAGTTTTTTAGATTGTGCTCAGCGGGGTTCTTTTTGAGTATTTTTAATGCTTTTTTCCTTTCCTGTACCGCTTTAGAACACGCCTCGTTCCACCAGGGCACATTCTTTCTGGCTTTTCCCTTACCAGAGGGGATGGGGATGCTGCACTGTGCTATGGACAGGATCTTATTTGTTAAATTAGAGCAAAAGGTACTGGGGTCCTGGGAGTGAACATCTGCTAGGGAGAGATCTGAACAGAGGTCCCTGAACTGATCCCAATTTGCTTTATTTAGAACAAATTTGTGCTCCCCTGAGCTGGGGATATCAGTTCCCTGTACAAAATAGTTGTACAATGTAACCAGTTGTGGGAAATGATCAGATCCAAAATTATCTGTAACGGTGTCCCAAGCAGAAGCACTGGCTATCCCGGCACTAGCTGCAGTAAGGTCGATACATGTTGTTGACCCGGAGGGGTTAAGTCTGGTTGGCGAACCGTTATTGAGCAAGACAACGCCATGCTCATCCAACCATTCTATGACCCCGCGACCTGCTGCATCTGAGTTGTTGGAGCCCCAAGCCGGGTGATGTGCATTATAGTCCCCTGTGAATATTACATCACAGGGTCCTTTAATGGTCCTTAAGTCTGTTAAGAGGCCATTTAAAGTCTCAAGATCACATCCTCTTAAGTAAAGACTGACCAATATAAGGGGCCGGTTCTTATTTATGATCAATTTTATTGCTAGTGCCTCAATAGCAAATATTAAAAGATACTATATTTAGGACACTGTCCATAGTGATTTGAAATCAGTCTGCGACGATGGAAATAGCAGTTTAAAGTCGAAATATACTACAAATTTACCAAAAAACGGATTGACCTACTTCAATTGGGCGTTAGTGACTGTTGACCAATCAGAAACAGGCATGTTTCTGAAGGTCACAGCACATGTATAATGTGTTATTTACAATAGAAATGGGTGTGGTTCACCAAAAATTCATAAAAAATACACCTTTACATGGAAATATTAATTTTTTAAAGTATTTCTATTATTTATAATGATTGTTTGCTGCGAATAAATAACTTAATACCCCTGGCCTGCATAGGGGTAGTGTATGCAGGGTTCTTCATCAAGTTATTAAACCCTATGAATCTTTTGAAAATTCATAGAGTTTGTTGGAGTCTTTAGACATAGGTATCTGGAACAATGCCTTAAATAGTGGTATAAGGCCATTTTAATTATCTAGAAGGGTGTGTTAGAAAAATTTAACCACTGGGTCAAAGTGGTATTTAATAAAATAAATTTATAGTGTTTCATATACAAAACTAAGGTTCTGATACCTATGCGGTGAACAATGTCCAGAGAGAATAGGTCTTTGAATTGTCTAATTTTGTTCCATGTAGTGTGTATGGAACTTATAGAAGTAATCTTATGCCTATGAGATAGGTTACAGAACACTAAGAAACAGATTTCAATATTACATGATGTAGATGTAGGTTTTAGTGAAATGGTGCATGCAAAGACATATATATGAATGTCATGAGTAGAAAATTTATTACTCTCTGATTAAAAAAGCAAATAATAGTTAAAACTTAGATATGTTGCAATATATACAACATGAATAATACTAATATGTACATGTGTACTGGACAATATTAGTGTTATGCAACAACAGAGGAAAAAATTAAAAGATTTTGACATTTGTTCACACATGCCGACAGGGAATATAGCCTTCAATGCTCTAACTTCAGACCCCGTCGGTTGAAGTAAGCATAAAAGAAAGTTCTAGGCAGCTTTTACTAACAATATCCAATGAGATTTTTATTTTATTTTTTTAAATGTATTTTTTTTTTTTTTTTTCGCGCGATCTTGATTTTCCCGTATTAGTACCCATTTGACCTACTTAATTGTCCAGTCAATTCATTATTTTAACAGTAAATGTATGTAAAGGGTATTTTTGTTATCAAAATCCACTTGTATATTGCCAAACAAGACATGGAAACACTTATCAGTTGAAATTACCATAACCTTGTTTGAAAAAAGCTCTCCTATATACTTAAAACATTGATAAAAATCCGAAGTTAAAAAGGGGTTTCGACAGGTACCGTATTCAAAACCCACTATTTCCGGAAAATGACCGGTGACCTCTATTTTTTAACACTGTTTTAGTTTAGTATGCAATGACACATGTAAACGGGATTTTTTTTTTAATCTGTCGTTGGTAACAAAAGATATTCGTATATTTATTTATTGATGTTTTCTAGGGCATATTAAATGAATAATTAACATCATTTAGAGTCCATTAAAAGTCATTTTTAAATGGTAACTATAGATAAAGCGCGTTTTATCATTAGACTGAAATTGTATATGGCCAAACAAAACATTAAAAAAACTATGCATTTAAAAATATACGTCCTTGTTTGAATATGAACGCATTATATAATTGAACATTGCTAGTCACACAAACTGAAAAAAGGGCTGCGACAGCTACCGTATTTAAAACCCAATATTTCCGGAACAAGGCCAGTTACCCCTATTTTTTCAGGCTGTTGTAGTGTTAGGATACATTGACACATGTTTGTGCAAATTAAAAAAATCTGTCGTTGGAAAAACATTGTTGCGAACGTCGTTAACGAAATTCAACCAATATATCTGAGCCTGCATTATTGCCATCGTACACAGAACCTTTTTCAGAAGCATACTTCATCAACGACTGGGTAGTCGACCTTCATTTTATTCATATTGTACAAATGATAAATGGATCTTGTATCGGTACAATTTTACTTGGGCATAGGAATTACCAAGTGTTTCAACACGTTGGTTTTCGACATGACAACTACAGTCAGTAACTAGTTTTTAATTAAATCCAGAAATCTTGAGCAGGTTGCTCTGTACAAGACCAACGATCTGAATTTGCGACTTCTATTTACTCAACTGAAATCTGCCAGTTTGTAAAGGTTTGGTTTTAATACCATAATTTTTTTTATCGTCTATATAGGCAGCTATCCAGTGCATGCCCTTGGGTATTTTTATTAATCCTTTAGGTGCCATAATTGATGTACACTATCAAAACTGGATATATGATAACTTTGTTGAATTTTATATACTTTGAATTTATTTCACATTTAACGTTCATTAAAGTGTGAAAGTACTCAATGAGTAATCAAATAATACTCAGAAGTACTGACTTATTTTTTGCAGCAGTACACGAGTAAGTACGAATACTTGTACTGATGATTTAAGATGAGTACTGATGAGTACTGAGTAATGATTAGTACTGGAAAATCGGTATCGAGTAAGTACGAGTACGAGTAGCACACCCCTGGAACATGGGGGTCCAAAGATGATAAATGTAATTGCATTTGAAAAAAATCATGGATTGACAAAATAATGAGCTGTACAAATAGTAAATGCTTTGTACTTGCTAGATCAATGTTTCGAACTGGTACGATGCTAAACACAAGTTAAGCATATTTTTTTGTGAAAGCCCTGTAGGACAATATTTTTCACAAATCATATTTTTAACATCTGTGAAAAATAGGATCTCATTCTTCACAGGTGTGAAAATTGAGATCTTATTCTTCACATATCATTTGCGTATTCTTGACGTTTTCTGTGAAGTTTGTGATTGCATCCAGTTTTTTATATGCAATAGTCATATTCTTCTGTGAAAAAAACGTTCGTCCGAATGTTCGGCTTTTGACTGCCTGTCAATCTTTCTTTTCATTTGTCAGTCCGTCCGCCAAAATGTGTATGCGGTGCGAATAGTACATGAGATATTTAACTGAAACTTCACACTTAAGAGGTCACCGAGATAGGGTGCAAACACAAGAACCATAAATATGCTTTCAAGATCAATGGAGTTATTGCCCTTATTTGATTTTTATTAGGCGGTCCTTAACTCTATTTCTAAATAATATAATTAACTGAAGCTTCATATAATAATAGAGGGCATTGAATTGACGGACGTTAGACACAAATAAACTCTGTTTACAGTATCAACGAAGTTATTGCCATCTGTTCATTTTCCGTGTGTGGGTCATAAATCCTTAACATACATACGGGTTCACGTAAAACTTTATGTTATGATAGAATGCGGGGAGAGGGGTGCACTTCTAATGAAACAGATGCAAGGGATTGAAATGAGATTTCTACGGAATCCTGATTAAGCCAGTTAAGTTTTGCCGTGTACTTTACAACGACGATGCCACGATGAGACATTTTAACTTTTATAATCTACAAATCTCGCACTAAGAAATTTCATAGACACGCGAAATTTTGATGACAAGTATCGTCAAAATTTCGTGAGTCTATGAATTGTACACAGCGATAATGATCTTATCGTCCATATCTCGCATCGTCGCAATTTCTCGGTCTGGTACCCAGCGATAATTATCGCCCAAAATCTCGCGTCGTCGCATAATCGCCCCGGACTATATGCACGAGATGATAAGACTGCCGCTGCGGTATTTATGGTTAGATACCAGTAATTCCAATTCCATAAAGTCCCATTATAAAACGGCGAATTTTCCAAGCATTTTTCTAGCCTTTACTTTATTTCAGATTGTGCGAGCATGGTATCAATTTAAAGATGAATATTTCCTCTTTCAAAAATTGCAATAAAAAGATATGTCATTTTACTTCTAAGAAAATGCATCTCGCCTGAATGCAGACACCGGCAGAAAATAGTGTTTCGGCAGTCATATTTCGACAAAAGCCCCATACCACAGTCAACACACCCCAAAAGTTCACCTTTAAAATTACCGTGCAAAGAAATACTCAAAATGTTCCAGACATAATTGGATATAAGAAATAACCACAAAAGGCATATCTGAGATTGCTAAATGGCTTTTTGCCAGAAGAGAAAAGGAAATCTTCAGTAATAGGCAATAATTTCGAATGGAGCACGGAGGGATACACAATGATTAACTGGTATCTAACCTTGATTTAAAAAAAACTCAGAATTGTGCTATCATGAAAAAAACTTGTCGACATCATTATTAACCTACTTCCCAGCCAGCATGAATATATGGGACCCATATGGTCCAACATGAGCTACCAGATGGGGCTTGTATGGGCTAACCATATGGGGCCAAATGGGACTTTGCAAACTGTATTTGTATGGGTCCCAGATGGGTTGCGATATGGGACATACGTAGGGTCCATGTGGACCCAAGATGGGTCCTATATGGGATACCCATATAGGTCCAATATGGGCTTTGATATGGGTCCTGTATGGGCAATCCGTATGGGGCCAAATAAATATTGGATTTTGCAACCTGTATTTGTATGGGTCCAAGATGGGTTGCGATGTGGGATCCATGTGGACCCAAGGCGGGTCCTATATGGGGTACCCATATAGGTCCAATATGGGCTTCGATATGGGTCCTGTACGGGCAACCCATATGGTGCCAAGTGGGATTTTGCAAACCGTTTTTGCATGGGTCCCAGATGGGTTGCGATATGTGGGTTCCATTTGGACCCAAGGTGGGTCCTATATAGGCTACCCATAAGGGTCCAATATTGGCTTCGGTTTGGGTCCTTCATAGGCAACCCATATGGGGCCATGTGGGATTTTGCGAACTATTTTCGCATGGGTCACATATGGGTTGCATAATGGGATTTATGTGGGTCCTATATGGATCCAAGATGGGCCCCATTATAGGCTACCCATACGGGACCCATGCACAAGGGGTTTGCAAAATCCCACATGAGCTGCCAAATTAGTAATTACTAGTAATTAACATTTGACTTTACGTTGTCGTTAAAGGGTTTTCAATAGATGTGTTAGTTCCTTTATGCATAATGTTAACCGGACTATGCATGTATGTACTACATGTGTACAATCATTCACTTGTTTTCTTCATTTAAACAGGAAAAATAAACAGAACAGGACATAAAGTTTATTGATATAACTTGAACATGTACAGTTCATCATTACACATACAAAATAATAATTAATAGATAGGCACATGCATAGCAATGCGAAAGTGAACATTACACAACATTTTAATTGTTATGATTATACAGGCCATGCTCAAATTAAACGTGTGCATTTAAAGCATCAAATCTCATTTTAAATGCATTTTTACAGTATAAGGCAAGTTTCAAAAGAACTTTAGAATTTGTACTTGTTAATAAAAGTATAAATTTATGCATACTAGGTCGGTTATAGAAATATTTGTTAAAATATTGTTTTCTAATATTAATATAAAGAGGACATACTATAACAAAGTGATACTCGCCTTCTGTATCATTTGTGTTGCATATAATACATTTACGTTCGTTTTTAGGAATGTTTGCATATCTGCCAGATTCAATTTTTAAGATATGAGATGAAAGTCTTATTTTTGATATATAAATTCTTAACTTATAGCTTTTAACAATGTCTAGATAATCAGATAATACAAATCTTTGTTTCAATTCTTTATACAATATTAGTGAACTCTTTGTATTCAAATCATTTCGCCACAAACCTATGTACATGTCAATACGTCTGGTTTTAAAAATGGGAATAAATACATTAATATTTACTGATTCCGGATACATCCATTCATCATAAAACCCAGTATTCTGAAGCAAGTCTCGCACCTTTGATAACCAATTGTTACATCGAATTACATTTTCTGCATCGCATCTCATATGCAATTTATTTGTTTAACAGTATACAACTTTATAAAATATTTTAAGATTCTTACATAACGAGTTATATATAACTGGTAGCGTCCAAGCTCCACACACCGCTGAATTAGAAGTACTCAATTTTAACACCAAGTATTCTTTAAAAAATCTTATATGAACTCTTTCAATATCCTCAGCATTCGAAAAACCCCAAACCTCACAAGCATAACAAAGTATAGACGTGACATAAGAATCAAACAGATTCAACATTATTTTAACTGGAACATGCATTACTTTTGTAATTGAAAAAAGTGACCCCATAGCCTTTAAACCCTTATCTGATAGAGTTTGAGTAGTTTGTATAAATGATCCACCACTTGATAATACAATTCCAAGATAATTAAATGATTGAACGTTTTCTAGTGGCTCACTTTTATAATAAAATGACTCATTATGTGAATTATTTCCGCCCTTTTTATATATAACGACTTTAGTTTTGTTTACGTTGACTTTTAGCTTCCATCGCCCGCAGTATTCGTATAAATTATCTAATGAATTTTGCAGACCTTTCGGTGTTTCTGAAAAATTACAGCATCATCTGCAAACAGTAATAAATAAATAGACAACTGGTCTAAGGTTATCGTTGCTTCATTATTATTAGTCAAAAAGTGTTCAACATCATTAACGAACAATGAAATAGTATGGGTGAGATTATCTCCCCTTGCAACAAACCGACGTCACAATTCAAGAAATCTGACAACGAGCACATTTTAACACATAATTTAACTTCATCGTACAACGATTAAATAATGTTTAACAATCTGACGTTTATTCCACTCTTAATCAGCTTATACCATAATCCGTTTCTATATATTGAGTCAAAGCATTTCATTAGGTCAATATAGCAACAACATAATTTATTTTTACAACTAAGTTGTCTATTTATAAAAGCTTTTAGTAAAAAAAATTGCATCTACCATGCTATACTTAGATTTAAAACCGAACTGAGCGTCCGTGAGCATATCGTTTGCAGCAGCCCATTTTTTAAGCCTTTCGTTTACAACGACAGTCAATAATTTTGCGAAGCAGCTCACTAATGTTATGCCTCGATAATTATTGGGATCAAGTGAGTTGCCTTTTTTCTTATAAATAGGTATAATACCCCCTTTTGACCATGATTTTGGAAATACCTGTTTTTCAAGTATATAGTTAAATAATATTTCCAGTGGTGTATCAAGGACATCCTTTCCCACTTTAAAAATAAACAATTACACACTATTCATGATGACATTTTGGCCTGTGTTACAAAAATGGACCATGCCATTTAGATCATATTAACTAGTCTAGAAAGATACAATTCTGTAAATAAAGCATGATTGTGAACTGCACACATGCGGCACAATAAAACAGCAATCAAAGAATAACACATTCTGAGTAATTGCAGATACATTTAAAAGTTAAACACAGTGTGGACAAACCTAACACTTGATATGACACTATAGCACACAGCCTTTACTGGTAGTCAGGTATGATAATGGAATCAAATGCGAGACAACTCCACCAGTACATGTAGACATACCAATCTTACAGTATTGCATAGTATGAACCAATTAACCTAACAAAGACATTTTAATATGACTATATTATCAGAATTTACAAAAATTATTGTAAACATGTATATATAGTCCTCCGGCCCAGAATACAACATATATAACAGTTATAGTACATACTGAAATATACCACCTTGCGTTCATAATATTGATAATATTTTATGTATCAGGCACAGAATACAGCATATATAACAGTTTCAATCCTTGTAAATTCCAATAGACAACTGTGTTATCATAGAATCAATACAACATATTTGTCTGGCCCAGAATACAACAGACGTGTATATTAGGGTTTCAAATCAATTCAGACATACTATTGTGTTGTCACATTGGCAATATAATTTATATATCCAACCCACAATACAAGATAAAACAGTTCCAAACAATTCAGATAGTTGTGTTTTCAAAAGCGCAATATAAAATTGTATCGTTCCGAATTAGAGTACGGCATAATTATAACAGTGCAATACAAAATAATTCAAATATGCCAATGTGTTAACTTATAAATATTTATAAAGCATATATTGAGATATATAGTAATACAATACATTTACATTCGAAATAGACAACTGTCAAGCAATTACATACACAATTTTATTTTCAGTCGGTAAGCCTGTTATGTTGATACATATTATTGCATATACCTTTGATATAAAACAATTTAAAATGGTCACAGGACTACGGCTCACAAACTAATTTAAGTATACAAATAGTTAGTGTTATGTTAATTTGTAAGAGCCACATCTAAATGATAGTAACTCGATCATGCATTAATATTCAATATGTAAAAACGGTTACAACTTTCTCACATTTAATGAGAGCCTTCATTAAACAACAATTAATTCATGACATAAAGCATGATCAAGATAATGTAAAATATAAAGAGGACTGATGTGGTGAAATCAAACTGTAAGCTAGCAATTCTAAACTATCAAGTATTTGTAAAAAATCATTCAATATTTAAAAGTTATGTTTGTTTAGCTAAACCGTTTCTAAAGAATATTAGCATATAATCTTTTTTTAAACATGTTAAATTACAAGCCTGAAAATATTATAGGGAATATGTGACTTAACAAGAGCTGCCTCAGGACAGTGCGCTCGACTATTCACTACACTTAAAGTCTTTGATAGTATAATATATTCTGTCAGTGACTTTACATACTGACCATAAAGCTTATGTGAAATTTCAATTGAATATATGTAGTAGTTACATAGATATGTACTTGCACACAAACTTTAACCTGAATATTTCTAAGTACAAAAAGGGTCATATTTCTGCTAAATTGCTGGTCACAGTAATGGGCATTGGCTAGTGACCTTATAATATGACCCTGAATACATGTGTGAAGTTTCAGCTGAATATCTGAATTAAGCTAAATTGCAGATCAGAGTTATAGGCCTTCGTCAGTGACCTCACATAATGACCCCGAAGAAATGTGTGAAGTTTCAATTAAGTATCTGTAGTAGTTACAGATATATATACTTGTTGCACGCAAACCTTAACCTGAATTTTCTAAGTACAAAAAGGGGCCTAATTCTGCTAAATTGCAGGACAGAGTTATGGGCCTTGGTAAGTGACCTTACATAATGACCAAGAAGGCACGTTTCAATAGAATATATGTAGTAGTACTGTTGTTATTGATATATGTGCTTGTTGCACGCAAACTTTGACCTGAATTTTCTAAGTAACAAAAAGGGGCATAATTTTGTTAAATTGCAGGTCAAAGTTATGGGTCTTGGCCAGTGACCTTATATAATGACCCTGAAGGCATGTGTTAAATTTCAATTGAATATCTGTAGTAGTTACAGAGATATGGTCTTGTGGCCCACAAACCTTAACCAGAGCATTACGCCGACGAACGAGTGAGTAGTATAGCTCAAACTATTCGGTGAATAGTCGAGCTAAATCACATATAATTATTTAAAATTTAAGTTGATGTAATACAACATTTTAGACTATGATTGCAATCATTTCACTCACAGCAATTACAATTGCACGTTTTCTAATTAACTACTGGATATAAATAAGTGTCAATAACACTGGTAATTAGGCCATGCATTGTTTCTCTTATTTAGTGTGGTAATGGCTAATGAACTTCATTGCTAACTGACTGTCTCTTGTAATAAGCACGAAAATACTGGGCTCCATACAAGTTCTGCAATTACTGCCGTGTTAATAGTTAATTGAACTGATCATTGTTTGGTTATCAGAAGTATGGGGTGTTTCACGTTCATTTGTTTACATCCGCGGCATTTTTGGATCACACACACCAACAAGTAGCGTTTTTCAGTCTCCTTGACAAAATGTTGTTTTTCTTCATTTCTGCTGAAGTTGTACTGTAGAATCAAATGCTCTTTCATAATCCGCATGCCTGTGTAAAGAAGAGGATATATGTATGTATTATATATCTGTTATCAGCTATTTACAAATGAGCAATAAAGGGACCTGTTCACAGATTTGCTAATTGGCAATTTTCAAAACATGTTTTTCATAGATCCCAAAAAGAAAAATACATTATAT
Source organism: Congeria kusceri (assembly GCA_027627225.1). Classification (NCBI taxonomy): domain Eukaryota; kingdom Metazoa; phylum Mollusca; class Bivalvia; order Myida; family Dreissenidae; genus Congeria; species Congeria kusceri. Next base: position 16,805,802 of record CM051031.1, on the reverse strand, counting down.
ATATAAACAGGACAAAATAACACTACTGGCAAAGAAATATATTGGAAATACAGTGGTCTTTTATGAAAATCATCAAATAAAATGGATAAAATTATAGTTTCATGAAAAATCTTGGATAAACTAAAAAACTGAAATGGATAAAATTATAAAGCGTTTGTAACGCTTTTTGTAGGTATTTTGGAAAACACATGTATCACTTACATAGCTATTAGCGTTAAACATTCACCTCAATGCTCGGCAGTCAGAATGGCCGAGTGGTTACAGTGAGAGGTTTTTGATCCCTGAGGACGTGGTTCGAGTCCAGTTCAGGGCAATTGTTATTTATTTATTTTCTAGATATAATATTTGTTTTTGGCCAATCCAACATCTTTAGTTTGAAATGCAGTTAAGACGTTAAGTGACATTTTTCAAAAATACGAAAATGTGTGAACAAGTCGCTTTAAAAGAAATATATTTTCATGCTATTGCAACCAATGGTATTTGGCCAGTCTACTGCAGGTAAGATTAACATCATATATGATCATAGATCTACACGTAAATATTTTGAATTTTATAAATAATAATGTATAACAGGTTTACCAATTATGTATACTGTGTCGTTAATTAAGATATAATTGAATTTCAAATATCATGTTAGAATCGAAATAATTGACAGGTTAGCGTTGGCTATTGCGGTAATAACCAAAAGTTTGGAGTTCTGATGTTACTTACTTAAATCAAGGGAAAGAGACAAGCAATTAAACCAAGAGGGCAGTAGCCTGACAAACCGTTAGTTATCACCACATTAACCAACGCTAACCTTGTCAGTTATTTGGATTCCAACACGATCTTCTGTAAAATTCTTCTGTCATTGTAAAGGTTATGAATGAGAACTATCGGAACTATATTAATCTATGCTCCGCCCATTTTCTACAAAAGTACATTCACATGCGTTTCAGTGATGTCAATAAACGATAACAATTCAAAATGACGTCAGCTTTATTGGTAAACATTGATCGAATGGCGTTATACTTGTTAATAAATACAGTGAAAATATTAAGCACGTGCATTTTACGGAACCATTTTAATTACCGGAACTATTTTCAAAACTTTTGGCTCCGCCCATAATTTGTTGCAGAATAACCCATGGTTGATTTTATTATTTATCTATGGAAAATTAGAGAGAAATAAATGTAACGGGATTAATAACACAAATGAATTTGCTGTTTATTTCTTTTGTAATTAAATATTTTAATATTGATTATAGCGATAAATAAGAACATGATAATGCAAGGCCTGTAAAAATGAAATATAGGATGTATATTTTGTGAGATTGCTTAAGCTTATTGATACATTTATACTTCAGAACTCAAATGCATGAAATGTATTGTTCCAATTAGTGAAATTGTTCCAAATATTCAATTTATTGCAATATGGTGTACGCTCTAATAAATAATGCAACTCCAGCAAAAGCAACTATACTGTTTTCCTACTGATAACCCAAGCTTTATTTGCACAAAGATTACACGTACACAACAACACACACATTTTGAAACATTTTGTGATAGTGAAGTTACATTTTTCAAATAGTCGCGAAAATACATGACAATAGAGATATATTTACTTCAAATCTGATTTAAAGTGCAATTATAATTATTCAGTTATGAAAAACATTTTTCCAAGTGCAAAACACATATTTACTTACCTGATATTTAATTAATGCGGGCTGAATTGTGCTCCTCGAAAGAAAATCTGCAGTTGACAAAACGATTCTCAAGTCAAGATGGCGGCCGTGAATAACTGCCTTGAACTGGTCATAGAAGCACACATCAGACTGACCGATATGGGCATGTTTGCTGGGTCCCATATGTACTTGCTAGTTTGGAACCCATATGGTCTCTCTTGCTTGGACCCATATGAGCTTGCTATTGGTGATCCATCTAAGCTTGCTTTTTGGGGGCCCAAATGGGATTTCTTGCTGGGACCCATATGGGTTTGCTGTTGGGGGACGCATATCTAGGCTTTCATGCTGGGACCCATATTAGCTTGTTTGCCTGGGTCCTACCTGGACTGATATGGGCATGACAATGTATGTGGGACCCTTACGGAACGCATGTGGTTCATAAGCCCAGTATTAGCCCATATTGGGTCCCCCATAGGCTAGCTTGCCGGGACCCTTACGAGCTTACATGCTGGGACCCTTATGGGTTCTTGGGGCCCGTATTGTGTTGATTGTTGGTGTCCCATATGGGCTTGCTTGTTGGAAACCCATTTGGGGATGCTCTTTGTGACCCATATGGGCTAGTTTGTTGGAGACCCATACGGGCCTTTGTGCGGGGACCTTGTTTGGGACCCATATGATATTGCTGTTGTTGACCCATATGGGCTTGCTTGTTGGGGTCCCATATGGGCTTTCTTTCTGGGACCCACATGGGATAACTTGTTGGGGACCTATTTATGCTTTTTTGCTGGAACCCATATGGGCTTTCTTGTTGGGCGCCAATTGTACTTTCTTGCTGGGACCCATGTGGGCTGTTTTGATGGGACACATATTGGGTTGCTTGCTGGGACCGATATGTGGATGCTCTTTGTTACCCATATGGGCTAGTTTGTTGGGGACCCATACGGGCCTTCATGCTAGGACCTGTATGGGCTTGCTTGGAAGGTACCCATATGGGCTCTCCTGCTGGGACCCATTTGATATTGCTGTTGTTGACCCATATTGGCTTCCTTGTTGGGGACCCATAATGGGCTGTCTTTCTGAGACCCACATGGGATTACTTGTTGGGGACCTATTTAGGCTTTTTTTGCTGGGAACCCATACGGGGATGCTCTTTGTGACCCATATGGGCTAGTTTGTCGGGGACCCATATGGACCTTCTTGCTGGGACCCATATGGTCTTGCCTGTTTGGTACCCATGTGGGCTGTCTTGCTGGGATCCATATGGTCTTGCTGTTGTTGACCGATATGGGCTTGCTTGTTGGGGACCAATATGGTCTGTCTTGCTGGGACCTATATGGACTTACTTGTTGGGGACCTATATGGGCTTTTTTCGTTGGGACCCATATGGAGCTTACTTGGTTGGCGCCCATTTGGGCTTTCTTGCAGGGACCCATATGGTCTTGCTTGCCTGAGACCCAACTGGGCCTGTTATGGGCAATACAACGCATATGGGTCCTACATGTGGTGTATCAGCCCAGGTATAGCCCATATCGGTCCACATGGGATGGCTTATTGGGATCCATATGGGCATACTTTCTGGGAACCCATTTGGGTTAGCTTGCTTGGTCCAATATGGGCCCGGTATGGGCAGAAAAATATTTTATGGATCCAACATGGGGCCCATATGGTATATTTTCCCAAGTAAAGCCCATATTGTGCCCATATGGGCTTGCTTGCTATGTTGTACCACACATGCAACATTTCAGGTTGATCCGCGTAGTAGAAATGCTTCACAAAGGCATTTGAGTATAACACATGATACGGCATCTGGCTTGCGTTTTCAGTACTTAGATTGCCTGGAACGGGAGCTAAATCTCGTACCTAAATCATATAAACCAGTCAAATTACCAGTTGATTTAGATTAATTTATTTTAATGCAGTGGACATCAATAATGTATAAAATGTACAATAGTTTGCTTATAACATGATTCGAGGAGCTGTGAGATGCAAAAGGCCAGTTCTGTACTCTTGTCATTGTTTACCCGAAAAACGAGGTTTTTCTTTAAAAATCATAGAAAACATGTCAATTATGATATTAATCACACTTTTGCCCCAAGAAAAGTAATACAATCAATAAAATAACACAGTTACGTTTTGATTTTAGGTAAAGGTGGATCCTAAAGGGCCGGACCCTGGTTTTCTTAAAGGTTAGATACCAGTAATTCCAATTCCCATAGGGTCCCATTATATACCGGCGAAATTTTCAAGCATTTTTTTTCTAGCCTTTCCTTTTTACTAGTTAAACAATTACCAATCTTTAACACTTGTGCAAGCATGGTATCAATTTAAAGATGAATCTTTCCTCTTCCAAAAATTGCAAAAAAAATATGCCATTTTACAAGAAAGTGCATCTCGCCTGAATGCAGACACCGGTAGAAAACATGGTTTCGTCAGTCATATTTCGACAAAAGCCCAATACCACAGTAAACACACCCCAGAAGTTCACATTTCAAGTTAGCCTCCAATGAAATACACCAAAATGTTCCAGACACAAATGGGATATAAGAAATAACCACAAAAGGCATGTCTGAGATTGCTAAATGGCATTATTACCAGAAGAGAACATTAACTCTTTAGTAGTAGGCAATACTTTCGAATGGACCACGGAGAGATACACAATGATTTACTGGTATCTAACCTATATAACCTTTATTTGAAAACGATACTCATTTGTTTCTTCGATTAATAGATTTCAAATACGACCATATAATCAATATCGGACGTTATGTGCCATTGTTGTTTACTGCGTTGAATGACAAACAACTAATTCATTTGGGCGATAATTATCGTTGTGTACAATTTCATAGACGTCCACGCTTTTAAAAAAAATATATCAAGATCTGCACAAATAAATATTAAAATGTGTTGTCATATCGTCGCCGTCTTGTACAGAGCGGAATTTTAACTGGTGGAAACAGGATTCTGTAGATTTTCTTGATATGCAGTACAATTTAGAAGTACAATAGTTTGTTAATTTGGAGTTATAACCTTTGTCTTTTTTATGTTTTTATTTAATTATGATGATGATGATGATGATTTGTGAAAAATATGATCCTGCAAAGCGGTTTGATTATTATGTCGTACATTTAATATTATACGACATAATAATCAAACTAATTTTTAAGTAACGAAGACATATTTTTTTTAACTAATTATAAAATGCTAAGTTTGACATGTTTATTGCTGAGTGTAGATACAAAATGTCATTATCAACATAATGTAATACAGCGACATTTTCATGATAGGCTGAAACACACACACACCGCAAGTATTCGCTTATTACTCCACGGTATTTAATAAGCTTTCATTGACTACTGCTGCATTAAAATAAAATAAAAATAAACATAATATTTCAAATATTGTCGACCCACACATGCATATGTATATTTCAATACAGTTTCTTTGGAATCTTGTCTGTGGTATGGTTTGTTTGTTTTGTTTGTTTGGACCAACAGTATAACGGCGGTCAGTTAACATACTCTCACTTTTCCTGGGCAAGCTTAGCTGATCTAAGCGGTTTACCAGTATCAAGTGTATCATACTGACTACTCTATACTACATGTGTAGGCTACTGCTTATATGAATATGTTCCTCAAATAAACTTCCGCAACTTAAAACGCTAGGAATTACAGAACTTTCATCAATTTATATGAAAGATGAGTACGATCAATTTGACTTCCAAATACTTACAAGACAGGACATTAATAGAAATTTGGAATTGCTTTAAAAGTCCTTAAACACAGAAAAATAAACAGCTGTTTACCTTACCTTCCCTTGCTGTTAACCTTACCATCATATTTGTCTGACCGTTGTAGAGCTTATTAATTTTACCATACCATAACTTCATAAAGTATACGATATGGTGTTCATAAATCATTAATTGTAGACAAACAAAGCAGAATTGGGTAGTATAATGAATGATCCACACTCAAATGGCCTTCTTTCGCGAACAGAACATCAGAAATGTCCACAGACAATAAGACCTTGGACGATTAATAAATATATTTCGATACAGAAATTCACATAACTTTGTCAGACATCGTGATAGCTGACCAAACAATACGGCAAAGTGAGGTCACATGTTCTCGTCATAAAACTGGTTCAAAGGTTTGGCATCTTTCGGCTCTTTATATATGTTTAACTATCTATTAACTATTTTCTTTCCATAATGTATGCACCGCTGGAGCTTATTAAACCGCTGTAGCTATACTCGAGTACAGGTTTGTTAGTGTTTCGTAGCCTACTGGGTCAAAAGTAGGGCATACGATGCGTACTCTCGATTTTTCATTGTATAGCTTAAACTTAATACCTTGCAGTAGTGCGTTGTCAAAATATTCAGATTAAGAATCGGTAACAAGAAATAATAAGTTAAACTAATTTAGTGATCTTATTCCAGGACACTCAGATGAATATTTCGGTCACATACAAGGACACAAGTCAATAATGAAAGTAGGGGTGTCATTTGTTTAAATTAACATTTTAAATAAATTGACTTTTTTTAGAAACTGTATTTGTAATAAATCACGTGATAAACACATTATAATACATATTACATACATTATCTTAAATAATTTAAATGTAAGAAAGCAGGCGTGAAATTCGGCTGTTTTGAAGTGGGACCCTTTCAGGTTTCGTTTTACTGACTCGTTCACTGCAAAGAAAAAAAGTAGTTCCCCATGATACAGATTCTGGAAATTACCATATAAAAAGACCGTTAAATTCCGCCAAAAGTCTTAGAACCGTTAACTGTTTCTGACAGGTGTTCAAAAATAGTATATTCGGATGCTAGTTCGACAGGTTTCGGGGGCTACGAAGCGAATACAATTTAGGGATTATCACATGGAATGTGGAATCCAGCAGACCGTTTTAAAGTTATCAACTATGGCGGTTTTTCGGGTTCTGCAGTCTCGAAATCACATTTATTTCTTAGTCATCATTTATCAACTTGTTAAATGGTTTACATATAGCAAAGGGATACAATTTATAGTTGTTAAAGGCTCGATGACTTATGATTTGCAAGGAATTGCCATTAAGATATGTAATATGTATTTAACGAATAACATTTGATTAGATAGGGAATGAATACCATGGGCAGATAGAGACAAAGCAGACTATCTGTCCAGGATAGTTGATTATGATGACCGGGATTTGGAATTGATATGGCATTAATTTGGTGACACTGAAGTAGATTAGTTTGCATCAGAGCGCTACGCAAAATTACCAAAATATTTTTACACGACTATTTATTGCTGTCTTACAAAGATGACATTGGCGAGTATTTAATGGACAAGGTGGAACTGCACTGCTCAGCTCAGATCCATAGCAAATTGTACTAGTAAATGTTATTATTGTGCGTTTGAACGGTTTGGAAAATCGGCTATGTGTAATGGGTTCGAGAGAATTGGCATTTTTCCTGCTAAAGCTTTTAGGTCGCGGTGGCGTACTGAATATGGTGTCCGCCCAAGGCCGTCGCCGCCGGTGCGGCCGGACACTTTTTCGGCCAATTTAAGGTGTTTTAAGTATTTGGCCGGACCACTTTAAACTTCTTAAAAGTGAAGTTGTATCCGTTTGTATTCCTTACTTGTATGCCATAAACATCAATACACAGGTTTGTTTTTACAATCTGGCAAAAAAACAGCCCCGACTCCAGACTGTCCCTAAACATGGTAAAGTCATGGTAACCGATAAAATCAATTCGTCAATTGATGTCAAGGGTTGTGAAGAAACTCTATTAATTGGCATTAGTTGACACCAATTTATATGTTTATTGAAGTCTCATTCATATTTAAACATACACAACTGTAAAGGTGTGGCTTATATAGAGATGGTTTTATTGATGGCGATGCAAAATAAGTGCTGTATTTCTCTATCATAGATTTAAGTATTAAAGTTTTAGGATTGATGACAAGGCAACAATATATATCTTTTTTTTGTCAGTGTTTGTGCTTACATCGAGTCTACGACGGTTAATATGATGGTTAAAATAGAGATTGGGCATTCACATATTCAATGTTTGAAATTAAACGAAACAAAAGCAGTGTGAAGCGCACCAGCAAACCAGTCGTGTAACTCCAGTTTAAAAAAGGACAGCCAACACAAACGTTTCATATACGAATATCTTGAACTTTCATGAATGATTATGGCCGCTATGATAAAATCAAAATTTAAGACGACGATACCGACAACGACAATGACGCCCTAAACGATATCTGCCAAAAAGTAGGAGAGCTTAATAGCAAGGTTAGATTCCAGTAATTCCAATTCCCGTAGGGTCCCATTATAAAATGGCAAACTTTGCAAGCATTTTTCTAGCCTTTCCTTTATTTCAGATTGTGCAAGCCTGGTATCAATTTAAAGATGAATCTGTCCTCTTTCAAAAACGGCAATACAAAATATATGTCATGTTACTTCTAAGAAAATGCATCTCACCTGAATGCATAAACCCTTAGAAAAAAGGGTTCCGGCAGTCGTATTTCGACAAAAGCCCAATACCACAGTAAACACACCCCAACTTTCACTTTTCAAGTTAGCCCCCAATGAAATGCACCAAAATGTTCCAGACAGACGTGAATATAAGAAATAACCACAAAAGGCATGTCTGAGATTGCTAAATGGCTTGTTTACCAGAAGAAAACAGGAAGTCTTTAGTAATAGGCACTACTTTCGAATGGACCACGGAGGGATACACAATGATTTACTGGCATCTAACCTTCAAATAAGCTTAGAAGCATCTGGTAAATAAGGGTTTAAAAGAGTCTCAGATATGCTTAAAAACGCTGCTAGGGGCTTTCTATAATAAAAATTGTAGGGGGAGCATGCCCCCGGACCCCCCTATACATTTTTTCACATACACTTTGGCCGGACCACTTTTAAATTGCCGGCAACGGGCCTGTACCGCCTAGCGACCGGGAGGTCCAGGGTTCAATCCCCACACTAGAAGCGTACTCAAAATATCCCTCAAAGACACAAAGTACTGCTTCTACCTAGAAAACTGACTCGAGAGTGTCTCAATAAGCCTTAGGCATTCGGTGCAATCGTGCTAAAATAAATATGTTTTAAACTTTAAACTAAAGCTTTTCTGGTTGCTTTATATTTAAGTTTCATTAATACAGTCTGCTAGCTCCCCAGGTCCCGTTGTCACTGCATTGTACTCAACAATGTGGCACAATGATATGTTTGATTTAAACTCACCAACTGATTTAAAATGTTAGTTCAATTATTAGAATCAAGGAAGACAGTTTTGACAAAGTTTTGGCATAGACCGTGTAAAATACAGTTGAAATTTTAAGAAAATATATTATGCAATGTATGAATAACACAATTTATAGCATCAAAGGACAATATGTGCTTGTCCGTTGGCGTATTCTGGAATTGTTGAATAAATTAATAAATTAATAAAAAGAACTCTATTAGAAAAAAAAACCGTTTGATAACGTCAAATATGTTTTAAAATGAGGCTCTTGTATAACCTAGAAAGGTATAAGCACCGTCTTTAAAATCGTCGTGTTTGATTGGCTAATGAGATCGTTATGGGCGGGATTAACACTGTTCGGTCACTTTTTTTGTCAAATACACTGTTGGAAGTTAGTTCTTATCGATCAATACCGCGTTCGTTTCTGACCCATCGATTAAAGATCTGTGTTTGAGTTAACGAATAAGAAGAAAATGTTTTTCCCTTTACATAACGCATCCATTTCTTTTAATTCGTTAACTCAAACTAACAAAATAATATTTCCTACAAACTCACTCCTAGTGTGACAATAATTTCACACATTTCAATTCAAGCAAATCAAATTGTTATTTGCATTTAACATTTAGGTGAATTTGCTGAACCAAAAGCATTAAAACTGTTAAACTTGGGTTTGATTTAATTGTACATATGTATAAACAACACTTCTCAAGCGGTTCTAGGAAATCCTATTCTTAAAATATTGTATTTATAAATCTTATAAACTCACTCATAGTCTGACAATACAACAAAAACCAATGTGACATTTCAATTCAAGAAATTCATATTTTGTTAATTTGTATTAAGTACAATCGTATAATATTTTAAAATAAATAAATAAATGTAACAAACTAAATCTGTATATTCAAAATACAAAATCATACATTGTTTACATCCATTTGTCATTGTTATTCGGTCTTGTCGACCGCCAAAAGCTGAATTATTACAAACAATTTACTCGCGCTACGTAAAGTAACTAGGACACCTAGCAATATTTTAAGAATAGGATTTCTTCGAACCGCTTGATTAGTGTTGTTTATACAAATGTGCAATTAAATTGATTTAAAACAGGACATTTTCTCGTCTCCCTGCAATTTCTTTTGCTAACAGTAGATAACATGGAGTTACGCTGTACACTTTTTGTAAGAGTCGGGTCCGCTAGCTCAGTTGGTAGAGCGCTGGGCTGTCAATCCGGGATCATGAGTTTGAACCCCAGCCCGGTCACATAACTTGTTTGACGTTTGGTCATGTAATTATTTCTACGGCCATTCTCCCCTTACCTCTGCTTCAAGTAGGACAGTTGTCAGTTACTGGCATATGTATGTGCGCTTAGTGCTGGTAAACCGCTTAGATCGGCTAAGCTTGCCTAAGAAAAGTGTCAGTAGGTTAACTTACCGCCGTGATATGACTGAAATACTGTTAAAAACGGCGAAAAATCCAAACAAACAAAAACAAAAAAAACAACTTTTTTTTTTCTCAAAGCACTATATTAGTTACGATTCTTGCACATTTCTCTTTAATATTAATATCTCTTTTTATGGAACGCTGTTGGTTAGGTAGTTAAGTTTGTAGTTGGTATGCATTGCCTATTTCTGTATGATTAATTTCTTTACCCCTATCATTTTCTCATTTTCTTGTTATTATGATTTCCATAAATAGGATAAGAAAGAAATATCTTAAATCATCACACCGAAAAAACTCTGCTCAAGTTTGGGATCGAACCTCTGGTCGTTTCAGTTGAAATGCCAGTGCTTTCTCCACCGCATTATTAAAGCTGGTATGAACTCAACAAATAATATGAACTTTAAACTTCTACATGTGATGATGAAAGTCATCGTTTAATCAGTTCAGATAAAAATAGCGCACTCAGTCACTGTGTTATGTATTCAGGTTAATATTTTTGCACAATACAAAAGCTTTGCACGGCAATAAAGCTCCGTTGTCCACTTGTAAACAGCTACATGTCGTTGATACATATACATAAGCAAGTATAAAGAAACGGTTCTTACCTTTTGACAGCCATTGGTTACGCTGGTATAATTTGAAATTGGTTTAGTTAGTTCAAGCCAAATATGCGTGTCATTGCCTTTGAAGGTGAAGAAATCCGACAGCCCTCCCTGCGTTGTTATGTTTGGTTTCAGACAATTTTGGACACTGTATATTTCAACTGGTTTTCCAACTGTTAAGGACAAATGTTGAATTTAACATAGGTTATACAATTGCATACATGTGTCACATAATTTAATAAAAACAAGAGGGCCAAGATGGCACTGGGTCTAAGTTTAAGGCAATATAATGGCTTGTAAATAGCGTATACATAGATGTTCAAACGTATCAAAATGATCTATAGGAATTTGTTAGAGGGTCACCTAAGATACATATCTATAAAATTATTCGAAATCCAGCGAGTGGTTTCTGGCGAGAAGATTATCAAAGTTGCCTATGCAGTCATAAACGTTTAAACTCCACCCCCCCACCCCCCTGACGGCCATGTTTTATGTTTTTAACGAATGAAAATTCTTTGAAGGAGTTTGGTGGAATTCACCCAAGAAACATTTCAATGAAATTATTTTGAAATCCATTAAATGCTTTCTGGCGTCTGACCGGAAGATTGTCAAAGTTGCCTATACAGCCATATACAGTCAAACTTCCGCATCCCCTGGCAGCCTTGTTTTTTAACGAATCAAAATTCTGACGGGAAGGAATTTGGTAAAAAGTCACCCAAGGAACATTTCTGTGAAATTATTTCAACATCCAGTAGGTGGTTTCTGACAGATTGTCAAAGTTGCCTATACAGCCATATATGGTCGAACTTCCCCATCCCGTGGTGGCCATGTTTTTTAATGAATCAAAATAATTTAACGAATTTGGACACTCACGCAAGGAACATTTCTGTGAAGTTTTTTTTTTTTTAACATCCAGTAAGTGATTTCTGACGAGAAGATTGTCCATGTTGCCCATTCAGCCATATACAGTCAAACTTCCGCACCCCCGGCCATGTTTTTTAATGAATCAAAATTATTTGAAAGAATTTGGTAAACAGTCATGCACGGAACATTTCTGCGTAGACTATTGTAAAATCCTGCGAGCGGTTTCTGACAAGAAGAGTTTCTAGTTTTTTAAGCTTTTGGTTGCTATGGCAACCAGAGATTTACAGATATTCCTTTGAGTTGATGGAATTTGGTAAAGGACCAACCCAGGAACATTCCTGCCAAGTTGTATGAAGCAAACTGTTGACGCGGGACGACGTACGACGGACGCCGGACTACGGACGCCGGACAGTGACTGAGCACAATAGCTCACCCTTGAGCTTAAAACAGAACAAAAAAAATATAAATTGTAAATTGTCATTTTGCCGATTGTTTCAATTCCGATGAAACAGTTTTTGTTGGTGCAGCTTAATATCAATACATTAAATAGTTTACAAAGCATTTTTCACTATAGGTCTATATGGTAATACTAATATCGAATGAGGCAACAGTTTGTGTTAAGATTTGAAACAATTCTTACCTACAGCTTGGTCAGTATTAACTGATACTGAAAAGAAAATAACGTTTTGGGAAAATACATGTATTTAATTATATTTTCAAAATGATCTACACAGTCAACCATGTCAAACTAAAACAAACCGAACATGCACTAATGTGAAAAAATTCGAATGCAATGCCAGCAACTATTTTTGTTGAATTACTAAGTATTCACGATGATTAAAATGATAAATAAACTAAATAGATTACCAGTGTTTGTAGTACACAATTTCAGTAGGCTCAGAACAAAAAGCACAAGAGCCACCAACCATCTCTTTTGAACCATTTTCCTAAAATAATCAGTACTGTTGAGTAAAAAAATACATGAATACGACATAATCGAATATAAAAGCTAACGTATGAAAAGGAAACAAAATCATATTCTTGCATTGATGACACTTATAAGATTGTTACACAATTACAAACACACTATATATTATATTAACAAATCATAAGTAAACAGAAAGACAGACTCTAGATTTGATTGAAAAATGGTTGATAAAATATATTTAGTAAATATTTTGATTTGAAACATATTTCAATTATCGTTTGTTAATCTGAAATCATACATTTAGTTGCAAAACGAAGGGTGTGCTCAATGAAAAATGATTGCAAAAATTACACAATTTAACATAAGTAAATAAATACATAAATAATAGACTCATGATAATGGAAATAACATTATTAATAAATGAGAATTAAAATTAATAAAAAAATAAATTGATTCTAATTGAAAGCAACAGAAATACACTATTCTTACCTTATACGCATTCGTCTTTAACAGTTCATCATGAACATTTTACAATCAAGTCTGTCTTCTATCTGTACACTTCTCGATATGGAAGTCGTTACCAAAGTCCTCGTTATCTATTGTCTACACTGATATCGTAACAACACCGATAGGATAGCCATAACTGTCGAAGTGATCCGCATATTTCATCCGGGATATTCATGATTACAATGATAAAACCATCAAATCATTTTTTCCATTTCGAATGTAGATCTATAAATCGTCTCTTTTGGGCATGTCTGTGATTGACTTAAAGCGCTGCGCACTTGATCGGATACTAAATAAATTAATAGTGTTAGTCTAATTAAAGAATAATCGTCGATTTGAACACTACGTTTGAGCGGCGTACGCCACCCCACCCCCGTAAAATTCTCACATATTCTATTTTTAGCTCACCGAAGTGCTCAAGAGTTAGCTATTCCGGTCAGTCACCATCCGGCGACCGTCGAAGTCCTTCGTCCGTCGTCGTCGTCGTTAACAATTTACTTAAACAACTTTTTTCTGAAACCGATTTGGCGGATTTTAACCAAACTTAGTTGGACTGTTCCTGGGATCACGGTTAGGAGTCTTACCGGACCACCTCATTTCGTTAAATAATGTACAAAACTAAAGGCTGTAGGATTTTTATAAGTTGAAGTCATTGAAAGAATATGTCTATAATACTACTAATATATGATAATACTACAAATTCTACTTTGGGTGTCATATACATAAGCCAGCTCAGCACCACCGGACCACCTCAGCACCATCGGACCACCTCATTTCAAGAAATTCCGAAACCTAACCAAAATTAAAAATTATTGCAAAACATGTAATGCGTATGTGAAGACATTTGTGATCATCGTCCGTCGTCACACACTTAATAATGGGTTGTAGTACGAACTAAGACGGGTAAACATGTCAAAACATTGAGTACTAGTGCACACATTTGTTTGACTTTGTTTACAACCACTAAATTTAGACACAGTTATGGCTCCTATTGAAATTACATTTTTCCAAATACCCTGTTGACCATTCACAAATTAAAGCATTCTCTCTCTGTCCATTTCTTTCGAATGGATGCCATAGTTTTGTGACAAGACCATATTGTGGGGGTATATCCGTCACTCATGTTACAATTCTAGTTTTGATTTGTTAAAAACATGGCTACCGGAAGCCAACAGTCTATAGAGAGGTTAATTAAAGCAACCAGTATCGCGGGAACTACTCCTTGAAGGCGACAAGAAAGTGAATCGAAACCAGATAGGGTCCTTCTTCTAAATAGAAAAATTCCACGTCTGTATTCTTATCTTTTAATTATAATAAGATAATGCATGCCATGTGAAATATATTGTGTATATACGATTTATAACAATGACAGTTTCTGAATAAGTTAATTTATTTAAATTTGTAATTCATCTTTAAATACACATCTACTTTGTATCACCTTTATCCTGGAATAATACCATTAAAGAAATGCGCTACATCGGTTACTTTCAACACGTTGAGAAAGTGTTATTTCTTGTTAACGAGCGTTATTATGAAGATTTGGACAACAAATAACTGCAATCTATTAATTTAAACTGTTGTATGAAAAATCAATAGCAGGCATCGTATGACCTACTTTTGACTTCGTAAGCTACGAAGCGCTAACAATCGATACTCCTAACTACTACATTTTATCGGTTATTTTGGCCCGTTGCAGATTGACTTGTTCACTTCTATGCATATACGTTTACGTTAGATAGTTTGCTCGCAAAAATATTTGTTCATAACTTACAAATAAATTGTATCATGTATCTTATAATATTAATATCCACGTTATCAAGTTTGAAATTGCAGATTATTATCAGCTTGAGTTTGCTTTTGTAAAAAAACAACATGAAGAGTGAACAATTGAACCTCGTTGAAACAGATGCTTTCTTGTTAGCAAAAATGCACTCAAAAATCGCTTAATTTTAGTTTCTTTTTTCGCCAACAGTCTTTCTACTCTATCAGAGTTTTGATTAACGCACAAACAACGTTTTCAATGATATATTAATAATTCTTATATAAAACATCGTGGAAACAACGGGGAAACAACGGGAAATGTCGTTTGTACGAAAGTGCTAATCCAAAATTTGGCTGTTCGCCCCACCATATCATCGAAGAAGGTAACCAATCCATCTTCTAATTCGGTTGCACAGGAGCCTAGAACTCTTACCTACTTTCTAGCTTAAATATTACGCAATTGCAAAAAATGTTTTGTAGGCTGGTAGTTTCTGATTTTCCCTCTTCACCAAATACTGATAGGGTCGGAGGAAAAAATTAGGGGTCGGGGGGTCGGGTATGCGACAACAAACAACTTTTTTTAATGATAAAGCATTCTGAGTGAAAATACGTTTATGAACAGGACTTTAGTAAAATACTTTGAACTGATATACACATATATATTTATCTTAAAGAAATGCTTACCGTTGGTCACCAGATCCTCATATTTATCAACCTTGGGCAAGTTAACAACACAGCGTTAAAGTATATGCATATAGTTACAGACCAAACCGACACTGAGGGTGAACTTTTACAGACAAAATATTGCGCAGTGTTTAATTCATCACTCCAGCTACATAACAATAACTAGTAGCATTTGCATTCAAATGGCATCAGTTCATATCTTGTGCTGGTAATAAAAAAGAAAGAAACACGAGAGTCATAAGTGTTTTGTTGTTCTCATACATTAAACCTATTTACGATACTCAAAACTGGTAAATAAACGGTTTTTCATTGGTCCACAGCATGGTCGGCGACACAAAATAATATAATTATCTTATATTCAATGGACTTTGGGTTGTCCCCAGTCATATTCAATGGGCTAAGAAAAGCTGACTTTGGAACCCGTTTCCAGACGTTACGAATAACTTTTGTGCACATGCAGCGGGGATACATCCAATTACGTCACTAACAATGTGGAAATGACGTCATTTAAATAATTATAAGTACGGTTCTCGCGCATTTCATCTTTTTAACAAAAATCGTGCTTAACGGTACTAAAAGATAGGATGTCATATAACAAAACTTGTGCTGACTAGAGGGCCATATAATATGATCGGATATTCACTGGTTGAAAGACATATTGACTGAGGGCCTCCAGTCAATAATTGTATAATGTGTTTCGGTCAACCCGCGACCCTGTCTAGCAAAAACCCCTCTACCATAAAGTTTAAGTTACGCTTTATTTTCGTGAAATCCATATTCGTCAGAGTTTAGATCAGTTTAAATGTGTCTTTAAAAAGGTTTAAACAGAAAACGAACAAGATAAGCAAAACATTTCAATCAAAATTCGGGTGGAGCATAGGCCAAAAGCACCTAACAATTCTTCATATGGTGGTTATGAAGGGTATTTCTAGTTACAACTAGTAATTTAAACTCCGCCAAAGTTATTATTAGTTTTTATAAAAATGCATATTGCTTGATCATTTGTGTACATCAGGTTTATAGGTATTCGAATACTTGGAATTGCTGAATACACAACTTAAGTTATTTTGAATATGATCGTAATATTTATCGTAAAATTAGAGATTTAGAGATTCTCGGTAATGTCGATTTAGAGAAAAGCTTATGTCTCAGTAATTTCTGATATTTGTCTATAGACATGAGCATTGACACCAAAATATATTATTAAAGATAATTTCGGTGTGTCACCAGCTTTGGCAGAGAAAACTACTGCTATTTAGCTTTCTTCATTGTTTATGTAATTATGTATGCACATTTTGTCAACCTTCAATAAAAAAAAACAGCCGGTTCCTCGGGGTATGAATGACAGGTTACGTGGGCGGATTTACACTCAGAATGCAGCGTTTACGTGAAAATGCAAAACGTTGTAATTATTAAAAAAGAACAATTAGGAATGGAAAAATAATACGTTTTATTATCATATTTCATTAAGTGTAAATAAAAAATACTTATACATTTACTAATATTCATATCTGCACTCATATAATACAAACAGTTTGTATGAAACTTTAGTTAGCTATTTGACAGAGGACGTGTGGGGCAATATGGTGTAGAAGGTCACCAGTATTTAAATCATATGGAGCATTGCTCTGCAAATAGTATTCTGATATAATATAAGATTTGCACCGCAGCGTTGTATATTTTATTCACAAACGCATCGAATCTTTATTTCACAATTAGTAGTAAAGTATCTATTAACTTATATATGGTATATTTGAATAAAAATAATTTCATAAAATAAACCTGCAAATAATTATATACATAAACATGTTTGCCAATGATGAACGCTTTTACATTTGGGAAGGTTGTTGTGATTCTTATAAATGAACTTGGAATCTCTCATATACGGTATATCTGAATAACGCAATTTCATAAAAAAGGCCTGTAAATATATACATAGACATGTTTGCCAATAAAAAACACTTTTGCATTTGGGAAAGGATGTTGTAAATTCCTATAAATGAACTTGTAATATGTACGTAGACATCGGAAATCTAATGTCGAGAGCGCACGCAAAGTCGAAACGCTTTCGGAGTATGGTTAACGCCGAAGATGACACCAACGTTCTCGATGCTTAGATCTTCATCCTCTGGGGCCAAGAACTCGAACCTTTGCACCAGGCCAGAGAAGAAGAGAAACAATTCCATACGAGCAAGCTGTTCGCCGACACAATTTCGACGCCCTGGAAAAAAGTTCCGTAAGGCTATATTATATACCGCTATTACATAAGTAAATAATGTATATAAGCCTATCTAAAAATTTCTAATTAACTCGGCTACAACGTGTTTAATGCGCATTTACATGTATAAGTTTTAAGTCTATATCGACGATAACTCTACAGAGTTGAATGATAAAATTTCGGACTTGGTTTACAGCATTGTTTATATAATATTAAAGGTTAATACGCAATACAATTTATACGGCTATTATGTCAGAAACGTGTGAAATAATATACAACAAACAGATTTCAAATATTATGAGCTGTAAAAAAAATCACGATCACAACTATAATGTACGTAAACGTAACCCGTAGCACGACGTCGGGAAATGACGTTATTATTATTCCTTCAAAACACGTCCTTTGTAATAATTATTTTCTTTTTCTCGTTTTCTCCGCTATGTTATGATAAGAGTTATCCAGTCTTTAACCTTGGGCTACACTTAACAGAAACGTTGGTTTGTGTAATAAATAAATTGTGGTTGGTTTTATAGCTCTGTGCGTAAACAAGTTTGACCTACTATTGTATACTAAGACTTCAAATAACACATGTCGCAAGATTTTTAAGTGTTCCCATACAATTATTGCTTCGCCATGTATGTCAAGCTTAATAATACCTAAAGAGAATGGAATGAAGCCTTCTGGTTTTGTTATGGGTCCATCGGCCCCGATAAATCTTTCAGGATTAAACACATGCGGTTCTTCCCAAAGATTCGGATCAAACATAACTGAATCCAGGAACGGTAGAATCACTGCCCCTTTCGGAATCAGGAAGCCGTGCAATTCCACCTGTTCCGCAGTGGCTCGAGAGAGGCTTGTTGTGGCCAGGTTACCAACTCTCTGGCACTCCATGATGAACGCTTCGGTAAACACGAGCTTGTCTCGGTCATCCATGGAGGGCAGGCGATCTTGGCCCACGTGCGCAGATATCTCATCGTATACCTACACAAAATACAGAAAACTTTCAAAAATGGATTATATGATTTTGAAGATGGTTTGTTTTACCAGAAAACTTTCAAAAATGGATTATATGATTTTGGAGATATTTTGTTTTACCAGAAATAAATGTATAGTGTATTTGCATTTCGTTAAGAATGCATTATTTCCAATATATAAACATACCCTTTGCTGCATCTTTGGGTAGTTGATTAAGTACAGCAACACCCATCTCATAGTGGTGGCGTTCGTCTCGGTCCCCGCCCCCATGAAGTCACCCATCAGCACGGTCAGATCCAGATCTGAAACAACAAATATTAGTATTAATCGTGGAACGATGTCGATTTATATTTTCCATCACAAACAAGTTAACCACTTCTTCTATAAACATATAACACATTGATAGTTGTTATGTCTGCAATAAACTACGCGAAGAATATAGTTCCGGAATTGACGTCATCCGTTTAGATATATCAATGAATGAAACGTAGAAATGACTTTTTACCGCTGAATGACGTACTTGTAAAAAGTTACCGTATCAGCGGTGATACACGGGACGATTGGCGAAACATATTCAATTAAAATGTAGATCTAAGTCTTATTGCATTTAGAAAGAGAATCATAAAAATTGCCCGCAAAAAATGTTATTTGTGGAAAAATAAACAACGGTTTATCGTATGGTTAATCATTTAAGTCAGTACGCTAAACTGTTTAAATTATGAGCCGTGCATGGATCATAATCACAATGTTCGCGTCTCAAAAATGTTGCAAATCATTGAAGGAGTTAACTAAGCATTAAGCATGATGCCTTCTATTTCGTATGGGTAAATTCGCCGAACAGTGTGTGATATATTTGTACTTTGTTTCCTTTATCTAATGGCCATTTACCACTGGGTGGGTATTACATGGAAATTAAACGTTACTAGAATAATGCATTTGTTATCCTTATTGTTAAAACCTTTGTAATGAAACTCACTGAACCGTTGATAAAATACAAGTTTAGCTTTGTTTATGGTGTATAAAATTAACATTAAAATGGTGTAACTTGTTAATATTTACATCCGGAAACACTTTAATTACTTACCTGTAAAATAGTCGTAATCCGGCGCGGATGGTGAACGAGCTCTCTGTTCCTGTATGAAAGCTGCGATGAAATTATCTATGTGCTTTTCGTCATAGTTTTGTTTAACTCTCTCCATCTGCTTCTGAAAGAAGTTAGAAGTTAATCGGTCTGTTTCCATGAAAGCTTTGAACTTGAAGATGTCTCCCGGCACGTATCTTAGCAACGGAAAATAATTCACAAATGACGACATTGACCCCAGCAGGAAAACCCTCTCAATCAGCTCCAAGATGGTCATAAATTCTGGGTCGTCCAGCGTATACTGTGTGCCAAAAACAAAAGAGCACACCACGTTGGAAAAGCTCGCCATTAATGCGAATCGCGGATCAAACGGCTGGTTCTCCCGTTTTTCTAATTCTTGTATAAGAGCCGTAACTTGTTCGTGAATGGTTGTCTCTAATGATCGCTTGCCGAAACCAAAACTTCGCAGGGAATTTATTGCAAACCGTCGTGTTGTCTTCCACCGATGTCCGTTTGAATTAATCAAGCCTATAATGGATATAAATTGTATTGAAACATAACGTTTTTGAACATAGTAACACACACTTTAAGCAGCTGTTTAATAACAAACATAAAACCCCCAAAACGACTGAACATACATGTATTAATTTTTTTTTTTTTAAATCTTTTGTCTATTAACGTTTACAAAATTGGCACGGCATAATGCAGTTCCAATATCGACATACAGTCTTACCTCTGTTCTTTGCCCGGCATTCTTGTACAAATGACGATGGCCTATCGGAGAAGAGATCCGCTTTGTCAACTAACGCCTTCTTGATTACGTCCAGCCCACACAGAACTACGACAACCTGACCCCCACAGTAAAAACTGTAAATGTCCCCATACCGCTGCCGAAAGCAGTTCAGTGTCTCGCGATAGTTCGGATTTCTGCTGAACTCCAAGAAGTTCCCAACAACCGGAAGCCTCCATTTCGGTCCGGGCGGAAGGCGACTCGATCGTCCGCGACGGTAAGTGTAAATGTAGGTCAGGGTCAATACTAATATTCCGAGGAGCAGTTGTGTGTAACCGCACGCAATATCAATCATGATTTTGCAGCAAACTACAAACACTCAAAGTACTAAATTAATTTAATTTATAAATATTTCCAAATGCTTCGAAGGTAACCATGTGATGTTTTTTTATATTAACGTTTACACACAGAGGATGTCTGGTATAAGTGGTCATACTTAGTATTTATGTACATTACGGGTCATTAAATCAACCCACGATCTAAATACCGTCTATTTTAAAATAACCTCTGCCGTTATCCGGACAAAATTACGGCAAAGTTCATTGAAGAATAGCCGGTATTCAGATTGCCCTTTATATAAAAGTATTGTACAGTTAGCAGAGACTTTTGTTTGCACGAAAGGTAATCTACTAAGGGTTTTAGACGTATAATTATATTTCTAATACATTCCTGACAACAATAGTAACTTTTTTTATCTACGCTTTTAAACATCAAAGCTCATCTGCATATTAGTTGTAGCCACAGGCATTGCATTGTACCATTTTTATAGTGGATTTAATGGATGTATAGTATATCCCCTGCCAGAGAAGTCGCAGTCACATATGCAAATTAACACGATCCTTGTATGGATATCAATGGATAAGTATTTAGTACGTAGACATACCTTCAATGTGTAAATTAATATTTTATTCTTATTTAATGTTATCTTCACCAATGTTTGAGTGTTCCTTTTATCGCACATGAAATGTGCACACAAGCATACCATAACTTTTATCATTACTTTTTATCTTCTATATTATCCATAGTATGTGATAATTTATTATCAGATGTAAGAATGTAAGATATGATAGGCGTGCCACCTTTTCGTATCTTTTGAATACGTCTGATTTCATGAGGAAGAAATAAATAATTAAACAATGAGTCTATGTACGATTATATTTATCCAAATGATTCCATTAGATGAATGATGTTTGTGTTGTTTTAAAACGTTTAAGTATAATGCTATTAAACAGACAAGGCTGATTTATGAACATGTGTGACGAGCCACGCAAATGTTCGTCAAATTGACATACCTGATCAAAATTGAGTAATTGACATGTTCTTGTCTGCAAACATGTACAACGTCAGATGAAACAGATAAATGCTCTCATTGATGCAATTTATGCAAATTTTCGTCTAATTGACGTACCTGGTCAAATTTGAGTAATTGACATTTTTTTGTAGGCAAACATGTATAGCGTCAGATGAAACAGATAAATGTACTAATTGATGCAATTTATGCAAATTTTCGTCTAATTGACGTACCTGATCAAAATTGAGTAATTGACATTTTTTTTAGGCAAACGTGTATAGCGTCAGATGAAACAGATAAATGTTCTCATTGATGCAATTTATGCAAATTTTCGTCCAATTGACAAACCTGGTCAAAATTAAGTAATTTACATTTTCTTGCAGGAAAACATGTTTAGTGTCAGATGACACGGATACATGTTCTCATTGATTCTATTTTTGCGGGTTTTTGTTGTTGCTTTTTTGTGCTTACATTCATTTGTATAGTTTTGTCAAATATTAATTCGCGTTTCTACATTAAAATGAGATATATAGCATCCTTGCTAAAGAGAGGGTGATAAAACAATGTTTACAAGCTACAATCACTTCAAGTCACAAAGAAGTGTTTGCATAAGATAAAATTGTTATACACGACGACGACATGATAAACGTCTTAGCGGGACGCTTAGATGAATCACGGGCACCAGAACTATAGCCGAGGATACAGCGTTCAGATTAAGTGCTGTATTGTTTTATGTCGGTCTTAAATGTTGAATAACTCTCTGTTAAGGCTTTAACAAGAGCTGCAATATCCGGCGAGCACTTGTTATCTTATTTATGTCAGTCGAACAGAGATTTTCAATTTGCATCGATACAGACTAATGCCCCGCTGTATAGTGTATTGCACGCAGATTGTCGTGTGTTGTACACTAAGTACACGGTGACCTAGTCCAGATTTATGTCGGTGTTAATGTAGCGTGTTTTATTTTGGGGACATACTATTCCCTTAGACTGTATAGCAGGGCATTAATCCCATTTAAAGTGCACTGTTCATAATCAACATTGATTTGATTAGATATGACTAAATTAGAGGCATTCATCTTCTGTTTACTTTATTTACTTATACTTTGAGGAAATATACTAATAAATGCCGGAGAAAACGATGGTAGCATATATCCACTGAGACATACATGCAATTTTCAAATATGCAGTTAAAATCATTTCTTCATAAATTACAATACGTAGATAGTGCAATTAAACTAATAATACAATTATTAAGGGAGGCTACTCTTTCTCGCTTACTTGAATTTTGAATAGTCCACCCCTTTTAGTGCCTCAGTCGTTAGTTAGTATTATTCCGGAGCGAACGTTTGATTTTTAAGCATATATGTTTTATTAATGTTTAAAATGCATTCACACACCTGATCAGAATTTAATGGTCTGGTTTCAAATGTCAAATGAGGTATTAGAACGACAGAATGGAAATAAAGTATGGCCAGCTATATACATAATCTGTTAAATGCTAACAACATACTTATGTAATGGCAACGTTTATATATCGCAGTCATATTTAAAATAAAAAAGACATTTTTCAAAAGCAACACTTTAACCTTGGTTCACTCTGATATAGCCCCAATCCAGTACGTCATCTTTCTCGTTCACGGAGTGAAGTAAGAAACTGCAAGGTTGCATAGTTGCACCTCGTACAACATGATTGATGGAATACTTGACAATGCCTTTTAATCCGCCCTAAAAGGCAGCATTCAGCACATATTTCTTCTATTTCAGGCAGCTTACGCCATTGATTGCAAGATATTTCAGGGTTAATGCACATATTTTTGGTTTGAACAAATTTTATATCTGGAATCTTGATCTTCTGAAACAATTAAATAGGTTTAAATATGTTGGCCAAACAAACAGAACATCGTTTATTTAGCGACATGTGTGGTCACTATAGTTGCCAATTTTTGGCGGTCTTTGGTTTAACTAATATTTGTCAACATTTAATGTATGACCCATTTGTCTGAAAACACAAATACTCGTTTATCAAATGGATTGCAATTACCATGATTTGTTTTGTCTATTGATTAGTTATTGATTAATAATCATGAAACGCATTGATTAATGTCAAATAGATAGGACAGGAACATTAGAACGCATTAATGTTATTAATGAATACTACTAATTGAGCTAACATATTGCACAGACACGATTAGTTTTATATTACTATTTAATGGAACGTTATAAATTTCCTGTTGCTTGCCACATTTAAGGTCAATAACCTAGTTATGTAGTTCATATTCATATTCCAATATTTTATTGCATTAAACATAATACGATGTTTACAGCAAACATATTAGAAAGTCATGGTAGGAAAACACAACAGCAATGAAGTAATACATTTCATTACGTAACATTTATCTTCAGTTAACATTAGAGCAATCAACGAATTTAATTACTTGCATGATTTAAAAATCATAACAAGACTCGCATTTATTTAGTGTTTCTTTGTTTACTAAAACACATTAAACATACCAAAAAGTAAAAGACAATAAAAAGGTTAGAAATCTCTAATTTTATTGGCATGGCAAATGTATTTTCTACATTTATGAGTGTTGATTTAGATTTACTATTCAAACGAGTCATCAAGGCATTTTTTTTTAAAGTTGGTCAGCTACAATAATATCTTTGCGTATATTTATTTCTTATTTCTCTGTATTTTGGGCAAACTAATAACACAAAATATGTTTAAAAAAGATATTCGGCGTGTATGGTAATTTTTAAAATAGTTCCGGAAATTCGAAGAAATTGTTCCGTAAAATGCACGTTCATTGTTTGAAACCGCTACGAAGATAGCTCCAATGTATTAAGGCTAATGCACACTGTCTCTTCCCCTTGATTTAAGTAAAAAGAACTAATTAATTTTTTGAAGCAAATGTAAAACTTGTAATACACGTTTTGTGTGTGTTTTTGTGTGTGTTTCGTTTCCAATCTATAACTCCGCGCGCTAAAGGAAAGAAAGCACCGCACAACTTAGGTCACAAACCACTAAAAAAGTATTCTTTCAGTGCTGGCTAAAAATTGCGCATATCGAATTGTATTATTATTTATTTCTTTATAGCTATGATAATGACGTTGATTACGATGATGATTATGATAACGATGATGATTATGATTATGATTACGATGATGATTATGATTATGATTATGATCATGATTATGACTACGATTATGATTATGACTATGACTATGACTATGACTATGACTATGATTATGATTATGATTATGATTATGATTATGATTACGATGATGATTATGATTATGATTATGATCATGACTACGATTATGATTATGATCATGATTATGATTATGATCATGACTACGATTATGATTATGATTATGATTATGATTATGATTATGATTATGATTATGACTATGACTATGATTATGATTATGATTATGATTACGATGATGATTATGATTATGATTATGATCATGACTACGATTATGATTATGATTATGATTATGACTATGACTATGACTATGATTATGATTATTATTATTAATATTATTATTATTATTACTATTATTATTATTATTATTATTATTATCCTTGTATATATCCTATCATTGGAAGTACCCCTCGTATATCGTTTATTATATTTTGTCGAACGTTAAAATTATCGGAAGTTAATAATTTACTAAATATTTTGCTTTGTTATATTGCCCTTATTGTATATGCTGTATACTTGGGTGAAATAAATGTCGTGTTCTGTTCTTTTCTAAAAGCGCGATAGAAAATTGTGAGAAACAAAACATTTCTGCATTTTGCATTTTGACGTCTGTAGCATGGTTCCCACACGTTATGTCTGCTATGTTAAGGACTGATTCAACCAAGGTGTCGAACAGTTTTATCTTTTGAAAAAGGAAGTTCGATGCTAGTGAGTACGATCCGTTATGCAAGGAAAATGTAGTATGTTGCACAATCATCATATACAACTCATGTACAGTGCTTTTTTGTGTGTATAAGACCTATGATGAAGTGTAATTTCAAGATGAAACATATATATTTCTTGCTGCAGCATTGCCTTTATATATATTATCGGAATAATTCACCTTTTTGCGGTCTTTAACGTCCGCAGAGGCCCGAACCGACCGCTTTTTGTTCGTTAACGCACCACTATGATCGACTGAAAACGGACTTTTTATGCTATAATAAATTATATATGACGTTATAAATATTAACTACGTGTGGTTTATTACAAGAGATTCCATATCTGATAATTCACCCAGTATGTACGATGTTGATGTTTGTTTACTATGTGATAAGTGCCTTTTTACAGTCAGGAGAGGCTGGTACACATCTTATGACTTACACTTAATTACTCTTCAAGTAACAGACATGGTATATGCGTGTCAAATGTCACCTTTGGGGTATTTAATATAACGGAGTATTATTTGGCCTGATTTTTTTTCACGTGAATATCGTTTCTAAATATCGAGGGTTAATGAAAATCGCGTGTTGACAAGTCCTTAGAACTTGATTGATGGTTTAATGTTATAAGCTTTAGCCTCCGACAGTCACTTTGAATTAGCAGTGTTACTAACCCATTTTTATTCGGCTCATTGATTACAGATACTCGCTTTCTGGTTCTGGAGTGATGTACAAATCGTGCTTAGTGATGAATAATGCTCATAGACATGTTTTGCTTTGTTCGTATGCATTTTACATGTGGAATGTTTCAAGAAACAGGACCGAAGTGTTTTACGATAACGCGATACGAATTAGAAGAGCTATTTTGTGTTCATTGGCCAACAATCCAATATTACCGTAACTGGCTGCAGAAATAATTCCATCTTGTTTAACAGAACTCATTTTACTCAAGCGTTTCTGTTCAATTCATGGTCTTTTTCAAAATTACGAAAAATCTGTAAAATAAGTCCATTTAATATACTTGGCAGAAAACATATGTAATGATTTCGCAAACGCCATTATTTTGATTATGTTATATCTTCACTATTTTATATACTTATACACCAACGTAAAAACTGTATCGTTATGTATTACAAAATAACACGTGTTATGACTTATGCCAGACGGTACAGAACATTGTTAACGTTGATGAGACGAGGATACGCGTAAATTCGAAAGTGTCTTTGATAGAATGCGTGGTTGCGAAGACGCGAGATTCATCATGCATTCACAAATTTCACAAATGCAAACACCACTCCGGATTTGATTCAAGAATTAGCTTTTTGAAGCCGT
This sequence comes from Congeria kusceri, assembly GCA_027627225.1. Taxonomy (NCBI): domain Eukaryota; kingdom Metazoa; phylum Mollusca; class Bivalvia; order Myida; family Dreissenidae; genus Congeria; species Congeria kusceri. The sequence continues at coordinate 16,778,523 of CM051031.1, read as the reverse complement.
AGTTTATACCAAATGTGCCACCATATTAATCCACTACTGGGCACGTCGAGGTTACAGTATACTAAATATTTCAGGTGTGCAATGCTATACTCTCTAAATAAATCAACACCATTTATTTGAAGACACAATTTTCTGTATAGTCACTTGCCATGACTTTATTTTTGAATATTTCTTTGTACGTGTGGTAGGAAAAACATTGTTGTGTACTAAAAATTCACTGTTTCGCTTGAAGGTTGGAGACTACATGACGAGACTTTGACAGTTGGCAGTATGCCTTCAACTGGAGAGTAGCCGGTAAAAAGATGGCCGTAAAACAGTGAACTTTGATTCGCGTCGAGTTCTTTCTTACATATCACATGACCTATCTTTTTTATTGTCTAAATTAGTTCGGCTCGGAATGCTCTTTAAGAAAAGGTATGGTTATGAGGGTCTCTACGCGCAAAATGTTGAGTTTATTTTTTGTTGAATTTATTGCTTTTACATTGAATTTGTTAAGGAAATCTTTTAGTATATTGTGACCTAAACTGACTTTGGGTTAAAATAAAATATCGTCTGCAAGTGCAAAATATGGATGAGAAAGCAGATTTTTGGTCATTTCTGAGCAAAAGAGTAGAAAATAAGTGCATTAAATGCATCAATTCAGATTGTTTGATCTGGAATGGTTGTATTTCAAATAGTTCCTTACCCTATTATGGCCGAATGAGGGCTAAATTGCCTTCGGACATAAAATCAGAGACATACTTGGTTCACCGTGTAGCATTAATGTGCTACATGAAGTCAGAATTGAACGCCAGGGACTCTGTGAGCCACTTATGCAACAATAGCTTGTGTGTTAAGCCTGAACATTTAAACATAGAGCCCCATTCCACCAACATGGAACGGCGGACATGTTTACAGTTCGGACAGTGCAGCGGGCATGGAACTGAGCCAGCCTGCATATTTGGTAAAAACATGAATACAACAAGCTTTATCACTTCCTTTTATTCATAGAAATACACTTAAAATACATAAATGCATGTTTTTTTTCATTTTATATCTATTTCTATTGGGTATTTTTGCCTTTTTCAGGTAGAGGAACGCCTGATGCTGACGCGAGGGCCACTTGTTAGAGGTCTCTTATGCCAAAACAGGTAATAATAACAATTTATTATCAGGTACACAATCAACTAAGCATATTTATGATGCTTAAGGTGTGGAAGACTGTCATAATCAGGTCTGGGGTCACTCATGCCCTTGCCGTAGTGTAATTCCTCATGCAGTTTGTATCGATAATTCCGCGTCCTGGCACGTAAAGCTCGTGCTTTGTTGGTAGCGGATGTTTGCTTTCGGTTAAGGTCGTTGCGGTCCTCATATGCTATCTGCTTAATAATCTTTGACCCCTGGGTAAGGTTAGCATTTAGTTCAGTGGTTTTTGCAATTACAGAGTCAGCATAGCCATTGTTTAATTTGTGAACCTGCCCGTGAATTCGACCTACACAGTTGCGTGAGAAAGTCACAGTTTTAGGATTGACAGCTTGGTACGACCTGTTTACTGCTTCACTTTTTTGGGTTGTGGTTAAAAGTTTGGTAGCGTCAAGAGCAGCTGGACCTAAAACCATTTCAATGCATTTTTTAAGGACTTGTTGGTCACTGTCAACCATTTTAACCTTGACATTGTCTGGCATGAAATTCTTAGCTTGCCTATTTGTACCAGCACAGACATAACTGTACTTTGCACAATGAGTACCGCAGTAACCACTGAAGCATAGAACAATGGTTGCGATTACATCAACCATGACCTTCTTTAGAACCTTGATGTCACCCTGGTGTTTGTTGTGGGCAGCTTTAAGCTCAGCCATACACCTAGCTTTGACCGAGAGAGCGAACCGACTCCTGATATTAGACTTGGAATGACCCTTGAGCATGCCCTTTGAGAAAGGCGCTTTGTTGAGCTCGCGCTTCAGCGAGTTGCCTAGGTGCCTCAGATCCTTAAGATGACCCACATTGTGACCGTGAGAGTTACGAACACCTTGGAATGCCCTACTGTCCCCATCACAAGTGAAATTTGCTATTTTGATGTCCTTAGAGATCTGGTCACCTAACAAACTATTCCATTTGCCTTCATCACCTATTGGTTCCCTCTCTGAAACATTTGCAGAACAATGCCCCCTATGATTGGGGCACTGAACAGGTTTACCCTTATTCCTAAGCATTGATTCAGTCCTGCATAGTTTATTTGCTACTTGTACCCCTACAATTTGCTTGTTTCTGGTATTGTTTTCACACATAGTGCTTATGGCAATAGTTCCGGCTTGAAAGGGTGTCGCGTCAGAGTTAAAAATTGGATTGTTGTAGCAAGTGTCCCCTTCAACATTTACCTTAGAGGGATCTTTTTGACCAATTTTGGCATTTTCAGCAACTAAGTTTTCTCTAATCTGGTACATGCTTCTCTCATTTAGGGATTTAAGGGCAGTATTGACCTTATTTGCTTGTTTTTGCATAGCCAGTGGAGAGGGAGCAATGATATTGGTTGTGTTGAGAATTCTGCGGGAACCTGTGTTCCCAATAGAAGTACTTGCAACACCTATTTGGAAGCCTACATTGATCTGAGCTGCCTTTCTGCCCCTGGTACTTGATGGAACCTCATTGTAAAGCTTATAATGCTTGCCTACATATCTGCATCTTGTACATTTTAACCTTTCCTCCCAGCCTAAGCCCCACTTTATGGAAGCACTGCCGTCAATTACCAAGTCGCCCCTACATTTATCACTTCTTAACCTATGCTTTCTATTTTCAGAGGACATCATAGACTGGAGTAGGGCGGGGACATAGACCTTGTTCGTAAGTAAGTCGGGATGGACTTTTGATGGAGCAGGAACCCGTAACAGGTCTACATAGCGAATCTTGTTCGCTCTCGGACGCAAGGGCTTAGCTGGGGTTTGAGAGCCGTCTACATCCCGAAAAGTAAGAACCTTGTCATTGTAAGCTACCCGTGCTTCAAAGGATGACCTTTCTAACCTTACATAGGTTGTGTTGGAATTTGACCTTCTTTCATAATTATGTTTTTTCCCCTTCACCGGACTAGTCCCACCTCGTTTAAAACCAACATTGAGCAACTTTTTCTTTTGCTTGGTTATGAACCCCATTTTGACCAGATTGCCACCTTAAAAAAAGTCAAAGTACTTATTTTGTGCCCAAAATATGCAATTTTGTATTCCCTTAAACCTCTAAATGTGAGCAGGCAATGCAAATTTACCACCTGCTGCAGTTTAAAGGCACTCATGACATTATATACTAGAATATATAATTGGTGGCCTGTAATTAAAGAGGCTGCGACAAACAAGGTGCTTTAAAGATTTTACACTTTATTGGTTTGAAACAAGCAATTACTGGAAGCTGATTGATTTCTACACTTCAAAGTATCTTTGATCTCCCATTTTGACTAATTTGTTAATTGTCTTGGATGAAATTGGAATTTTTTTTCTATTAAATTTACATTTTTGGGGTGATTTTTTTTTTAAAATACACAAAAAATACATTATCAAAATGGCTTAGAGTAAAAATATCTAACAAAGTCATTCTCTCCTCACCCCACATAAGCCCCCCATACATGTTTGTTTGGTTTGTTTGGGTATTTTGTCACAAATATTGCAAATATCAGCTTTAATTGTTAGAGGGACATTTAAGCTTCAAGACGCTTGAAATCACCGGCTTCCGACCAAAATCACCTGTGTTTGAAAATATGAAATAAAATGGCCAAATGGACAGATATACAAGCCAAACTTAATATATTGGTGCAATATGCATGGGAAGATAATTATATGCAAGAAAAACTAATTTTAATGAGAACAAATTTCTCTTATAGGTTACAGTATACTAAATATTTCAGGTGTGCAATGCTATACTCTCTAAATAAATCAACACCATTTATTTGAAGACACAATTTTCTGTATAGTCACTTGCCATGACTTTATTTTTGAATATTTCTTTGTACGTGTGGTAGGAAAAACATTGTTGTGTACTAAAAATTCACTGTTTCGCTTGAAGGTTGGAGACTACATGACGAGACTTTGACAGTTGGCAGTATACCTTCAACTGGAGAGTAGCCGGTAAAAAGATGGCCGTAAAACAGTGAACTTTGATTCGCGTCGAGTTCTTTCTTACATATCACATGACCTATCTTTTTTATTGTCTAAATCAATTCGGCTCGGAATGCTCTTTAAGAAAAGGTATGGTTATGAGGGTCTCTACGCGCAAAATGTTGAGTTTATTTTTTGTTGAATTTATTGCTTTTACATTGAATTTGTTAAGGAAATCTTTTAGTATATTGTGACCTCGAATAGATGATTAACGCATTAAACCAACGCAGTCAGAAAACCACACTAACGCAAATGAGTGTAGATCTGAACATACAATAACCGCTAAAAGTACATTCCTTCAGGTCGAGTACTTCATCTACGGTATTTCGTGAATAATACGTTCAAGAGCGGCGATTAAGCATGCGTATGTCAAGCTGACCGTTAATCAGATGCTTAATTCTCAGTCAAATAACTTTTATGTGTCAAATCAGCGTTCAGAATATGCTAAAGCGGTCTTAATTTTTAGTCGCATTAAACGGGATGTTAGGCTTCCTGCTGAATGTCTAGACGAACTTGACTAAATGAATAAAATGTCGGAAATATAAATTACACATGTATATGATATAATATAGGTAACGTTTATTTAATGTTTGATTAGATCTGTTTGTGTCTTTGTTGGTTACACATTTACACTGTTTGTGTAAATGTCAGATATAAAGAAATAACATAACCAATAGAAATATAAAATATAGGAATGTTCAAGAACGTTCGTTAAGCAATAATGTTTGGGGCGTCGCTTAAAGGGAAGCTACATGTGTGTCAATTAGGGACATAAATTATGTATATATCTGAAATACAAGCGTTTAAAACCTCGTTGGTGGGAGAAATATGTTTTGGCTAAAGTCCATTTAAGATTTAAAATCTCTACGACAGGACTAACGAGAAGACAACGTCTCGTTCTTTCATTCTACTTAACACTCTCACCGTATAAATGTTTGAGCACGAAACTGTTAACATTAACATGTCTGCTATGTTTTAAATGGTTTCCTTCGCATTGTCTCTTAATTAGATACTCAAAAGAAAGATTTACAACACCCTTATTTTAAACAAAGATTTAGTTTTAATCACGAACATCCTAAAGCAATAACGAAGAAGTCGCACAACAATGTTATTCAGATTAGTTTAACCCCTGTTGTGGTATATAGGAACTTGCTCACTAACCCCTATTGTGGTATATAGGAACTTGCTCACTAAC
>CM051031.1:16078210-16168210 GCA_027627225.1 Congeria kusceri | reverse complement strand
TGCATGGCATACACCAAGTTCGATCGAGTAAGAACCAGCAACGGCCCTCCAACATTACTTGTAACTATTTGAATTATGCAATGATAATGCGAAACAGAACAATGGTGCTAGTCGGCGAGTCTTTTTGCTAATTGTGCAAGGCGCGATAAGGTGTCGCGCACTCCTTGATGCGTGGCTCTAGATACAAGATGATTGTCTTAATTAATACCAACGGCGAAATAACCGCACTTTGAAGTACTCGAGATTTAAACTGAAGTGGAACAAATTAGAAACGACTGAAGTCGAATGGATTTAAACCTATAGTCATTGACATTAGCTAATTGGTTTTTGACAATTATTGTTATTTAACGATTAAAACACTAAATTCGTGTACAATTTTAATGTACTATAAAACATATGTTTAAAGTAATCCATAAGAAATTGGTTAACCATAGCATTTTGTCAACAACAGTCATCTTACTAGGAAAAGTAGTATATGTAGTACAATATTATAGTCTAGTACATGTATACATTTTGTCAGTTTACTGCTTTTGACCAAACTTGTTTTTGATTGTACCTAAACAAAATACGTGACGGTCCAACGTCAAAATATTAAACGCCGATATATCTGAAACATAATTGAGGCCTGTCGTGGAAAACCTGGGCTTAATGCACGTGCGTTAAGCGTCTTCCCGGATCAGCATTTGCAGTCCGCACAGGCTGATCCAGGTCGGTACTTTCCGCCTACAATGGATTTATGTTTGGAAGATTCTTCATTGAAACAGAAAATACCATAAAAGCGGAAAGTGTCGTCCCGGATCAGCCTGTGCGGACTGCACAGGCTGAACTGGGACCACACTTTACGCACGTGTATTAAGACCGGTTTTCCCACGACACGCCTCAATTTAATAACCGTACGATTTCGCCATGTTTTACCTTGTTAAAGCCAACGTCGTCATTTGGGAGCTTCTTTTCCGCTGTCTTTTCCTTTGGCATCAGCATCTTGTCAAACTGGGACCTTACAAGACAAGAAACAAAGACGTTTTATGATAAATCTTTTCTCACATGTAAGATTACGAATCCCCTGCTGAATCGGCAGCGAAAAATTCCAATGACCAACTCATGGATTCTTTAAGAAAAGTAACCAGTAGCTATTCAACGCGGAAAGCACGAACATAACACACGCACACACGTGTTAATAAAAAACCAGTCAATAAACATAACATACATATATTGGCATGTATTTTGTACCACAAAAAATATAGACCTTGCACATTGGATTTATAGACTGTAAAATAGTGCGACTTGTCTGAAAAACTCCACATCTGATTGATGAGCAGCGGTCCCCGATGATCTAAACGGTTTTCTGTATATTTAAAAAAGTAAAAAAGTGGAGATACGTGCGAACAATTAACACAAGTATTCCTCTTATCGCAGACAGCAACAGGCTTTGTCATTTCAAATCGTATACCCAGCGAACAAGGTATAGAATAGACAAGCGTGTCAGCCGGTGATTTGCAAGATTTCTTACAAGATGAAACTCGGTAAAAAAAACTTTAAAATCCTTTAGAGACTTTTAAGGAATAACGGATCAGATTAGCTGTCAGTCAGAGGCCTGTTCGCGCACACCGTGCGTGGATACGCAGCCATTACTGAAAGAATGCCGGACCGGATCATCGTATTGTTTATGGGCATGTTGAAATACAAAGAGCTAATAGCGTCCGTCAAGCGTGATATCTGATGGACAATTATTTTAGTCTAGTTAATTAATATAATCAACGCTGATCATTGTCGAGTCGGTTGTTAGTTTTGATATCAATACATCAGACAGAAGTGGTTAATGTCGCCAACAAAAAATATATTACTTCTATTTTTTTACAGTTTAATCCCGTTTAAATTATATGTAATTAACGTATTCTTCCGGTGTAGATATATAAGAAGTACTTTTCGCTTTTGAATTGTTTATCTGTAAATAAATAACAATTTTTGTGATCTGATGCGGAAGAATTATACCACGTTAGCCCTCGTGGTTTTATATACGCGCATCAGAACGAAAAATCGTTGTTTATTTACATATAAACGATGGTAAAACGCCATCGTCGTTTAATATACGCGCATCAGAATGAAAAATCGTTGTTTATTCACAGATAAAACAATGACAATAAATTCTGCAATTTCAATGCGAACGATATTTTACAGTTTCGGAACTACTTTTTCAGTTGTTTATTAGCAATTTAATATCGGAAATTTTCCGCATGTCATGCTAGAATAGTAGTTAATATACAAAGAAAGTCGATATCACTGCAAATACATGTACGCAGCAACTGTATTAGCCATAAATTCTCTGCCTGAAACCAATTTAAAGTATTCGAATTCTGACATTCACAGTAATAATGTTCTTTCTTTTTTTTTCCACAAAAAGCGCGGCACTAGCTTCTCTGAACGAATGCAACAGAGTATATGAATTCGCGACGTCTTCACGCTCATGCTCGTCTGTACGGCTTTCTGCAGACACATCTCCTTGAATTATTAATACGTCCTTACATCCACTTGGGCAATCGCGAAAAGAAAATGCTTGACTGAAATTCTCTGCGGCATCGGGCGCTTTTTATTATAAACAAACGCTTGTTATAACGATCAAAACCGAACACGAGTTATAAAAATCATAACTAACGCATTCAAATTATAATAGAGGCGTGTCGTGGGAAAATCGGGCTCCAAGCATCATAATGCATCTGCGTAAAGTGTCGTCCTGGATCAGCCTATGCAGTCCGCTCAGGCTTATCCAGGACGACACTTTCCGCTTTTATGGTATTGTCTGTTTCAAGGAAGTATCTTCTAAACATGAATCCACTGTAGACGGAAAGTGCCGTCCTAGATTAGCCTGTGCGGACTGCATAGGCTGACCCAGGACGACACTTTACGCAGATGCATTAAGCCCGATTTTCCCGCGACAAGCCTCATTAATTATTATAGTTTATAAAATTTTATTTTAGTTGTATCATGGTACTGCTAAGCAAAAACATTTATTTTTGCTGTAAAGTTTTAAGCAAGTGAAACTTGTCAAGGGTCTTTTCAGGGAGTAAATAAATACAGACAATGCTGAACCCCTGAATTAGTCCAACATAAATATAATTTAAACAATACATTTAAGTTGATAAATGAATGATTGAATTAATAAAAAAAAACACACATACTGATTATTCATATAAAATGAATAAATAAATAAATAAATAAATAAATAAATAAATAAATAAATAAATGATAATAATAATAACAATACTACTACTACTACTACTACTACTACTACTACTACTACTACTACTACTACTACTACTACTACTACTACTACTACTACTAATAATAATAATAATAATAATAATAATAATAATAATAATAATAACAATAATAATAATAATAATAATCAGAAGAAGAAGAAGAAGAAGGAGGATGCAAACATGCATGAACGAACGAACGAACGGACGAACGAATGAACGAGTGAGTAATGGATGAATGGATGGATCGTTAAATGTTTGATTAACTTATTGAATGAATGGGTGAGTGATGGGGGAGAAGAATGGAATCGAAAAAAAGATAATATATATTTAAAGCTGAAACGGGAAAGATTTGTTAAAGTGCACTCCGAAAATAAAATATGAATATACACTGTACCTCGTATCTGCGTATGATCCCACATAAGTGAAAATGAACACAACAGCTGTCAGACTAATCAGTCGCCACATGATTGCGATTTGATCAAATTAAGTTATCACAGTTTATCACATTTTTATTTTCAAATCCGCAAAACGTAAACTAACGCCTATTGACTGCCGTACAGACTTTGATAAAATGAATTAAACCAGAAATGGGTATAGAGACTACTAATAACAATTGTTATACCTATAGGCCTATGACATCAGCTATTGGACATTGAACACTGACAGATAAGCTGTTATGGGTATGGATTGAAATGTAAATTGCGCTAATTGGCTGTTTGTGTTTGTTCCGTTAAATAGTCTATCTACACTAAAATCTGACGGAAAGCTAATAAATACATTTGTCGCGACTCTTCCCTGGCATTTATATATGACGTACCGTTTGGGTCAAAAGTAAATAGGTGCCTACATGCCATAATTTATGCCTATATGCCTATTTAAAAATATACATACATGTACAATTTATACCTGTAGGTACAATTTAGGCCTGTCGGCATAAATTTAGGCCTGAAGGCTCAATAGTTTTCGGTGTGCAAAATTACCGAAATCCCATTACCGAAATCTTCCGAATTCACTTTTTATTTTAGTTAAAAGTAATATTTAAAAGCAGAAACGAGCACAAGTGTCAGAATGTTAGATTTTGCAATTCGGTGTAAACATTTTGTTGCGTGTGGCAAGTTATTTCTTTTACGTTCGCAAAATAAAACGTTGACGTTATCACGTAAAATGAACTTACGCGCGACAGTCAACGCCTATGCGTCCATAGCTAATACACTGCTCGAGCTAATGAAAGCTTCGTAGGACCATATTTTTTACAAATTATATTTTTCACATCTGTGAAAAATAGGATCTCTTTCTTCACAGGTTTGAAAATTGAGATCTTATTCTTCACACATCACAGCCTTATTTTTCACAGTGTCTGTGAAGTTTGTGATCGTATCCAGTTTTTGATATGCAATAAAATAATATTCTTCAGTGATCCGCACGCATACCCCGATTTTGGCAATCTCATTCTTCACACTTAAAAATGTGACAAATGAGATCCATTTCTTCACAGGTGTGTGAAAACTATGATTTGTGAAAAATATGATCCTATAAAGCTTTGACTTTCGTATGAAAATCTCTGCTTGTTTATTATTTGTTCTTCGAATGTTCAAAAACTGACGTTTTAAAGGAATACAGTGTTCGAGCAAGATAATTATGAAGACATTAACATTTCATATAATGCACGGCTTGAGCAAGCTTGTACCTAGGATCAAATATTAATATTTATCTTCAAATCTCCTCGTCTACACATGACTGTGGGGCCACACGCTTCTGTTTTGTTAGCTGCTACTAGTACAAAGTTATTAGACATATTAGTCCGCTACTAGTACAAAGTTATTAGACATGTTAGTCCGCTACTAGTACAAAGTTATTAGACATATTAGTCCGCTACTAGTACAAAGTTATTAGACATATTAGTCCGCTACTAGTACAAAGTTATTAGACATGTTAGTCCGCTACTAGTACAAAGTTATTAGACATATTAGTCCGCTACTAGTACAAAGTTATTAGACATATTAGTCCGCTACTAGTACAAAGTTATTAGACATATTAGTCCGCTACTAGTACAAAGTTATTAGACATATTAGTCCGCTACTAGTACAAAGTTATTAGACATATTAGTCCGCTACTAGTACAAAGTTATTAGACATATTAGTCCGCTACTAGTACAAAGTTATTAGACATATTAGTCCGCTACTAGTACAAAGTTATTAGACATATTAGTCCGCTACTAGTACAAAGTTATTAGACATGTTAATCCGCTACTAGTACAAAGTTATTAGACATATTAGTCCGCTACTAGTACAAAGTTATTAGACATGTTAGTCCGATACTAGTACAAAGTTATTAGACATGTTAGTCCGCTACTAGTACAAAGTTATTAGACATATTAGTCCGCTACTAGTACAAAGTTATTAGACATGTTAGTCCGCTACTAGTACAAAGTTATTAGACATATTAGTCCGCTACTAGTACAAAGTTATTAGACATATTAGTCCGCTACTAGTACAAAGTTATTAGACATATTAGTCCGCTACTAGTACAAAGTTATTAGACATGTTAGTCCGCTACTAGTACAAAGTTATTAGACATATTAGTCCGCTACTAGTACAAAGTTATTAGACATATTAGTCCACTACTAGTACAAAGTTATTAGACATATTAGTCCGCTACTAGTACAAAGTTATTAGACATATTAGTCCGCTACTAGTACAAAGTTATTAGACATGTTAGTCCGCTACTAGTACAAAGTTATTAGACATATTAGTCGGCTACTAGTACAAAGTTATTAGACATATTAGTCCGCTACTAGTACAAAGTTATTAGACATATTAGTCCGCTACTAGTACAAAGTTATTAGACATGTTAGTCCGCTACTAGTACAAAGTTATTAGACATATTAGTCCGCTACTAGTACAAAGTTATTAGACATGTTAGTCCGCTACTAGTACAAAGTTATTAGACATATTAGTCCGCTACTAGTACAAAGTTATTAGACATGTTAGTCCGCTACTAGTACAAAGTTATTAGACATATTAGTCCGCTACTAGTACAAAGTTATTAGACATATTAGTCCGCTACTAGTACAAAGTTATTAGACATATTAGTCCGCTACTGGTACAAAGTTATTAGACATATTAGTCCGCTACTAGTACAAAGTTATTAGACATATTAGTCCTCTACTAGTACAAAGTTATTAGACATATTAGTCCGCTACTAGTACAAAGTTATTAGACATGTTAGTCCGCTACTAGTACAAAGTTATTAGACATATTAGTCCGCTACTAGTACAAAGTTATTAGACATATTAGTCCGCTACTAGTACAAAGTTATTAGACATATTAGTCCGCTACTAGTACAAAGTTATTAGACATATTAGTCCGCTACTAGTACAAAGTTATTAGATATATTAGTCCGCTACTAGTACAAAGTTATTAGACATATTAGTCCGCTACTAGTACAAAGTTATTAGACATATTAGTCCGCTACTAGTACAAAGTTATTAGACATGTTAGTCCGCTACTAGTACAAAGTTATTAGACATGTTAGTCCGCTACTAGTACAAAGTTATTAGACATATTAGTCCGCTACTAGTACAAAGTTGTTAGACATATTAGTCCGCTACTAGTACAAAGTTATTAGACATGTTAGTCCGCTACTAGTACAAAGTTATTAGACATGTTAGTCCGCTACTAGTACAAAGTTATTGGACATGTTAGTCCGCTACTAGTACAAAGTTATTAGATATATTAGTCCGCTACTAGTACAAAGTTATTAGACATGTTATTCCGCTACTAGTACAAAGTTATTAGACATGTTAATCCGCTACTAGTACAAAGTTATTAGACATGTTAGTCCGCTACTAGCGCTAACAAAAGGAGCCTTTAGTGCTACTAACACTAACAGAAGATGGTGTCGCTAACAAAAGACTTCCATTAACTGCTCTTGTGAAAGTCTTGCTCATGTGGCAGTTCAATGGTCTAAGGTCGTCTATACCGTCAATGATTTTATATACGGAAACGTCCGATCGATGTCGAATACAGAAACTCTTCATTAGGAGGCAGATTAAAACTAAAAAGATCTGCAGTAGTGTTTTTCATAATGGCTAAATTATTTTGCTTTCGTTTGCTTTGAATTTTCGCCGTATGCAACAGTATTTCAGTCATATAACGGCGGTCAGTTAAGCTACTCACACTTTTCCTGGGTAAGCTGGTTTACCAGTACTAAGTGCACATACTTATGCCAGTAACTGACAACTGCCCTACTTAAATCAGAGGTAGGGGGAGAATGGCCGTAGAAATAATTTCATGACCAATCCCCGCACAAGTTATGTGGCCGGGCTGGGAATCGAACCCGCGATCCTCGGATTTGTAGTCCAGCGCTCTACAACTGAGCAAGCCGGCCCGGCGGCTAAATTATTTGTAGAGTATCAAAAACTCGTCCGAGCTATTCTGACCAATGCTTCACAAGCAATGTGTGTAGCATGTTTTGCTGGCAAAATGTGTAATGCAATGTATTTTCTTGAAACTTGTGTTTATAATTATTGCTGAGGTAAATATGTAGTTGTGCAGAAAATAATGGGTTTTAAATTTTTCTCCTCCATTTGCTTGTCTTATTTATTCGATGTGCAACCGTGTTACTTTTTATATAGGGCTAAATTCGTTGGAACGTCTTCTTGGCGAAGGACGTTTTATGTGGTGAAAAAGCTGAAAGTTTAAATTTTGATCAATTTCTCTTATTTGCAACAATAAAGTTATCCATCGATGTAGTTTACATAGACAACAACTAAACTGCTTAACATATGCAGAAATTTACCTAGAACATGCACAAATTCTGATTTAAACCTGCATACCGTAAGTACACTAATTATTGGAACACTTAAAAATATTTAACATTTTTATTGTCCCGTCATTAAGGGACATAAACAAATAATTCTCGAAATTGTGTCCCAACGTTTATATCATTCAATCTATTCTGCATATATCTATGTATATAACCAATGATTTATTTTTATTTCTTTGCGATAATAATCGCTTACTAAAATATATTAAATATTTAATTATAAATAAATAATAAGAAGGCATTTTTTTGATGACTGATGTTAAAAAGATCAATTATTTCTTGTAGGGGACTTAACAGTAATTAATTAAGAAGACCATGCTCCAGTAGAGGACTGACTCGGAAACCCATGCGAAATGCGATATTTGTGCATAAAAATTAGAAAAATCGCACAGAAATATTTGCCGATGGGATTTAACGTCGCACCAACATGTTTGAGTACGAATCGAAAAACGCTGCCGTTCAATACATAATGCTTGGTCTGGTTTGCAGTTTTGTCACAACGCGGTGAGATTTTATCCATATGTACAGACTGCCACTATCTTGCATTGTTTAGTTAGCAGATGTAGCGATAAAATTGAGCACACTGATAAACAGCGGCGGTTATCGAGATTTATTTAAAAATGCACAGGTGTGTAGGTTTAAATTGTTTGTGCATCCAAAATGAAAGTATCATTATACAAATGTTTTAATTCATCTTTTATTGCAATGCGTTCAAAATAACTATCTAATTTCGGGACGTGAAAGTTGCGATCAAAATCCTGTCGGAACTAAATAGACAAAGAAGGAATATTTTCCACCACAGAATTAGTCCTTCCCCGGTTATGCGCTCCAGCGAATGTTGTCCATGTGGCTCAATATTCGCCGAGGCGAGCGCTAACAAGTTATGCTTCTCCATTCGCAAGTTATGGCTCTTCGATTTTTTTTATCCTGTATGGAATATATAGGGAACATTCCTCGTGAATGCAACTTTTTCTACATTATTCAACGGATTGTCTTGAAAAGAGCCTTCATTGCTGAATGAGGGTAATGTGTTGTGAGTACATGTAAAGATGGGTTTTTAAATTTTTCTCCTCCATTAGGAAGTATGGCCCTTTGATTATTTTTTATGCCCCCGAAGGAGGGCATATAGTAGTCGCACCGTCCGTCTGTGGGTGGATGGAAGCGTGGGTGGGTGGGTGCGTGAGTGGGTGGGTGGGTCCGTCCGTCCAGACTTTGTTTCCGCTCTGTATCTTTTTAATGCCTGGATGGATTTTAATATAACTTCAGATTATTATTCAAGGTCAAGGTCACAATTCTTGGCCAAAGGTTATAAATTTTTGTTTCCGCTCCATAACTTCTAAATGCCTTGATGCCACGTGTCGTGTACAATTCCCATGGTCCTCAGTCAAAGGTCAAGGTCACAATTCAAGGTCAAATGCCAAGGAATTTCCCTTCTGCTCTATAACTTCCAAAAGCCTTGAAGGATTTTAATATTACTTCAGATTATTTTTTCCCATGACCAGATGATGTGTCACATACCACTTACATGCTCCTCGGTCAAGGTTTGTGTCCAAAGTTACACTTAAAAGGTCAAATATTAGAATGAACTTTTTGTCGGAAGCATATTTTTTTGCCAACATGTAAGGAATGTAATAACTTGGTGGGAATGAAGATCAACAACAACAAACAGCTGTGTTGCTGAAATCTCAAGATATTTGTCCAAGGCATAACTAGAATTGTCACACCAGTGACGGATATACCCCAACAATATGGGCTTGTCACAAAACTGGCATCCATTCGAAAGAAATGGACAGAGAGAGAATGCTTTAATTTGTGAATGGTCAACAGTGTGTTTGGAAAAATTTAATTTCAATAGGCGCCATAACTCTGTCAACATTTAGTGGTTTGTAACCAAAGTTGAACTTGATCTGTATTTTATGATGTTACACCTATGTACCAAAAATAATTCAAATATGTGAAGCCTTCCATGAGTAATTGTCAATGTTTTTCGGGAATTTAAGTCAAACAGGGGCCATAACTGTGTCAAAATTTAGTGGTTTATAACTTATGTCCAAATTGACCTGTATTTTATGATGCTACACATGTGTACCAATACTTACTTAAATATGTAAAGCCATTGTTGAGTTATCGTCAGGAAACCATGTTTTTAGGGAATTTAAGTCAAATAATGGGCCATAACTCTTTCAAAATATACTGGTTTGTAACCAAAGTCGAATTTGACCCGTATTTTATGATGCTACACATGTATACCAAGACTTATTTGAATCTGTCAAGCCTTTCTTGAGTTATCGTCATGATTTTAGGGAATTTTAAGTCGAAAAGGGGCCATAACTCTGTCAAAATTTAGTGGTTTGTAACCAACATCGAATTTGACCTGTATTCTATAATGTTACACATGTGTGCCAAACATTATTTGAATATGTCAAGCCGTTCTTGAGTTATCATCCGGAAACCATATTTTTAGGGAATTTTAAGTCGAAAAGGGGCCATAACTCTGTCAAAATTTTGTGGTTTGTAACCAACTTCTAACTTGACTTGAATTTTATGATGTAACACATGTCTTCCAAAAATTGTTAGAATATGTCAAGCCTTTCTTGAGTTATCTTCCGGAAACCAAAAAACAACAGACCGACCGACAGACCGACGGACCGACAAGCTCACTCCTATATACCCCCCCCCCCCCCTACACTTTGTTTGTGGGGGTATAATAATGTACTCTGGAATTGATTTGCCTTCCTCTGACAAGCATATGCACCGGGTGCATATGTCACTTCCTGTGACAAGCCTTGTTCTCTGTGGAATACATAGGGAAAACGCCTAGTAAACGCAACTCTTCCTACGGATTTTCTTGAAACTTGTTGAAGGTAGCATGTAGTTATGCTTAAAGATGGGGTTTTCAATTTTTTTATAAAAAAATAATAAATTTTCTTTTCCTGGCCGCCACCTTCAAACATGGTATCATTCGGGGCTCGTTGTCATTCCTGTGACAAATTTCTTAGTCTAGACAAAATTATGATTGGTTTTATAAACAAATATTCAATAATTATTTAAAATGCATATTAATTTCTAATATAACCTATGGTTGCATGTAACCCATGCATTTATAGTGGGGCATTGGTCAATATATAATTATTTATATACGGGTAAATGTGGTTAAACAAATGGCTGCAGTGAATGTGATAATTTGTAAAACAAATAACAGTACATATTCGAAAAATAAGATCATCCAAAAATAAAAATAATAACCCATGTAAATCTGTTTGGGCTCGTGCGTAGACCTAGGACTTTTGCAGGAAAAATTTATTATTTTGTTCAGTTGAATTTTTTCTGGATTTACTTTCAGCTACGCAAAGTCTACACAGAAGGGCCATCTTTTCAGACAGCAAAGTATCTACACACATTGTTTTTATTAAAAGGTAATGATTATGTAGCAAACAGTGGGATAAACAGTGTCTTGAGAATAAGGATACATGTAACTGAAACCACTACACATTTCATTATAGTTTAAAAAAATAAACAAATATGTTTATACAAAAAGTTTGTAGATGCCAACAATCTGTCATTAAGCCAGTTTTAAGAATTTGATTAAAGTTTCAATAATTTTAGAAATGTGAATGAACAAAAACATATATTAACATATAGGTATGGATTTATGCCCTGGTTTCAGGACTGTAGCATCCTATTTTCCCTCATTGGGCCCGTAAATATAATTTAGAGGTGCTGCGAGTATGCGATACGATTCCGTACGAATACTCGTCATTGCCAATATCGTTTAATCGTGATCTTTAAGTTTTATATTTACCTGGTATAGATTTTCCATTAAATGAGTTAATTAATACACACAAAAAACTGTTGAAACATTATATTGCATTTTAATGTGTATACACGTCCTAATGTCGAGTTATCTGTCTTCATGAGAGTATACTCCTGTATCACAATTTGTAATAGCTGATTCGTGGTTCGATCTGTAAATTGTACGCCCGACTCGTGGATTGGATATGAGCGTCACTTACCCACAGATCCACAGCCCTAACAAAATTTTCCGACAAGGCTTTGATAAATTCTTTATCTGGTTTATTAATCCCTGGCTCTGTGTATTAGGAAATTTGATTGGCTGGGACATGCTTATCCCCCCCATTCGAAGTAGTGGGGGTATATTGCTTTGCACCTGTCCGTCGGTCGGTCGTTCAGATGGTCGTTTTGTCTGTCCGTAGACCATTTCGTTTCCGCACGATATCTAGAGAACGCGTTGACCTACGATCATTTAAGTTGGTATGCTGGTTACTTTATAGGAAAGGAATACGCCTCAATTTTGAGGTCAATAGGTCAAAGGTCAAGGTGACAGAGGCTTGTAACATGAAAACTGTTTCCTCTGTAGACCAGTTTGTTTTCGCATGATATGTAGAATACGCTTTGATCTACGATCATCCAAGTTGGTATGCTGGCTACTCGGGAGGACAGGAAGACGCCTATCAATTTTGAGGTCAACAGGTTAAAGGTCAAGGTCACAAGGGCTTGTAACATGAAAACTGTTTTCTCCGTAGACAATCCAAGTTAGTATGCTGGTTACTCGGGAGGAAAGTAAGAAGCCTATCGATTTTGAGGTCAACCAGTCAGAGGTCAAGGTTACAGGGGCTTGTAACATGTAAACTGTTTCCACACAATATCTAGAGAACGCTTTAACCTAGGATCATATAAATTAGTATGAAATAGGTCTTTTGAGGACCCAAACCTGACACATTTTTAGTTTACTATATGACCAGTTTGTGCAGCTACGAAAAAATAAGAGCATGAGTGTTTTGACAAGCATAAGGGTGCTAAGCCTCTACAAACTCTTTTATAAAGCACATTTTTGCCAGCTTACCTTATGTGCCACCTCTAAGGCTCTTTTATGTTTCTTTTCTGCACCTGTGTTCCATGGGACAACCTAAAATTGACACAAGATATTGAAATAATCTGCTTTCAACCAATTGTGAAAAAAAACTTAATAAGAACTGTTTGTAAAACAGGTATGCCTCCATTTAGGTCCAAACAATGACTCAGTCTGTACACAATTATTTGTCTGTTTGACCTCAACCTTTGACCCTATGACTCAATAATCGATAGAGATACTTGTAGTCATAACCAACCTACCGATTTACGAACCTAGGTATAATGGTTCAGTCGGTATTGCCCACGGAAAGTTTTCGATCTATCGGTAAGTTTTTAATATTTTGGTCACTTTGGCCTTCATCTTTGACCCAATGGTCAATTGGGATCCTCTGGTAGTAATGATCAAGCTATCTACCAAGTTAAATTAACTTAGGCCTAAATGTTGCAAAGTTATTACCCGGACAACCTTTAATCATTATTGGGTGTTTTTTTTAATTATCTTTTGGCTTGTTTGACTTTTACCTTTGACCCAAGAACCCCAACATCAATAAGGATCATGTCATGATCACCCACCAACTGAGTTTGAAGAACCTAAGTCAAATGGGTTTGTTATTACTGCCTGGACAAGGTTTGACAAGATTTCAATATTAGGAGTTTTTTAAAAATCTTTGGTCCGTTTGACCATACCCTTTGACCACAGTAACCAATAATCAATGGGGATCTTCTACTACTAATGAAAATCATACCTATTAAGTTTTAATAATCAAGGCCTAACGGTTGCAGAGTTATTGCCCATACAAGATTTTACAATTATTGGGTGTGTTTTATAATCATCTTTTGGTCAATTTGATCTTGATCTTTGACCCAAATAAATAGTGATCCTCTACTATTTTTGACCAACAAACCTACTAAGTTTAAAAAGAGCCTAGACCCAAGGGTGGCTTGGTTATGGCCCTCAAGCATTTACAATAAGTTTTTTTAATCTTTAGTTCAGTTTGGCCTCGACCTTTAACCTATTGGCCCCAATATCAATAGCGATTGTCTACTAGTCATAACTAACCTACATACCAAGTTTGAAGAACCGAGGCCTAGGGGTTTTGTAGTTATTGCCCGGACAAAGTTTGGTCTACCTACATACTGATGGACACACAGACTGACGGACAAACTGACCGACATTTGCAAAGCAATATAGCCCCGCATCTTAAAAGAGGGGCATAATAAAGAAAAGAATTTAACACAATTTATATATTTATGAAATGCAATACTGGTCCACAGGGGCAATTGGTATTAATAGGTAAATTCACTCTACCAGAAAACACATAATTTCTTCTTCTTTCCTAGTTTACGTAATATATAGTTTGATATTAAAATATGTAACAAATGTTTAAATATAACATTTAATTGTTATAATTAAATTTTATTATCAATTTATTTCCTTCAAAAAATTTGATTACTGACATACTTTGCCTGTGACTGACAGAACTTACCAAACATTACACCTTCAATAAACACATAGTGATTAACCATTTACCAATGATTGGTAAACATTGATTATCAATGATTATATTCACCTCAAGACACACAGAGTGGTCTACATAGTGACAATTTGTTATAAATATTCAGTTTGTTCCAAAACCAGTACTAGGCAGTGTATTACACACAGGTGTATCAATGAAACCCTCAGTTTTTATGAAAGGACCCATTTTAAATCAGATGTTACTTATAATTTCCATATGGAACGGATGCATCCACATTTATAAAAAGTAGTGGAAACACTGAATACTGCCTGACATACGTGTTTGTTTAGAAAACACGTTAGGCCAGCTCTGAACTGCACAAAAAAGTTGGTGA
The DNA here is from genome assembly GCA_027627225.1 of Congeria kusceri. NCBI lineage: Eukaryota > Metazoa > Mollusca > Bivalvia > Myida > Dreissenidae > Congeria > Congeria kusceri. The sequence continues at coordinate 16,153,403 of CM051031.1, read as the reverse complement.
ACCAACATCCATCATCCTGAAACAATGACATTCATGGTTAGTTAAATAGCAGAAATATCATTTACTGGTTTTTATTTAATTAATTAACAGTTTAATGCTTGATTAAATCATAGTTATAATTTGTATCAACTCAAAATTGACTGTTGTTGTGGATACTTGAATATAATATACCTGTAAGCATAACCAAAAGTGAAGTTAGCTTATCTTATATTAATTAACAGTATAGTTTTTCAACATCTCATGTAGCTTATAATAAATGAAGACATCTAAGCTGCTACTGATCAAGCATAATATATATTAATTATTGGCAAAATAAATAATGGGAAATATTTGATCAACCCATAGAATACAATTCATGTAATGCAAATAGATCTTTTTGGTATTTATATTAAGTATAAAAAAGCTTGAAAATGGGATCATTAAAAGTTGATATACATATACCAAGAGCTGTCAGAGACAGTGTGCTCGTCTATTTGAAGTGTTTTAGTTGGTACATATTTTGGAAAATGGAAGGGGCATAAATTTGTTGAAATACAAAACTGAGTTATGGCAATTATTTCACCAAATTATTGCAACTTTCAAGTGAAAAGCTTATGTAGTTGATAACTTGTGTAGTTTTGAAGTTATAAGAGTTTGGAATATAAACTTTAACCAGAAAATCTATGTGAACAGAGGCCTAACTCTGTCAAATGCAAAACAGAGTTATAGGGAGGTTGCCCCATATACTGGATTTGATGACAAAGGTATGTCCTTATTTTCAAGTGAATAACTTATGTAGTTCTGAAGTTACAAAAGTTTTGCGTATAAACTTTAACCAGAAAATCTATGTGAACAGAGGCCTAACTATGTCAAATGCAAAACAGAGTTATAGGGAGGTTGCCCCATATACTGGATTTGATGACAAAGGTATATTTCAAGTTTCAAGTAAATACCGTACGCAGTTAAAAAACTTTTGAATATAAACTCTAACCAAACAATCTATGTGAAAAGGGGGCATAATTCTAACAAAATACAAAACAGAATTATAAGGAATGTTTCCCCTGATATTGGAGTTGATATAGAAACTTTAAATAAATCCAGGTCGAGAGTGAAATGCATGTGACAGGGCGTTGTGCAGTATCCTTTGTGATACTGCTTGCTCTCGGTTGCTTAATATTAAATTGTTTAATTATATACTATTATTTGAGATTATGCTGAAGCCAAAAAAAGTTCCAATCTCTGGAACTGTCCATTTATTAGGTAATATCTGATAATTGTTCAAAAGCCTGAGAAAGTACCCTTTACCTTTTTTGATCCTAGATCTGTCCATAGAAACAATAAGTTAGTATATGAAACTTGTACAGTTTTTTTTTTAAATACTGGTATATTATACTGGAATGCTGGAATTTTGCTTACAGAAAGCACCCTACACCACCAGTGAACATCATGTTCTTTCATCTACAACCATATTATAAAAACAATCAACATTAAAAATGTTTTATTAATGACAAAGATATATAAATAACTAGTTTGTTATACTTGAATAACACAATAAGGTTGACAGGATATTTTGCTTATAGCAAGACAAACTTTTGAACATTTATGTTGTTTTTTTTGGCAGATGTATTTTTTTGTTTCCTTCTTTTCCATCATTCTTGAGCATTCTTGCCCTTTCAGACATACAGGTCATTATTTTAACTTGCCCGCCCGGACAGATTTTTACTATTCCCTGGCCTTGTGTATTTTAAGTGGGTTATATTAAAGACTGTGGACAACAATATTAGAATGTAACATAACAAGAGCTGTCTCAATACAGCGCGCTAGACTATTCAACCGCTTTGTCAGAATTATGGGCCTTTATCACTACAAACAATAAAAATATTGAGCGGAAACCGTTTTTCTATGTTTGAGTAACAGTGACCTTGACCCCACCCACCCCATATGCAATCCCAAGCGAGGTCTCGATATAAGATATCTTTGTATTAAGCATCATTAAAATATCTCAATGCGTTCTCAAGTTATTGAGCGGAAACTGTTATTTTATTTTTAGTAACAGTGTCCTTGACCACACCCACCCCATTTCCACCCCTAGCGAGGTCTCGATATAAGGTTTTTATGTATCAACTTTCATTAAAATATTCCAATGCGTTCTCAAGTAATTGAGCGGAAACCGTTTATCTATTTTTAGTAACAGTGACCTTGACCCCACCAACCCCATATGCAATCCAAAGCGAGGTCTCGATATAAGGTATCTATGTATTAATTTTCATTAAAATATCTCAATGCATTCTCAAGTTATTGAGCGGAAACCGTTTTTCTATTTTTAGTAACAGTGACCTTGACCCCACCCACCCCTTATGCAATCTCAAGTGAAGCCTCGCTATAAGGTATCTATGTATGAAGTTTCATTACAATCCGTTTTCGAGTTATTGAAATATAGATTTGTTCCACGCAAATATTAACCTGAATTTCTAAGTACAATTACGAGCATAATTCGGCTAAATTGCAGGTCAGAGTTATGGTCCTTGGTCAGTGACCTCATATAATGACCCTGAAGACATGCTTGAAGTGGAATATATGAAGTAGTTATAGTGATATGGAGTTGTTGCACGCAAACTATAACCTGAATTTCTAAGTACAAAAAGGGGCATAATTCTGCAAAAATGCTGGTCACTGTAATGGGTTTTGGCTAGTGACCTTATATAATGACTCTGAAGGCATGTGTAAAGTTTCAGTTGAATATCTGTAGTAGATATAAAGATATGGAGTTGTTGCAAGCAAACTTTTACTTGATTTTCTTAGTACAAAAAGGAGCATAATTCTGCTAAATTGCAGGTCAGAGTTAAGGGCCTTGGTCCGGGACCTAACATTATGACCCCGAACACGTTTGTGAAGTTTTAATTGAATATCTGCAGTAGTTACAGAGATATGGACATGTTGCACGCAAACCTGAACAAGGGCATTTCGCCGAAAACGACGAACGGGTGAGTAGTATAGCTCGAACTATTCGGTGAAATTAGTCGAACTAATAAACTAAAAATATTTATGTTTATATTTTGTTTTTTGTAATTTTATTTATAAAATCATTATTGAGTGCCATTGCAAATGCATTTCATTAATCATATAATACTTAATTACGTAAGATGCAAAAAAAAACTTAATAGTGGTACAAAAAAGGAAATAAGACAAGGGATATTTAAACTAATTTATAATATAAAATTTTACATTTTAGAAATTACCGGTAATGCATAAATCATATTATATTAATATAACTGAGTATATATTAAAATCAGGGTTTGAAAAATCTATTGTCCGTATTGCCCACATTCTCACAGAGCATGAACAGACAAGTGAATTTGGTTACAGACAATGAAAAGGGACACTTTGTGGAAAAATGACAATTAAGGCAAAAATGTATGATTTTAAAACAAGACACTTTTAATCTGAAAATCAGTTCCTTGCAATATATTGATTACATGGAAATATAGTACACATGACATGATTTACAGGATCATCCCCTGTACGTCGGTAAACCAATTAGCAGATGATTAATCATATTTCAGAGAAAACATATCGTCCGCAATAGATAGGTAGGTATATATTTTAAATATTTCGGCGGTTTTAGTCAGTATATACACACTTATTGTACACATGTAAATAGTAATGTCCAACGCCATTATGTATTAAGTGTATTGCCAGAAATCTACGTTTTTCTAAGAAAAAATATGTAAATTTTGGAGAATTACAAAATGTTAAAAAAATGCACGTATTTATTTCATTTTTGGCATCTGATCGACTAATTGGTGAACTAAACCGTTACAGAGTAATGATATCATCTATCTAGAAGGGCATTCAAACGTTTATTAGTTGAAACCGTAGTGGTTTCTGGGTTAAAATCAATTATATCTTGGAATGGTATGCTCATTTATGGATAAAGCCGAACTGTTTGAAGCAAATGTGTAAATAAAGTCCAAACTTAAACTAGATAAAGCTCAAACTGCGCGATAAAATTATTATTTTTTGCAAAGGAAGGTTTATTTTGTGCTATTTTTCATTAGATATTTTCATTACATATACATATTTTTATTATATGTAATAGAAAAAAAAATAGTTTATTGAAAAAGTGTACAATGTAGCATATAAAAAACGAATAAGGCCAACATGACCCATGATCGTCAGGAATAACAATTATACAAATAGGAACACATAATATTATCATGCTTAAAGAAAGAGAACTACATTTATATATATCTGCGCGTACTATATAAAACTATTCTGTACTGTATACTCGTGCTTTACAAAAAATATTTGTATCTAAGTAATACACAAAAGTAATATGTACTGCATTATCATACTTTACAAACATAATCTGGGTCATGTGGGGTCAAACACTAGGTCACTAGGTCAAATTGAAGAAAAAAGCTTGTTAACACTCTAGAAATCTTCATGAAACTTGGTTAGAACATATGTCTTAATGATATCTTAGTAATACATAAACGTGATCTGTAATGTATTCTGATGCTTTACACAAATAATTCTTATCGTAGTTATACATAACAGTGTTCTGTACTGTATTCTCATGTTTTACAAACATAATTTATATTTAAGTAATACGTGAAAGTTATCGGTACTGTATTCTCATGCTTTGCAAAAATTATATCTAAGTTAAACATTAAAGTAATATGCACAGTATTCATAAAAGTGATCTGTACTGCATGTAACTTAATCAAATAGCATTAATCATCATGTACTGACAGTATTTGTCATTTCAAAAGCTCTACATGCATAAACAGCTTGTAACTTGATAGAATTTGGATTCTATGAGGAAATAACTCTGTGGCTTTTAACATGCTGGGGTGACGCCTATAATACACTGATTTATGTGTTGTATTTTTGTCTTGTTTGTGAGTAGATGTTACATTAAAAAATAAAATGATATTCATCTTCGAGAACAAGGCAAACTGGGCGAACACTATATTACTAATATCGGTATTATTGCACCGTCCCTTCTTGATGTTAACCCATTTTAGGTAAAATTGATGTTCAAAGCAGAAGATATTTCTATAAAATAATGCCCTTGAATAGCCATGTATGCGTCCTTCTACACCTTCGATAAAAGAGTCAGTAATTCTTTGCTTAAACACAGAAAGGAAACCATTGAGATTACCAACAACTTGTGCCAAGCAGACATGATACAATCCCAATGAACTTAGAATACATTTCACTTGACTTGCCCAGTTGGTTTCTAGGGGATTACTTTCAATATCGTTTAGCATAATTTTCTATACCATATTAATGAATTTATGTTCTGGATCACAGATCACCTTAAACCAGTACTTTATCATATTCATTTTACTCACAGTTAAAAAGTCAAGTATCCCTGTCTCCGATAATATAAAGTCATTATGTGAGCTGATTTTGACACTCTATTTGTCCTTCACCATTTAATAACATATTTTAAATTAAAATAAGCAATTTTATTGTTGTTTTATTGACATTACAAAGACATTCGATTACATTGTAAGGATATCTTTGGTACAGAATATACAGACTCGGTATTCGAGGACGACGTTTTACAGTTATAAAAGCAATATATACTAATGTGTACACAAAAGTAAGACATCATAATGATATCGGAACTGCATTTGAGAGTCATTTAGGTCAAAGACAAGGCGAGTGTTTTGTTCCCGATTCTTTTTTCATTGTATATCAATGACATGGAGGATATATTGTACTCAAAAGGTTCAAGTGATGTTGATATAGGCATGTTAAAATGCTTCCGTCTCATGTATGCGGACCGTGAAGGGAAAATACGTCATCTGTTGTTCCCATTTTCGCTCGACATTCAGCTTATGCTTCCAGCAAAACATGGTAATTTTCATCCCAGTTTGATTGTCTATTTTTAATCAAAATGTGTAAACAATTTACCTATGACACTTAACATAGTTATCGCTTTAAAATTATTTGGGTCATTTAAATATCCTTTCTTATGTATAGGTACAATAAGACATTCGGTCTATTTATCTGGAAAATATCCAATACATAATATTTTGTTAAACAATTTAAGCAAATACGGAGGAAGTTCATCTCTGCCATTTATTATAAATTCATTTAAGATCAGTTCTGGTCTCGCACTTTTTTTTCCAGTTTTTATATTGGAAAAACCTTTGAAATTTTCTTCAGCAGTAAAGTATTACTGTGGTAAGAACCAAACAATGTTTACTTTCATAAAATTGCTGCACAATGCTTTCGTGAACTTTTGTTGTCAACAATGTTAAAATCTGGCTCAGAATGGTTTAAATGCATGCATTTATTTGCATTTACATAAAGCACTCATGAACAAGTTTGGTTATTATCAATTAAGTTTTAAAAAATAGTTTGGACTTTATCACCTAAAACTTAGGGCTTTATCAATTTTACATTATATTGTCCCACGAAAATAACAATATAACGCGTGTTTGATGCATTTAAACAACGCTGAAGCAGATATACAAAGAAAAATGGCTGATACGTAAGGTCGTACATTATTAATTGCAAAAACATTAATTGATCAGTACTTTTTTACATAAAATATTGCCAACTTGACTGATTTTTTTTACATTCTTAACCAAATTTATACTAATTTGGCCAAATAATTGCCATTAGGAATCGTTTTTAATAGCGCATCATACGTACAAAATATCATTGTATCTTGGGCGATTTTTTAAATGTTGAAACTTACCTTAAATATATGAGTTTTTGTAAATAAATTATGGTAAGAAGCAATTTTTCCGACATGTTTTTTTTTTGAAATTTGATTTATCATCTGCAAATTGGTTTACCGACGTACAGGGGGTGAGGATTGCAATTGCTTTTCTGTATTTTTACATATTATTTAACTATTAAAATATATAGAATTATCCTTCTTTCCTATGGATTCGGCCACCCCGGGATATTCAGCCACCCCCTGAATAATGGACATTAATTATTTTTATTACTTTTCTAACTTTTGTTAGTTATTTGTATTGTGACAATTCTCTCTCATAAATACAGGTTTTTTTATTGCGAATTTTAGATTTTGTCTTAGACAAATTGAAATATTTGAAGAAATTCTCAAAAAGTTTTACACACTAAGTGCATAATCAGGGACTTTTTGTAAACATTCATTTTGATGCCATAATTTGTTGTTTGTTTGTTTAATAACGAATGCTTTTAATGAATTAGATCAAAATTATTACAAATTATATCAAAATTTAAGTACTTTCATATCAAAATAAAAACTGAATTAAATGATAGAAAACATCTGAAAAATACATGGTTGCTTGGGTGCCTTCCTAGAATTGGTCAGTAACCAAGTGAATGGCTTGTCTCCAAATTATCTGGCCTATCGGGACTTTATTTTGTAGAAGAGACCTTCAATTTAAAGATAAAAGTCTCACTGGTGTTGAAATTGTGTTCATTTAAAAGCAATGTAACTGTTAAGTGGAAAAGAGGTAATAAAAATGATTTTGAAGCAACCTTTAACTTTCACTAAAATTTAATCTAACACACTGTGTGCAGTGTAAGTAAGAGGTGTTAATCCGTCATTTTGTAATGGTTTTAACAATAGAACAATCCCTTGTATCCTTTGTTATAAGTTATAATAGCGTCCAGGAATGTTGCCTGTTGGTACGAAATGTCTTGGTGCAAAATATCATAGGGCAAAAAAGGATTATTCAGTGATCGAATTATAAGAGTCCATCAACCTTTGTTTTCATGCATCTATCATAAATGAAAATAAATGAAATAACTATTCCCTGCTGATTTAACATTCCGTGTGTTTCTTGCACCGTTGTTTCTATCAGTATCTAGGTATTAAACATGTTAAGATTTTCAACTTTCACTTTCAGTCAACATCATATATCTAGGTCAACATAAGTTAAGGGTGAAATTCATCGAAATATTAAACTACACATTTGACGGCCTACGAAACATTTGCTTATGTATGTATAGGTACAAACAGAATAAATTGCGCTGATTACAAATAAAACTAGAACCGTTATATATTCGAGCCATATAACTCACTCACTCAATCGTGATACATCGATTATCTCCGGAATGCTCCGTAAGATAGATCTCGTGTCTATCATGGAGCCATCTTGGCTTGTAACACCCAATGTCGAAACGATGATAAAAGAAGAAAAGTAGATGTATATTTTATAGGCATCTTGACCTATTATCAAAAAAGGCTTACTATGCAAATATAATTTCAAGAAATTATAATCCGGTATCGAAACTGATTCAAGTGTTTACAAACTATCCAACCTGAAAGCGAAACTAGACTTAATAGTGAAACAGATTTTAAGTTAAATAATACTGATAAAACAAGGTTTTGAGGAGAAATCAAATAAAGATAATGAATATAATCTACACAACTGCGTTTTAATAATGGCTTATGAAAAGACTTTATTTGTCAGGTAAAATTACAGATACTTGTAACAATGATTTTTAATGTTCCATACGTATATACACTATAATAAGAGAAAGGTCAACATTTCAAATGAAATGGCTGCCAAAGTGAAAGTTAAGCAAAGCTAAATAGTGAATTTATGGAATTGAAGTGATTTTTTTACGTGTTTTGAAGGAAATCACTTTGTGGATTTAAAGACATGCTGAATTACAAAATGTTCCTTAAAATTTAGTAACAGGTCTGTTTTTTACAGGTGAACTGAATGTTGCAAGTCTGTGATTAATGTGGTCATTTCCACAAGAATACCAAACCTGGCTGTGACTGGGTTCCCTACAAGAGCTCAATGACAAACTTCAGTTAGAAACTCGACTAGATTGTAAATAATCTGGCCGACCAACCAAATATTATCCAAGGATATAGTGAAAGACTGCCAGTTTAATATAAATATGACTATGATACTATGATCAAGTGTTAACTGAAATTAAAGGAACATATCATCAAGTACTGTGACAATTTTAAGCTGTTTTTAAGCTTCTGTGTCCTGGACGTGCTATACCATAATGATGTATTTGAAACACATATATTTTATAACCGGTAATACATGTATATAGCGTTTAATAATGAATTGATATATTTCCCATGTAAAATTTATATTAAGATATAATATTGAGGGAAATTATAATATTTTCAAAACACATATAAATCTCTTACAAACTTGAAAAGTGATGTGAAGTGTGATTCTTTTGTTGTGTGGTACAATGTTTAATCTATTCCCAAACTAGATTTACATTACTGTCAGTTGAATACATGGTCAGTGGGGATAAATGATTTTATTGATCAAATGGTCGATATTTTTTTTTGTATTTTCATGCGTTCCAATGTTGTTTTTATTTTTTTTCCATAAAAAAAAATATGGGTAGTATAAAATATTATTTTCTAGTGCTTTTGAAGTTAGGTTATAGAAAACAAGTGGATCAAAATGATGCAAGGCACATTATTTGCTTGAGTCAAAAGTGAGAAAATTGCAATTTGCTTGCATCAGCAAGCAGGATTCTGCATCAGTTGAAATCCTTATCTAAGACCGGGTGTCCATAATACTGGCTTTCTTATAATGCATCTGGTAAATATTTTCAGGAGCGTGTTGTTAATATCCTAAAGCAAATCCAAAAAGTCATATTGTATATGAGCTAATTTTCAATACACAATTTCAAGCTGAAATGGCGGGTTTATTTTACATTTAAAATGTGGAGGACAGTTAATAAATAAGTAAGGATACATCTTTAATATTACATATTTATCAATCAGTATATTTAACAAAAGCAGAAGTTGGTAGTGCAGCTTACATTTAAGAAAAAAAGCAAAATAACAGTTACACATTCTGCATAAACTTGAAACCTTTTTACCAGTGGCCTACTTGCATTCCGATCAAGGTGGTGAGTGAATTATGTCAAAAGCACCATAACTATGAAACACTAGTATGTATGTTTCAGTGTTCCACAGAAATGATGCTGAAGATAACTATGCATATTTCTAAAATTCAGTTGGCTTCAAATTGATATATAACAATATTCCACAGCCGAATGGCATCACGTATTATTTACCGTACTGTTAATTGGGTAATTATTACCTCTGATCACTTTGTTTATCATAATTCCCAATAATTTTCAACATTTTCGTGTGCATTTGTTGATCGGATTTTCAATACTGTTGCTTATGGGCGCGGTCATTTTTGATGATCATGTGATTGAAAGCAGTCCAAAATGTTGCATGATGTACCAGAGGCGATTTATTTTTAGAATCGCCTGTGTACCCGGAGTGTCACTCACTACGATATTCCAAGATGGCGTCCTGTTGTACGTCGTCTAATATCCGGGTCTGTTCGTAGAGTTTCATTGGCTGAAATATCTTGGTAACGTTATTTAATTCAGTGGAGCAGCTAATAGAAATCTTTTGTTAGCGACACTATCTTTTGTTAGTGGTAGTAGCACTAACAGTAATTTACCGTAGGATGAAAAGGCTCATTTTGTTAGCGCTAGTAGCGGACTAATATGTCTAATAACTTGGTACTAGTAGCAGCTAACAAAACAAGATCGGGTGGTGGGGCATTCAATATTCAGCAGCTGATCTTTTAAGCATAGTCAAGGATGTTCAGATTAGACCTGGACAAAATTAGAACAGAAATGATGTTTGCATGCTGGTTGGAAATAGCATCAGCTATCCTAACCCTCAAAGTTCCCAAAAGGTCCGGTCCGGGGAAAAAATTGTGGGGGCATTTTCAGGTTTTTTTGGATAATTTGAATAAGGATTTATGGAAAAATTGTATAATTTCATAACCGTCAAAGGTGATTTCAAATAAACATGCATACATATTTGTAATTATAAGATGAAGACATTCATGCAAAACTTTGGACTCTACGTTCAAAGTCAAGGTCACCTTCAGAGGTCAAATGAAGAAAATGAGGCCAAACATGGACAGACTGCTATATATCATCCACCTGCACATAGGTTTCTAAATAGGTATTATTATATACTTCTAATAGTATTATAAAGTGGGATGACATATACTGCATCACTAAATCAAAATTATAGGTCATCATTAAAGGTCATACTTTAAGGTCAAATGTAACAAATACGGACAAAACAACCACTTATTTCTATCTGAAATATGATATGGATGAGTCTGTCACGGACGCACGCTTATGTATTTCATATGAACCAAATTTAGTATTAACATGTCCAAAATATAAGGTCTGATGTATAGGCCACACTCTGTTAAGGGTAAAGGTAATAAGGTGTAAAACAAAAATATGTTTGTTTCAGGATAACCGAGCTACCCTTAAAAATTCCCCGACCCTAGAACATTTTATTGAGTGGGTCCGATATTTTTTGTTTATTTTACTTTCTTCCAATAACTAAAATGTTTTTTTGGGATAAATGTTTGGTTTGATAGCATCCACTTCAAAACAATGTTTAAGGATATTACCGATATGTTTTGAATATTCATTATGTTTTAAAATCTAAAAGTTGACCATTTACCAAAAAAAAAATAAAAAAAATTCCCTACCTACTACCCTATTTTGAAACAAAAAATGAATGAAGGTCCTACAACATTTCCTAAAGGATGGTTGGCATTATTTTTTATGTCTCCTCGTCTTTTCATCCCCATATGTTACCATCCCATTGACTTGATTGTTCAACATAATAGATATGTTCTTTTTTCATTTTGCTGTCACTCTATTCAGTTGAAAACCTCTTTTGCCGCTTGAAAAACAATGCCATATGTGATTGTATTTGCTTTATTGTTTGTCTAGGTATCATTTTGCGCTCAGCGAAGTAAATTTATATTACCAATCTGTAGTCCGATGAAATCATTTCACGTCCGATTTCATAGCTGAACCACATGTTATACAAATTCCGCCATAGAAACCACTATATAGAGATAGAGATATAATTACATTGAAACATCGCTAATTGATACACCTAAGTGAAAGAGTTACGACAATTTATTTTTCAGAACAGAATGGTCTGTATAAAGGATCCAAATTGTATTTTACGTAGGCTGTCATTATACCTAAAATTAAAAAGTGTGGGCCGCAAAGCTTTACATTTCATTTGAAATTCACATATTTTTCATTAAAATATATAATTATAGAACTCACATCTGCAGATGCAAAAGATACAGGTTTTACATGTGCACACGCTCAAGCAAATAATATCATGATATTATTTTTTGTTTTAACAAATTATACGCTATTTTGGGACAACCCTCCTACCGGTATATGAATACTTGGCTTAATATTCAGAAATCTCGACTTGGTTATAACAATCTTCCTCACAGTTTCAACATACTGCGATGCATTTCAACCGTAGTTTTCTGCAGCTACATGACATGCTCCGACAAGCTGTCTAAAGCTATAGTCACACCAACGCCGGATTACACAAGAACCATCCAGGATTATCCATGATAATCCCGGACCAAGAGGCGTCTTGATCAGGGGTGATCGGATGGAATTTACGTAAATAGCGTCGACTGTCCCATCGACGATCAATTCACGCGGACTCTGGAGAACAATGCAAGATACAAGTAACACTACGGATCCACACGCTATCAACACGGTGCACCAAGCAACCACTATGGATAATCTCGGTAATGTCCAGGACCGTCCTGGTTGGCAAAGGATAACCCCGGACCCACCACGGTGTTAGTACGGTTTCATCACGGATCATCATCGACCTCCAGTACTGGCACGGACCGCCTAGGCCCAGCACGGACCAGCACCATTGAGCTACGGAAAATAACAGTGCAATTTCAGTGATCTAATGGAATAATAACATGCTCTTTACGTTTGGCAGTCTGCACTTTTAATGACAAAAAGTATAAAAAAATGAAACAACTCTAAAGAATTGCAATTACTTTCAGATCTAAATGTAACTAAACAATTACTCAAATGTAACTTATAAAATTAGTACTGCATACCTTGAGTAATTAAAGTATTGCAGTTAAATTGAAGTACAAACTAACCATGTAAAACAATATATTGGAGTATCTATGTTCTATGTAATTTGTTCTTCAAATATATTGATCAAATTCTAGTAACCACTATCTTGTCACAATTGCTGTATTTTTAATCAGAACATTGTGTTTAGACGAGCGTAAGTTCAGAGGAAACGGAATATATGCCTATTGTTAATTTGCGTATTATCCGTTACCTCACCCACTGGCAACACAGTTTTTAAATTCTAAATGACCTCAGAACTAGTCCCAACTGCCAAGATGCGTTGATATGGCATTTCTTCATCATATTAGCTCAAATTTTAAGTAATTTGGAGATACATATTTAATGCAACAAAAACGAAAAGTACGTATATTGCTTAAATCGAAGATAAAAACCATTTTTCTTCCAAATTATGCAATATATTTAAGCGCACGGGCCACACATTGTAAAAACCTCTCTTTGTTTATGTAATTCAACATACTTGTGGTTGTTCTGAACATTCAAAACATTCTGATCGGCAAATCCACACTGCTGGTAAGTAATTCATGAGTGAAGGGGTATTTTTCACAATTTGGCGGCCATTTAGGCGGCCATCTTAGATTGTACTGTTTCCCAAGCCGGAACCTTTGGGAACTTTGTGGTGTTGGATACTACAAGTATTGAACTAAATGATAATCCAAGTTTTATTTCTGTTTTGTCCGGATTTGGCATATTTCCAACCCCAAAAGCCTTCACTAGCATGACTAACCGACACGTTGTTGGCAATTTATAAAGAACATTTATGTATTCACCATTTTATGGAAACGAAACACGACTTGCATTTTGTAATTCTGGGTATGGCTGCAACACATGTTGTTCTACAGCCATTGATGAGATGATAGCAAATGTTTCAGTAAAAAGAACTGCAAGCAATTTAATGACATGTAAGTTGTTGCGTGATATTAACGGAAAACTTTGAACAATACCACGTTGATACGTGATATCATTTGATTCATTTATATGGTTGATGTGCCACCAGTGTGTTTCAGCACCACGTTTTCATTGTTATAAAGATATTCTTTCATTGCTCAACTCAACTATATCTGCAGCAGATGTTTTTGATAACGATCAATGCCCGTAGGCTATAAAGCTAATGTTTTTCATTGCGCACCCGCTATATACTCGTGTCTTTGAGTGAAGATATTTAAACGTATAATAGACTGACTAGTCAACACAAAGTACATTTTTGAAAACATGAAGACATTTTGTGGAGTTGTGGCGGTACTCTGTGTTTGCGTATCCCTTGTGGCGTCAGGTCCTTCCAGATCGCGCCGATTGACCACGACACCGCCGCCGACGACACCGCACGGCGCATGCGTAGTGGATGGGAAGCTTTACCGTGACGGTACACTAGTTTTTTATTCTTGATTCTTTTGATATGTAGTAAAATATACTTCTTCAATATTCTGACGCGTCTGATTTTAATAGAAAAACGGTTCATAGGTTAACCATTTGTCCACGTTTTCCACTCAAAATAACGTAGAAAAAAAAAGAAGAAAAAAAAGTACGTTTGGTTCTATAGTATGAATGAATTGACAAGTGTACTTGAACATATATACTAACCTATGAAACACGCTTTCGATACAATAAATGACTTTTTGTCGGATATATTTAAATGAAAACGGAGCGAAGCACTAGAGCAAGATAACATGAAAACAATGACATCATAAGAGGGTTAGTATGTTTCGTGTTACATGTATTACTGGGTTGTGCTATTGCAATGTATGTCTACCACGGTGGAGAGAGGTTATGGGTCAACCACGTGCGAGTGTTCTCGTTGGCTGTGGACACACTCACTCGTCACCTAGCCAATCGGGGATCAATTTCATCAAATCCCGATAAGTGCGAGCATGGTTAGTGAATTTTTTACAAATAACATTTTTCACATCTTTGAAAATAGATCTCATTCTCCACAGTTGTAAAAACTGAGATGTTATCCTTCACACATCACAGTCTTATTCTTTACATTTTCTGTGAAGTGTGTGAGCGCATCCAGTTTTTGATATGCAATGAAATCATATTCTTCTGTGATCCTAAAGCATACTCCGTTTTTGGCCAATCACATTCGTCACACTTAAAATGTGACAAATGAGATCCTATTATTCAAAGGTGCGTGAAAAATATGATTTGTGAAATATATGATCCTACAGTGGTCACTACACCGAACAGACGAGTTTCCTCCGGGTACTCCGGTTTCACCCACAACTCAATAAGACACCAACATTTAAATACATTATATACAATAACAATAAATTACTAAAAAAGAGGAAAATTGCGGCTATGATACGAAATTAGTTACACATTTCCATGTGCCTCTAAGAGTAAATTAGATAACGGTGGTGGGACACACCTTGTTCCACACATAATACTGTTTCGGCGCCTATAATGACTTCATAAGTTTAAATATGCATCGCCTCTTAGTTGTTTTTTTTAGGTTAGACGGAACGGGTTTATATGAACCACTATTTCGATGTGTTTAACCAAGTATCCACAGTATAATTACATAGCCACATACGTGGTTTTGGTTTTAACATATCGACATAAGGTTTTGTATTGAAACATGGTGTGAACGACGAATGGTGTATTGACAATATTACTATGAAACAGTAATTAATCAGTGAAATACGACGATAGACAGATATATTAACAAATAGATAAAGAAATCAAGTAACATCTGTAGTTGCAATAACATACGGTTGTATATATGCTTCAAAAGATAACGACAGATAAAAAGGGATACACGCATTTAAATACGATCTACCTGGCTCTTAAAGGGGCATAACGACGGTATTTTCCGTAAATATAGACACGTATTAAAACAAGGCATATACTTAGTTTTCACGAATATATTTTTCTAGTAGCGATGATATATTGATGTTATCGCTAAGAAAAAAAAAACACAATTACAAAGATTAGTTTTTCGATACACGGTTCCAGCAGGATTGAACTCAGAATCGCGTACTTCAATGAAAACTTGCCCACGCTCCAATAAAGTTATGTATAGTGCCCTTTGTGGTCAAAGGTAGTAAAGTTTGGTGCATATAAGCACGTATTATATTACATTATGAACTACGTTTAAATTAAATTATGCATGCGTGTTATAAATAGGTGAAACGATCCATCGGGACCCAGAGAACTGCTATGGCAGCGTTTGTAGTGGTGGAGAAGTCACCACGTGGGACGACAAGTGTTTCCTGATGGGCCAGCCCGACTGCAATGGCTTCCTGGTAGACGTGCCCAGCCAGTGCTGCCACGAGTGTATCGAGATTCCCCCCACAACGCCACCTACCACCACCTCTACACCGAGTGGCCCTCCAGGGTCATGTATTGCTGTCGGAAATGTATACATGGACGGTATGCTTTCTTCGAGAACTTTACTATCAACGTGTTTTATCATTTCACCTTTAGTGTCTTGACCACTCATTATACTGTTTCCTCTTTACTTACTTCAACGTAACGAAACCCATCATTGGGTTGTTATGTTTGTGGTCAAAGGTAGTAAAGTTTGGTACATATAAGCACGTATTATATTACATTATGAACTAAGTTTAAATTAAACTATGCATGCGTGTTATAAATAGGTGAAACGATCCATCGGGACCCAGAAAACTGCTATGGCAGCGTTTGTAGTGGTGGAGAAGTCCTTATGTGGGACGACGTGTGTTTACTGATGGGTCAGCCCGACTGCAATGGTTTCCTGATAGACGTGCCCGGCCAGTGCTGTGACGAGTGTATCGGGGTTCCCCCCACACCACCACCTACCACCATTTCTACACCGGGTGGCCCTCCAGGGTCATGTATTGCTGACGGAAACGTATACATGGACGGTATGCTTTCATCGAAAAACTTTACTATCAACGTGTTTTATCATTTCACCTTTAGTGTCTTGACCACTCATTATACTGTTTCCTCTTTACTTACTTCAACGTAACGAACCCCATCATTGGGTTGTTATGCCTGTGGTCAAAGGTAGTAAAGTTTTTGGTGCATATAAGCACGAATTATAGTACATTATGAACTACATTTAAATTAATCTATGCATGCGTGTTATAAATAGGTGAAACGATCCATCGGGACCTTTAGTGTCTTGACCACTCATTATACTGTTTCCTCTTTACTTACTTCAACGTTACGAAACCCATCATTGGGTTGTTATGTTTGTGGTCAAAGGTAGTAAAGTTTGGTGCATATAAGCATGTACTATATTACATTATGAACTTCTTTTAAATTAAACTATGCATGCGTGTAATAAATAGGTGAAACGATCCATCGGGACCCAGAGAACTGCTATGGCAGCGTTTGTAGTGGTGGAGAAGTCACCACGTGGGACGACGAGTGTTTCCTGATGGGCCAGCCCGACTGCAATAGCCGCCTGGTGGACGTGCCCGGCCAGTGCTGTCACGTGTGTATGGAGGAGACCACAACAACGCCACCTTCTTATATTGTCAGCTGAACAATACCACATTTACTCTATTGAAAGCATTTAATTTGATTTCTAACATGAATGTGAGCACAAAGTTATATCTCTTACAATAAAAGAGCACATTACCAGTATATATATGCAATATGCCTTCGCGTATAAATGACAATACACAACTTAACCATGTTTTTGTTTTTAAATTTGCATGGAATACACATTTCAATATGTATGTTATGCGAAAGTATATGTACATGTAAAAGTATGAGTGACTATTGAATTTAAAGCTAATTCGAGTTCTTGTTATGTTAACTGTATGGGCACGTTAAGACACATACGCATTCTCGTTATATCTACTGCATGGGCATGTTAAAACACATACGTGTTCTCGTTATGTCTACTGCATGCACGTTAAAACACATACGTGTTCTCGTTATGTCTTCTGCTTAACCACCTTAAATCACATACGTTTTATCGTTATGTTTACTTTGTTGGCATGTTTAAGCAAATACGTCTTATCGTTATGCTACTGCATGTGCACGTTAAATGACACGTTAAATGCTTAGCCACGTTAATTCACATAGGTGTTATTGCTATGTCTACTTTGTTGGCATATTTAAGCAAATACGTGTTATTGTTATGTCAACTGCGTGTGCACGTTAAATGACATACGTGTCTTCGTTATGTATACTGCATGGGCACGTTACAGCACATACATGTCCTCGTTATGTCTACTGTGTGGGAATGTTAAAGCACATACGTGTCCTCGTTATGTCTACTGCATGAGCACGTTAAATCACATACGTGTTCTCGTTATGTATACTGCTTAGGCACGTTACAGCACAGTACATGTTCGTGGTCTCGTTATGTCTACTATGTGGGCACGTTAAAGCACATACGTGGTATCGTTATGTCTACTATGTGGGCACGTCAAAGCACATACTGGTCCTCGTTATGTCTACTGTGTGGGCACGTTATATCACATACGTGTCCTCGTTATGTCTACTGCATGGGCACGTTACAGCACATACGTGGTCTCGTTATATGTACTGTGTGGGCACGTTAAAACACATACATGTCCTCGTTATGTCTACTGCATGGGCACGTTAAAGCACATACGTGTTCTCGTTATGTCTACTGCATGTGCGCGTTAAAGCATATACGTGGTCGCATTATGTCTACTTCATGAGCACGTTAAAAGTTAAAACACATAAGTGTCCGCGTTATGTCTACTGCATGGTCACGTTAAAGCACATACATGTCCCCGTTATGTATACAGCATGGGCACGTTACGTTAAAGCACATGCATCGTGTTCGTGCTATGTCTGTTATGTAAACATGTTGAAGGACACGTGGTTTCTCTCTATGACCACTTCGATGTAATTAGATACATCTGTAAGAAGCATGTACCTTTTATGTGTGTTATTCACACCAAGCTCATTGTGACACGACGACCGACTGGACTATCTTTGCATAAGTATCCCTTTAACTATGTTGTTGTTGACAAAGATAAATGCCCGTAAGCTATTACGTTCACATGTTGCAATGTGTACTTGCTAAACTCAGTGTTGTTTTCATATACTAATCAACAGCATTACATTATCTTTCACTGAGATTGCGTCGAAAATAAGAGAAACTTTATTGTCTTTGAGTGAGGACATTAACGCATAGATACTGTTTACTTGCCAAGGAGTATTACACAGTTTAAATCATGAAGGAATTGTGTGGCTTTGTGGCGGCTCTCTATGTCTTCGTATCCCTGGTAACGTCACTTCCGTCGACCACAACACCGCCGCCGACGACACCGCCACATCCGCCGCACGGCGCATGCGTAGTAGATGGAAAACTTTACCATAACGGTACGGTAGTGTTTATCTCAAATTCGTTTATACACGTTTTTTTTCATTGAAAGAAAACAGATGGATGGACACATTTTCCATGACGGTACGGTAGTGTTTATGAAAATTATTATGTTACGTACAAAAATTGTACACGCACTTATATCCATTTACTGACTCGTCTACGTTAGATCTCTCGTATCCACTGTTCTATTGAACAAATAGTAATTTTGTGTTCATATCACGATCTATTGGTTATTTCACGGACAGCGGTTCATGATACCGTTTTGAAGCCGGATAGTATTGAAAGTACAAATGCGACATTCAGTGTGCGTCATGTTACTTCTAGGCTGTGAAATGGCTATGAATGTCTCACAAGAAGGAGATGATTATAAAGCCACACCTAGGCGACCGCATTTGTGCCTCTCAGTTGTTTTGTTTCCACGTTAGACCGAAATGTACGGTGGCATATACGTGAGAAAAATAATTTATCTCGTGGCCACGACTTGTATCTCGTGACCACGACTTAGTATCTCGTGGCCACAATAAGCTTGTGTCAAGAAGATACTAAGTCGTGGCCACTAGATGAATTATTTTCTCACATGTCACGTGTATACCACCGTAGAAACGGTATTGTCAAACAAGAACCAATATTTGAAGTATTGTGATATTTTGAGACGCACGGATACGGGGTGTGGTATTGGTATGTGTCAAACAGTAACTAATATGAATAGTGATTTAACAAATAACTAATCAAGCAACAACCGTAACTGTAATAGCAACTTGTTGCAAAAATGTTTCCATAGATAACGCTAGATAAAATGTATAGATATTCAAGTACACATTTGCTGTATTTAAAAGATTTTTTCTATCATTTGTTGATAGGGAACATTTGAACATGATCATTATAAATGATATATCTGTTCGTTACAACGGGCTGTATAGGTTTAACACAAAACATTATATTGAATATACATACATACAAGCGATGTTTTACAGGGGAGACAATAAGTAGAGACCCGGAGAACTGTTTCTCCAGCATGTGCAGCGGGGGCAGCGTGCTGTATGGAGACGACAAATGTTTCCTGATGGGCCAGCCCCACTGCAATGGGTGGCTGGAGGACGTGCCTGGCCAGTGCTGCCACGTGTGCCACGAGGTTCCCACCACAATGCCACTTACAACCACCTCTACACCGGGGGCACCGCCAGGGTCGTGCATTGTTGACGGACGCGTATACGGAGATGGTATGCTTTAATTCACATATCTTACGGACCTCGAATAAAAGTTATTTGTATCACTTAACATCGCGTTTCTTGCTTCATTGACTGCAACCTCACTGTTTCAAAAGATTTAATTCAAGCAATTGGCAATTAAAGACAATTTCGTTAGTTTTTTCTGCGAATCTTTTCGCGCATCAGTGATTTAAATCTTCAAAATGTGAAGTGTCTTGACAGATATTAATATTTATTAAATATTGTCTACACTGTTATTTTCAACTAAATTCAAATATATTTAAAATAAATGCCAAGATTATAGTACGTATGTCTTGTGACTCGAATATTTGTGAAAGATTGTTAATATACTGAAGTCCAGCAGATAAACAGCACATTTTTCGATAACCATGCAATAAAAAAAAGTTAAAATATAATAAATCAACCTTTAACATTTTATCCGGAGCAAAACTTTGTCCAGCATGGATGGATTTTCAAATACTTTGGCAGAAGTGACAAGCATGGTGAGCCGGAGTGTCACGCGCAAGAACAAGGTCCCTAGGTCTACGGTCAAACATAAGAAATCAATCCTGAACACATATATGTGTCCAGCATGGATGGATTGGCAGAAGTAATTTGTACGGTGCGACAGAGTGTCGCGCGCAAGAACCAGACCCCTAGACCCAAGGTCAAGGTCATAATTCAAGGTTAAAGGTCAAATATCAATATATATAATCAATCCTTAACACTGGAGCATATCTTTGTCCAGCACGGATGGATTTTCAAATAAATTGGAAGAAGTGATAAGCATTGTAAGACGGTGTCTCACATGCAAAACCAGGTCCCTATGTCAACGATCAAGGTCAAAGGTCAAATATAGGAAATATTGGATCATATCTTTTTCCATCACGGAAGGATTTTCAAAAAACATTCCAGAAGTGGTAAGCTTTACGAGACATTGTGACATGCACAAGAACCAGGTCATTTTGGCCAAGATAAATGTAATTTTCAATGTCAAAGGTCAAATATATGTTTAGAACCAATATTTTCATGATGGAGGTACTATCATGAGAAGAATGGTCGCGTATAGGTTCCTAGATCCAAGGTCAGGGTCACAATTCATAAACTTCATAAACAAATAAATTCATAAAGTTAGTCCAGAGCAAAAGTTTGTCAAGCATGAAACATTTTTAAATAACTTGCCAGAAGTTATATCATGTTGTTATCATTGTGTGACAAGCAAAAGCATGAGACGGTTTGTCGCATGCAAGAATCACATCCCTAGGGCCATGGTCAAGTTCATAATTCAAGATCAAATATTTGTCTAGAGCATAAATTTGTTACCCATAGAGGGATTTCCAAATCACCATCATGATGTGGTATGTCACGTCCAAGCACCAGGTCGCTAGGTTCAAGGTCAATGTCTCATTTTAAGGTCAAATGTCAAATACTTGCCGAGAGCATAATATTGTCATGCATAACGGATTTTTGATTAGTGTGAAGAAATTATCGCCATGGGGAAGTGAAGCATACAAGAAGTATAACTCATAACTAATAAACGTATAAGTCTCAACCTCCTTCAACAAAACAGCAAACCCGTTTGCGCTTGAGAGACGTTTATAGCTTGAGAGACGTTTTTTTGGCAACAGTAGCATGAGACAGCAGTCTTATATATGGCACAACACATGTAGTATATCAACAAAAATTGTTAAATAACCGAATGAGCATGACAATCGAATCTTGGTATTAAAATCTAAATTTATTATCATGCGCCAACATCGTTCCAGCCATTTTCAACCCCCAGTTTTATTCAACACAAGATTCGATCTTTATTCGTAATAGGAAAGCTGACCGTCCAGGAAAAACCTCCTTTTAATATTTTTTAAAAGGTAGGAAACCTATTTCCGTAACAAATGCACGAAGCGTATACTTGTATACGCCTCTCAGAACATTCCTCTGAATAAAGTTCAACGGAAATAAACAACATGGTTTATAAAACATAAATACACCAATAGTCTAACAACTTTGTGTAAAACTGTATAAAGACGCTTAATTGAATTTGAATGCGAGTTTACTGTCGCCTGTTCAGAGGTCTCGGTAGAAATGACCGCCAAACTGCCCAAACCAGTTTTCTGACCACTAGTCACGTGACACACCGCATGAATTGACCAATCCGCTTTTTGTTATCGTCTTTTTGAGACAATAGTTCTCCGCTATACGATGTAACGCTGAGAACTATATATACCCATCCTGAAATTTTTGTTGTCTTGATACAGATTTAAGAATATACATGGAATAGTTTTGATACACCAACTCACTACACAGAGAGAGGCTATGGAGATTAATTAGATGCACAAATACCATCGCTGTACCTTATTGATTTTTGAATGGTTTCTCTTCAGTAATTGAATCTTTACCTTAAAAAAGCTTATTTGATGGGCGTATCTTTATGACAATGGCACTCTTGTTATTATTTATAAATGACATTTATAGATCACCGGTTACTGAAATACTATTTGTTGCCATCCCAAGTGAAAAATGAAGTCTCAAGAACGAAGTCCTTTTGTTAAAATACAAGGTTCAATAACTCTGGTCTTTCTGGTCCGATCTGGCCCATATTAGACCTTATGTTCATACACTGTCAGTGCAAGTTTGGTCAAGGTCAGACAAGAGGGCCATGATGGCCCAAAGCGATCACCTGAGTACAGGTGACGACAGAGACCGGCTCTGATATATGAATGTTATCGCCAACAAACTGACCGACCCACATCAGACAGATATCCAACTGTTATTGACCTTGAAAACGACATGTGCAATACAAATGCCTCTCATGCCTTCTATTGTAGTTAACTTGGCAATCGACAGGCGATATACAGATGCCTGTCCGACCTACTTCTGGTAATCACCTGGTAATTTATAGGTGCAATACAGATGCATTTATGGGTTGAAACTGTAGGAAACAAGGCCCAAGCTTGTTTACCATGTCCAATCACACTTATATAACACAGAGGTTCATCCTACCCCTACATGAGGTTGAAGCATCCAGCTGATTTTCGGTGTTTTGTTCCTTGTTTTTACACAATAATTAAAGCAGTGACAGCAATAAAAACAGCTGTCAGTGTTTATCATCGATAAGGGCTATTCAACTAAACAATTTATTGTACCGGAAGTACCTGTATTAGCATTTTAATTGTGTTTTAGGTCTTATGAATGATATTTAGTTTACCAGTTAGCAGCTCAAATACCAAAACCAATTAAAACCAATTTATCGGCTACTGAAATACCATTTGTTGCCATCCCTAATGAAAAATGAAGACTCTATCCTGAACATAGTCCATTTTGTTGCATTTTTCACAAACAAGTGCCAATAACTCTGTTATGTATCGCCTAATAAGGGCAATTATATGGTTTATTATGACATCTTATGGCCAAACACAAGCAAATTTGATGAAGATTAGATTACACATGAAATATATATGTTACACAAAGTCCATTTTGCTAATGTCTTCATAACAAAGAGGAAATAACTATAATGTTGTTGCTTCTATCTGGCCCATCATTGCACATAGGGGAGATTATATGGTCATACACAAACGCTGCGAGTGTAGTCAATTAGGAATGAAAAGTTCCCTATGGAGACTGAAAGTCAATTATTGACAAATTATGGATAATTTTTTCACACACAAGGGGCAATAGCTCTGGTCCGATCTGGCCTATATTAAACATTGACTGAGACCTTCTCGTTGTACACAAACAGTGTAATATGGTTAAGATTAGACAACAAATAAAGTCATTTTTTCTCACAAACAAGGGGCAATAACTCCGGTGTTTGTATACACATCTATTCCATTTTCGGATTATTTTGAAATCCTCCAGTCATACACAGGTTGTGCAAGTTTGGTCAAATTCAGATGAGAAAATGTTGCACAAAGTCTATTTTGCAGTTTTTATCAGTATTATGTTTGTGAAATTTTTGGCGTACCTATATTTTTTAAAAATAACTAAAATCTAAAAGTGATGCCATGTGTTTACTTTGGATTGATTTGTTATTATATTGAAACAAATAATCGTTTTCAACAAGGAAATCATTGATCAAATTAATTAATATACCAAATTTTAGACCAAACATGACTTTTTGGCGGCCATATTGGACACCATTTTGATTTGTAAGAGTTGCTTAAGGATAACAATGTGTCATCATCCAGATTCGGTTATGGTATGGTCCTGGCAACAAGAAAAACCAAAAACATTTTGTATATAAGTCATTGCAAGGTCCACTGCAGGTTGTACCAGACTACTGAATACAAAAGTATACAGGAACACGCAGCCTGAGTATTTAACTCGCATATAGCTGTGAACTTGCTAGCGATTAAAAAATATCCAATACGCACAGGTAAACTATCTATTGTTTCTCGATTGCAAGCACGGTGACTCCCTGTTTATTTTTTTTCCATTCTATTAAGTATTAAATATCGAACATTCAGGACTTTTTACGGAACAGTTTTTCTCTATAGTCAACATCAAGCTTTTATAAGATGACAAAATGTAGATTTTTTTGGCAAAAAATGTATGAAAAAGCATTTTTGGCAAATATAATATCATATTATTTTTTTCACCATGCAACGTGCTGCTTTCTTACAATAAGCCATAACCACCAATAGAAAGTCGTCATGGTTTTACGAATCAATGATCATTATTATTTTTTGCTAGAATAAAAACAACAATAATAATTTCTAAAATGCATTAACGGGTAGGTCATTTACAGGCATTTTCAGAAAAATCTAATTCGGTGACCCCCATATTTTATGGGTTCATTGTATTGGGCATTGATTTGCAAAATATGTGAAAATGAAAAATTTTCATGGATGAGAACAAAAATAAAAATCGTCTTTAACCTATTCATCATTTGGTTGGTCTTTTTCTGGTCGAAAGGACTATTTTGTTAGTTTTATGTCATGTCGTCGTGTAATATACTACACTATAGAGTACGTATATTTAATTCATCTATGCACCCGCTGTTAAAAGGTGAAACGATTAGCAGAGATCCAGATAACTGGTATGGATCCAGAGAACTGCTATGGCAGCGTTTGTAATGGTGGCGGCGTATCAAACTGGGACGACAAGTGTTTCCTGATGGGCCAGCCCCACTGCAATGGCCGCCTGGTGGACGTGCTCGGCCAGTGTTGTCACGAGTGTCACGAAGACATCACCACCGTGCCGCCTACTCCCATTGTCGGCTGACAGAGCGTAATAAACACAGTTTTTATGTTCTTGGAATTTGTTCAATGGAAATATAAATTGGAACAACATGTTACATCGCTCACAATAAAATTGCATATTGCTGTGGTAAATGAACATATGTTTATTTTCTTCGATTTTGTTCAATGGAGATATAAATGTGAACAACATGTTACATCGCCCACAATAAAATTACATATTGCTGTGGTAAATGGAAATGGATTTGCATAATAAAGCGCACCATAATACATATAAACCCGACATAGTTTTAATATTCACTTAGAGCGTATTAAACGTAGTGAGCACATTAAAACATGTATTGTTTTCGTTATTACTACTAAGTGGGCACGATAAAGCACACACATGTTCAATTTTCTGACTAGTTTACTGCACGTGCACGTTAAAAGAAACGTGTGTTCTCTTTACGACTACTGCATGAATACGTCAAAGCACGTGAGTGTTCTCTTAACGACTGCTGCGTGAGTACGACTAAACATATGTCTGTTCTTTTAATGACTGCTGCGTGAGTACGACTAAGCATATGTGTGTTCTCTTTATAGCTAGTGCGTGCGTACGTCAAAGTACATGTCTGTTCTCTTAATGACTACTGCGTGAGTACGTCTAAGCACATGTATGTTCTCTTTATGACTACTGCGTGAGTAAATCAAAGAACATGTGTGTTCTCTTTATGACTACTGCGTGAGTAAATCAAATCACATGTGTGTTCTCTTTATGACTACTGCGCGTACGTCTAAGTACGTCTAAGCACATGTGTTGTCTTTATGACTACTGCGCTAGTACGTCTAAGCACATGTGTGTTATCTTAACGGCTACTGCGTGAGTAAATCAAAGCACATATGTTCTCTTTATGACTACTGCGCTAGTACGACTAATCACATGCGTGTTCTCTTTATGACTACTGCGCTAGTACGTCTACGCACATGCGTGTTCTCTTTATGACTACTGTGTGAGTACGTCTAAGCACATGTGTGTTATCTTTATGACTATTGCGTGAGTAAATCAAAGTACATGACTTTTGTATGTTTTCTTTATGACTACTGCTGAGTACGTCTTAGCAGATGCGTGTTCTCGTTATGACTACTGCGTGAGTACGTCTAAGCTCGTGTGTGTTCTCCTTATGACTACTGCGTGAGTACGTCTAAGCTGGTGTGTGTTCTCCTTATGACTACTGCGTGAGTACGTCTAAGCTCGTGTGTGTTCTCTTTATGACTACTGCGTGAGTACGTCTAAGCTCCTGTGTGTTCTCGTTATGACTACTGCGTGAGTTCGTCTAGCCTCGTGTGTGTTCTCTTTATGGCTACTGTGTGAGTACGTCAAAGCATATGTGTGTCCCTTCATGACTATTGCGCTAGTACGTCAAAGCAGATGTGTGTTATATTTACGACTACTATATGAGTACGTCTAATAATATTTACTTACTCATTTCGTGAGTAAATCCATTATTCTCTATTCTTAAAATACTGAGAAATATAACTATAAAAAAGACTTGCAAAGACATCACCATCGTCAGCATCATTATCAAATAATAATTATGATAATCACATCAACATCACCATCATCATCACCTTCACAGTCACCATAATCATCACCTTCACAGTCACCATCATCATCACCTTCACAGTCACCATCATCATCACCTTCACAGTCACCATCATCATCACCTTCACAGTCACCATAATCATCACCATCATTATCATCACCATCATCTTCATCAGTATCATCAATCTTTATTCATATCAATACAAAAACAAAACACAAATAGCAATGTTTGTATTTGACAGCATTTTGTTTTTTACATATAAAACGATGCTCTTGTATCCTAGCGCTCATGCAACAACTGTAGCATCGATAACAAAGTAAGTTCGACGTCTACAGTCGACACGGTAGATGGTTGAGGAAGCCAGGTGCGCCGTGAAGTATCGACTGGTCAAACATCTGATCATTCGGAAAACCCTCGAAAGGAAACTTAACTGAAAATAAACTAAAGTGCGATTGAAATGTTGCAAAGTCAGTATATATATAATAATTAAAATCTATAACACAGTGAGCTGTGACACGTACCATCTGAAAAAATCATTATGGGCGGGCGGGAAGGAATACTGCCTCTTTCTTTATCCACCTTGTTTCTGCCAAACACAGACTTTGAATGACATAAATACCCTACACACGGCTCATATACTCTTGCACGAGAAATCCGTGCATAACCTGCCGATCTTTGCTGTTAACATTTTAAAAACAACTACCGGTAAATACCGTACAATTCCGTATTTTTCGAAAGGAGAATAATTTAATGTGTTCTCTTTCTTCCTGTCTACGGTATGGGCTCTTAAAATACAG
The DNA here is from genome assembly GCA_027627225.1 of Congeria kusceri. NCBI lineage: Eukaryota > Metazoa > Mollusca > Bivalvia > Myida > Dreissenidae > Congeria > Congeria kusceri. The sequence goes on along the minus strand of CM051031.1, from coordinate 16,125,398 downwards.
ATATTATTTTCGTTTAAACTATGGCGTAGGCACGTTAAAACACATGTGTTTATGTTATGTCTACTGTGTGGGCATACGTGCGTTCTATTTATGTTTCTGTCTGCACGTTCACGTGCGTGCATGTACTCTGTTCGACAATTGCGATTATATTTGATACATGTATATGACACATGCGCCATCAGTGTGTAGTATTTATCATATTTGCAATGTGAAAATAAACCTTATATCTGCCAACTGGACTTCAATGCATAAGTACCTCTTTACTAATCAATGTCCGTAAGCATATCTGCGCACCTGCTGAACTCTGTGTTTTTTTTCTATGCTTAACAATATGCACTATCACGTTTATATATTTCGTAGTGAAATGTGTTATCTCTCACTGAGAAAGCGTCGAAGATAAGAGAAACGTTCTTGTCTTTGAGTGAAGACATATGGGCATAAACATATATTTACCTGTCAACGGGAAGTACACAATTTATACCATGAAGGAATTGTGTAGCATTGTGGCGATATTGTGTGTCTCCATATCCCTGGTTACATCACTTCCGCCGACCACGACAACGCCAACGACAATAACGACGCCGCCACATCCGCCGCAAGGCGCATGCATAGTGGATGGAAAGCTGTACCATCAGGGTACGTAAAAGTATCTATCTAAATTGCGGATAGCAGGCAAAATATTTTGAAACTATTAATTTGGATGAAGAAAACACGAAAAATAACACGAAAAACCTGTGTAAAGTAATTCCTGTTATTATGAGGCAACCACATGTGCAACTCTCAAGTCTTTTCTTTTCACGTTAGACCGAAATGGTTTTAGCAAACATGAAACCGTATTGGTTGTTTTGTGATAAGGTGAGAAGCACGGATAGGTGGTGGGGTATTGAAAAATACCGTCAATTAGTAACAAATATGAATTGCGACGACCTGATACTTTATGTAACAGCTAATTTAAGTAACAGCTGTAGTTTCAGTTACAGTTTGTGTACATACAAGTGTTCCCAAAGGTAACACAAGATAACAGCGATACTTGTCATTAGTTTAAATGGTGAATTCTGTGAAATTACGAAATATAGTTGTAAAATAATGGTACTTATACGGGGGGTTTCCGGTGTAGCACAAATAACTATTACATTGAATGATGAATATAAACAAGAAATGAATGACATAGTAGCGTTTTTCAGGGGAGACAATAAGTAGAGACCCAGAGAACTGTTTCTTCAGCCTGTGCAGCGGCGACAGCGTGATACATGGATACAACAAGTGTTTCCTGTTGGACCAGCTCACTGCTGTTATACTAATTCTACTATTGCGTTATATTATTAATAGGTGAGACGATCAGTAGGGACCCGGAGAACTGTTACTTCAGCATTTGCAGCTATGGCAGCGTGATGTATGGAGACGACAAGTGTTTCCTGATGGGTCAACCCCACTGCAATGGTCACCTGGTAGACGTGCCCGGCCAGTGTTGTCACGAGTGTCACGAAGACATCACCACCGTGCCGCCTACTCCGATTGTTGGCTAAACAAACACTGCGTTACCCTAATAAACGCATTTGCTTTTTCTTTCAATAAGTTATGTACAAATATTAATGTGAATGCGTTGTTAAGTCGCTTACAGTAAAAGAACTCATGTACTTATATATGCAAAATGCCAGCATTAAAGGACCTGATTATTGAGAACTTGTGTTACGTTTTTTAAGCCTCAGTCACACATTCCCGATTATGGCTCCCGAGAGCGTCCACACAGTGCTACGATACAAATTATAAACAGTCGGGATTGTCGGGACGCTGTCTGGAGGTGTTGGAACGCTGTCGTTACGCTGTCCTAAGAATCGTGAATTATCGGGACATGGTCGGCGTGATCGGCAAAGCACTCCCGACAGTTCAGGTTTTCCCTTAACATTCGGGAGACTCAGCCGAATTTGTATAAATGGGACTATGTCGGAATAGATTCGGCTGTATCGGTTCAAATTCAGAACCGTGTCGGGACGTTATCGGGACAATGTCTTGTGGAACGGGATTGATAATGCATAATAAATCATATAGAAATATCACGTCTGGAGTATTTCGGCACTCACAAATACCCGATTATTGCTCCCGACAGTGTTCCGATAGCGCAACGATATAAATAATTAAACAGTCGTTAATGTCGGAAGGCTGTCGGGACACTGTCGGGAAAGTGTCGGGAAAGTGTCGGATCGCATTCGGAAGAATCGGGACGCTGTCGAGACTCTGTCGAAACGCTCTCTGGACGCTGTCGGGATATATTCGATCTTATGACTTTTGACATATTTGATTCGGGACTCTGTCGGCTCAAGAACGGCAGTAAAAATCGGGAATGTGTGACTGAGGCATTACAAAGCGCTAGTCTAAAGTCACTTTGATTAACAATGGTACAACATAATGTTTCCATTAAATAACTAGCCATAATAATTACAATTTCACAACATTACAAAGCGCTAGTCTAAAGTCACTTTGATTAACAATGGTACAACATAATGTTTCCATTAAATAACTAGCCATAATAATTACAATTTCACAAAGTATGACTTTATTGTGGTTACGTAGTTATTAAAACGAGAATGTACATGTGCTGTAATGGATCCAAGTAGTATTAATACGAGAACTTATATGTGCTTTAACGTGCACGCTCAAAGTTAAAACGAGAACTCACGTGTGTCTTAACATGCACACGCAGAAGTCAAAACGAAAACACATATGTGTCTGAACGTGTACACGCAGTTGTCAATACGAGAACTCACATGTGTCTTAACGTGCACACGCAGTAGTCAATACGAGAACTCACATGTGTCTTAACGTGCACACGCAGTAGTCAATACGAGAACTCACATGTGTCTTAACATGCACACGCAGTAGTCAATACGAGAACTCACATGTGTCTTAACGTGCACACGCAGTAGTCAAATCGACAACTCACATGTGTCTGAACGTGCACACGCAGTAGTCAAATTGACAACTCACATGTGTCTTAACATGCACACGCAGTAGTCAATACGAGAACTCACATGTGTCTTAACGTGCACACGCAGTAGTCAATACGAGGACTCACATGTGTCTGAACATGCACACGCAGTAGTAAAAACGAAAGCTCAAATGTGTCTTAACGTGCACACGCAATAGTTAAATAGACAACTAACATGTGTCTTAACATGCACACGCAGTAGTCAGTACGACAACTCACATGTGTCTTAACGTGTACTCGCAGTAGTCAAAACGAGAACTCATATGCGTCTTAACTTGCACACGCAGTAGTCAATACGACAGCTCACATGTGTCTTAACGTGTGCACTCAGTATTCAATACGAGAACTCATATGTGTCTTAACGTGCACACGCAGTAGTCAATACGAGGACTCACATGTGTCTTAACATGCACACGCAGTAGTCAAAACGAAAACTTACATGTGTCTTAATGTGCATGCGCAGTAGTCAAATCTACAACTCACATGTGTCTTAACACACGCAGTAGTCAATACGAGGACTCATATTTGTCTTAACATGCACACGCAGTAGTCAAAACGAAAACTTACATGTGTCTTAACGTGCATACGCAGTAGTCAAATCTACAACTCACATGTGTCTTAACACACGCAGTAGTCAATACGAGAACTCACATTTGTCTTAACATGCACACGCAGTAGTCAAAACGAAAACTTACATGTGTCTTAACGTGTACACGCAGTAGTCAAAACGAAAACTTACATGTGTCTTAACATGCACACGCAGTAGTCAAAACGAAAACTTACATGTGTCTTAACGTGCATACGCAGTAGTCAAATCTACAACTCACATGTGTCTTAACGTGCACACGCAGTGTTCAATACGAAAACTCTCATGTTTTTTGACGCGCACACGCAGTGTTCGATACGATAACTCACATTTGTCTTAACGTGCACACGCAGTAGTCAAAACGACAACTCACATGTGTCTTAACGTGCACACGAGGTAGTCAACATGAGGACTCTCATGTGCTTTAATTTACACATACAGTAGTCGAAACGAGAACTCAGATGTGCTTTAACGTGCCCAAACAGAAATAAAAGGAGAGTACACTGTCTTGTTCTTCCACGTTTTACCATAAAAGTAAGAACGAGAATTAGCAAGTGCTTTAAGCTACCAATGCAGTTGTCAAAACAAGAACACATAGTGCTTGAACTTTACTACAGATTTTAAAACAAGAACTCACGTTCGAATGTCTGTTTACGTTATGCAGTAAAGATAAGACAAATGACTGCAGTTTAGCAGACGTATTGAGACGCTTTCAAACAAGTGAAGTCATGAACGGAATACAATGGATTCTGGTTTTCCTTTGTGTCCATATATCTACAGTTTATATGGCAATGATCACTCCTCTGACACTGGCGACAATCCTACCGACATTGCCGCACGGCGCATGCGTCTGGAATTGACACGTTTACATTGACGGTAGATTACTATTCAGTTTCTTCTTGCGCTATAGCTTCTGGTGATGTAGCCTTAGTGTTTATACTTGTACACTGCAAACAGCAGTCGTTTACATATTTGAACAAGACTGTTCTATGAACAAAACTGTAGTTGTTTTTCAAGTTCTTTATTTCAAGAATAATATGATTATTTAAAGGGACCTGTTCACAGCTTGGCAAATTGACAATTTAAAAAAATTTAGCAAAACTTTCCAAAAGTAAATTATGCATTACATACAAACAAGCAAAATAACACTCATGACTAAGTAATATATTTGAAATATCGTTTCGTTTATGGATAGCCATCAATCAAAATGGATAAAATGATAAAGCGTTTGTAACGCTTTTCATCGGTATTTTGGAAAACACGTTTATCACGTATACTGGTCAAGTACGTAAATCCGGACTGTACTTAAATCCGGACACTTGAAACAAATGCGTTTGTCTGACCAAGACCGATAGTTCTATGTTATCTATTGACACACACCCCTGTCTCAGCAACGTATGTAAAAGTTTAAAAGGAAGCGATATAATATTTACTTCCTATGTTTTTTCGTCCTGTCAATTATAAACATTTGCGCGCGGGGGATTAAAATCAAAACAGTATCTCCGATAAATTAAGCTTTAGAGAGGCAAGCAAACACCAGAACAAAGTAAACAAAAGAAGGAACACAAGAAATCTCACAAACAAGGTGTATTTTAATGTTGAGTGTTATTTTTGTATTTTAAATTATACATTTTTTAAAAAGTGTCCGGATTTAGGTACTCTTCATTCGTATTTCGATACGTGTTACGGGCCTTTTTAAAACACACCATTCAGTTACTTTAAGAAAGCAGTTTCTGCTCAGATTTTGACCAAAGCTTTAGATTAAACCCTACTTATTACGTTTAACATTTTATTTTAATTTGATGCAATTATCTAGAGAAATCGTCCAAAAATCAGCAAAAGTGTCCGGATTTACGTACTTTGCCAGTATAGCGTTAAAATAAACAACCCAAAGTGCAAGTCTGAATGGTCAAGTGGCTATCACATGAGATTTTTTTTATCTCAAAAGTCCCGGGTTCGAGTCCCGGATAAGGCACATTTTAAAATTTAACCATATTCTTTCGATATATATTTGTTTTAAATTATTCCAGATGCTGTAGTTTTTGCAGTGAAGAAATTAATGACATTTTTCAAAAATACGAAATATCTGTGAACAAGTCCCTTAAGTATACGTTCAAAATTGTGTTTTTACAAAACTTGAAAAGACTAAAATCTCAATAACATAATAAATTAGTCACTGGCTGATTTTATTTCTTTGAACTGTGGCATTGCATTAATTATCGCTACATACTAAAGCCATACAATGACACAATGACAAACACATGTAAGATCTGGTCTGATACATTTAGCATACATATTCCGATTTTTATTTTTCATGCAAATACTATTGTAAAAATATTTTAAACGCTAGAAACGAAATACATTACTATTCGAACATTTACTGAGAGTAAATTCATTCAGTCACATACAGTCTTTGAAAAAACAACAACAACACATTAACACTTTATATGTGATTAACAGATGCCCAAGATAAGGCGGGTACACGCGTAATTTACGCTCAGAAAATCAGACGATACGCACAGAAAAACATGCGTTTAACATGATTAAAACATGTCTAGTAAAGTCACGAATTGTCTACTACTTTATTTCAGGTTACTCCATTGCATTCTTTCGCACTCTTAAGCTGGGCATTTCTCACTTTCCATATTTACTGTCCGACTGAAAATACAATATCCCCAAAACATTTTGGACTAAGTGTACATATACCCCCATACATTCTAGTTTGAGCGTACATTTACCCTTTACACCAAAAGTTATCTGGAACACTGGATTTAGTAAAAATATATAATAAAGCCTCGGTCGACAGTGTTGCCTCGGGTTGACAAGACGCACTGTCACCCTCAAAGAAGTTAATATTTATTTTATTATACCGAACAATCCCGTATCATTTGCGTACCGGGCGACATAGCGTTAGCGGGCGACAGTGCCGGGAGACATATCAAATTGTTGCCCGCTGCAGTTTATATGCATTATATAGAGAAATAATCAAGTGAGGTATAATAACATCGATTGTCATCTGAAAGTCACATTGTTCTCATTTACACATGTATCTAAAGTATTTACTGAATCGTAGTTTAGCATGATATGAATGTGTCATGTAGCTTCTGATTCAGGTGAAAAGTTAAGTGGGGAGCCAAATGGTTGCTTTGGCACCATCTGTAGAGCTGGCAGAGTAGAGAAGTGGTATGCTGAATGTTTTCATGAGACCCACCCCCTTTGTGAAGGATGGCTTGAACATATTCCGGGACAATGTTGCCCCATATGTCGCGAGGTCTTCACCACTAATATACCAACCACTCTTCCCTTGACACGATCTACCACTGATCCATGCGCTGGTAATATCCATATCTAAGTTCAATATATTTTGATGTATTGCTGTTGAATTGTTAACTATTTACATGTATGTTAAATCAAATATATTGTATTTTCTAAAGTTTAATTCACATCTTTGTCATCGTCTTTGGTGGTTTGCTCGTCATTTGTTTTATTTAGCATATATTAAATACTGTTGTATAATGTACATAAGAAACCAACTAAAGTACATTTTATGAACAGGTTTAGGCTTCAGAGATCCGGAGAACTACTATGGTAGTGTGTGTATAGATGGTAGACCCAGACCCGCCTTCTGGGACGACAAATGTTTCTTGTATGGCCAGCCCCACTGCAATGGTCACCTGGTAGATGTGCCTGGCAAGTGCTGTCACGAGTGTATCGAGGACCCCACAACAACGCCGTCTACCACCACCTCTACAACGGGGGTCCCTCCAGGGTCGTGCATTGTAAACGAACACATATACATAGATGGTATGCTTTAATTCGCGAACCATACGATCCATACGAACCATTGTATAATATATAACACCGCGTGCATTGCCTACTATATGTAACCACTACAAACATACTAGGAACATACGATATTCCTGATCGTTACAGATAGCTATTGAGGTGCAACGCAAATTATTATTCCTAATAATAAATATAAACACTAAATTATATCATGTCATCGTGTAATAAAATACACTATTAAGTGCGTATATTTAATTCATACATGCATCCGCGATTTAAAGGTGAGACGATTAGCAGAGATCCAGAGAACTGCTATGGCAGCATTTGTAAGGGTGGCGGCGTGTCATACTGGGATGACAAGTGTTTCCTGAAGGGTCAGCCGCACTGCAATGGTCACCTGATAGACATGCCAGGTCAGTGTTGTCACGAGTGTATCGGGGACTCAACAACAACGCCATCTACCACCACCTCTACACCGGGTGCACCGCCAGGGTCGTGCATTGTTGACGGACGCGTATACGGAGATGGTATGCTTTAATTCGCGAACCTTACGAACCTCGTATGACAGTAATTTGTATCATATAACACCGCATGCATTGTCTACTATATTGTTACTACAAACTTACTTATGATAAGATATCACAAGATAATTTGTCAAAGGAAAAGTTTGAACATGATCATTACTTGATTGCTACAGAAGGCTATTTAGGTGCAACGCAAATTAGTATTCCACATAAAAAAATATGAACAGGACATACTGGCGATGTTTTGTAGGGGAGACAATACGTAGAGACCCAGAGAACTGTGCCTTCAGCATGTGCAGCGACGGCAGCGTGCTGTATGGGGACGACAAGTGTTTCCTGTTGGGCCAGCCTCACTGCAATGGCCGCCTGGTGGACGTGCCTGGTCAGTGCTGTCACAAGTGTATTGAGGACTCCACCACCGTACCGCCGTCTCCAATTGTCGGATGAACGTGTCGAGGGTTATGTACCCTGTATTTGCAATCATTGTTTAATTGTTGGTCTAATTCAGTACACATTTTAATTTGAAAACAATGGAGTGCCGCAAACAATCAAAGAACCAACATAAGTATATTTGAAATGTATTCTCGTATAAAGCACAATATTTAATATTTGAAAGATACAATATTATGTAATGTATATCATCAAGATCAGTAACACGGTTCTGTACCGTTTCGGTATACTTCTTTACGGAACATCACAATATTTAAAACGAGTTAAGCCACACGAAGACCGTTTAAGTAACCGTTTATGCGACAATCTAAGGAAACATGAAATAGGAAGAGGAAAATGACACTGGGTCGGCGCTTACCTGACTGTAAGCAGTGTCGACGTGTCACATGCAATATAGCTGAAAATAACACCGCACCCGATGACTGTGTTTCTTTTAAATAAAATAATTCGAAGAAATTCGGAAGAGATCACCAAATAAAAAATATTTAAAGTACTTTTAAAAATGGCCTTTTAGTTTCAAAAAAGAATAATTTCGCTGTTTGCAATCAGAAAGACGGTCCGCTCTCCTGGCGGCCACTTTTTTAACGAATCAAAATGAATCGAAGAAATATGGTAAATGGCTACCAACGGAACAGTTAAGTGGATAATTCGAAATCCAGTCAATTTTTTACAGATACGAAGTTCAATATAGTTAAATATAGGCCTATACTGGAAACTTCATACTGGAAACTTCATCGACTGTTTTCATTCAATAGAAATAAAACAATTTGAAGGAATTTGGTACAGGGTAACACACACGACATTTCTATTAAATTATTTGGAAATACAGCTATTGGTTGCTGACAAAACGTTTATAAAGCGTCCAATGTATATCAATCTTAGGAAAACTGCCCCGTACCCTGGAGACCCCGACTTTTAACGAAAAGAAAAGCTTTTCGTAATGAATGACACGTTAAAACTGAGTATGTATGTTGATGCTAAGGAACATCTGCTATCTTACTTGGCAGTCAGCACACTGTTGTGTTTTGTGACTCCTTATATCACGTTTAACACATATGAACGAAATCAAGAGTGTATAGAGCTAAAGTACCTCTAGATAAAATCAAAACAGAGTTTGTGGCTATTCCAGTATTTACACGTAAATGGAATCGAAGATAAGACCAAGGAATGCCATTCCGTGCAATTAATGAATTTGTACATGTTTTAACATGAATCAAGGATATGTTAACGACAGTACATGAATCAAGGATATGTTAATGACAGTAGTCTAACCTTTGTGTCCATGGCTCTGCAGTTTCTATGGTAACATGGCATATGTCATTTTTTAGTTATTATATATGAGCAATTTGGAAATACACATGTCACATACCGAAAAATTAACATTAACGTATTACCTATATTGTGAATTAATTTGAATAGCCATATAACCGTAAGCCATATTTTCAGTATTTTCCATAAGCCATCAATTGAATACTACAATGTATACACTATTACATGTAAAGTCTAGTCGATTGTCAAAGTAGGAGTTGCATTATTTATTACCCTATAATTTATTTATACACAAAATAAATTGGCATATAAATTTAATAATAAAAAAACGTCATGTCAAAAACGCCGAGTATTATAAAGTTTGCACGTATCTATCAGTCCATTCCATACACAGCACTTTCTTATCTATGTGGCTTTAGTTGGATATTTTCCATTCTCAATTGAAGTCACTAAGTGTAAAGAGCCGCCAAAGATGATACTTTTGTACATTGTCCTTACATTTGGACAAATCAGCGCGTCTATTGCCATGGCATTGACGCCACCAACGCCACCTTTGCCAGCAGGATCATGTGTCACTGGTGGAAAGCTGTACATGGACGGTATGTACATGCCTTTTAACGTCGTCATATTACGTTATACGTTACGCCATTTTTTAATGCATGTACCGGTAAGCTGAATGCCATGGTTATGATCAACTAACGTTAGGTTTAGAAATAGCGCGGAAACCTCAGCATACTATGATACCTTTAAACTTACATGCTAGGCCAGATATAAACCAAACCATTACCTTTAATGTATTTATGTTATTTTTCAGCATAGACGTATAACACACTTTTGTTACGTTATGTGTTTATGTCCTGGTTAATGAAATGTGTATTGAATTCCACTAGTATACATAAAAACTTGAGATACTACATACATGTTTGGTTTACCTTGGCAGTCTCATCAGTCTATTTTGTGTATTAAATTTAATGTTCGCAAGACATAAATAAAACATTCATTAGTTTTAATATTCTAAAGTTATTGTTCAACATAGGCGTAAAAAAATTAATATGTTTGTTTCAGGTTACCCGACCTACCCTAAAAAATGCCCCGACCCTAGAACATTTTATTGGGGTTGTCAGATATTTTTTTGTTTTATTTATGTTTTTCAATAATTAAATGTTTTTTTGGTTAAAAAATTATTTATTTTTGATAGGGTCCACTTTAAAACGATGTTTAAGGATATTACATATATGTTTTTAATATTAATTCAGTTTTAGAATCTTCAAGTTGACCATTAACGAAATAAAAAACTAAGCTAACAAATAAATCCCTACCTACATACCCTAATGTGTTTGATCATGTAACCTTAAACAATTTTTTACGCCATATACATAATATCGAACATTCTCTGCCTTTTGCAGGAGAAACAGTGTTTGCAGACCCAAACAAATGTCATGACCTCGTTTGCGTTAGAGGCACAATCGTTCATCTAGACAATCCATGCCTCACAGAACCTTGCCAAGGGATAGTTGAACATGTGGATGGCGAATGTTGTCCGCTGTGCCACCCGATTACATCCACCCTTGCTGGGCCGCTCCCTCCAGTTGGGCGACAAATTAAACAATGTACAGTTTGTCTCTAATGCATGTGTGTTGTATTCAAGCACAAAACTGCAGTAAAACAATATAGCATGATTGCATTAACGTATGCAATTTATTTCATTAATTGCAATGCAGACAATGCTCTTAGATGAAACATAATAAAGGAAATAATAAAAGATCTCTACTTTTCGATTCATCGTATTTATTAAACAAATCGACGACATTTTCACAAACATCGTTCTTCTGTCGAAATCCAATGAAGCTGTGGGTTATCGAACAAATTGCATTCAAATTAAAAAGACACATTTTTTCTATATAACAGTACGTGCTGGTTAAAGGGGCGTATCGACGGAAGGTCGACGAAAAAATGTGCAAAATAAAGTTCATTTACAGAGAATTAATATTGAATCATTGTTAACTTACAGAGAATTAATATTGAAGTAAATTCAATAGTTTTGTTTCTATAAACAGTTGGCAAACATATATTACTTTCGTTTATATACAGTGGTCGTCGGTGACACTTTCGCGGGCGAGCTAAAATTTGTAGTAGTAGTAAAATCGATATGAATGAAATATACATGAGGTACCGTTACGCGCATGCGCACTATTGATACATTTAGCATAGCGTGGGAAAGTTTTCATTGAAGACCGCTAATTTGTAGGTGTGGGTTCGAATTCTACTAGAATTATGTGTCCCAAAATTATTGTTTGTCCTTGTGTATTTATTGTTTTCTTAACCGTTCCATCAATATATTGTTAATAAAGGAAAAATATAATCGAGAAAAAAGGAAATTGTATAGTTTCAATAAATGTCTATATGCATGCAAAATACCGTCAATATGCCCCTTTAAATAAATGCAACTACATTTCTTTAATCAGCTATCCATTTACCACGTTCATTATATCAAGCTCACAGTGTTTTGCTGTGCCTTTAGTCAGTGTTGAATTCGCCAATACAGCAGTACAGACCGTGAAATGTTCTTAAAGCACGATAACGATGTGCCTTAAGGGCCTAGTTTTAGAAATATCTGGCCTCTCTAAAGGGGTGTTCCATTCTGTGTATTGGACCACCATAAACCTCTTGTCATTATCTGCAAACTTCTCTCCTAGCTGAATGCGCAATGGCTGAGTGCATGCAGCAGTGTATTGATCTCAGCTGATATTGGTCGCCACACTGTGTCCATACTGTGACCACAGCAGGTTGCCAATACACAGGGGAACAATACCCTAGATTAGGGGGAGGGGGTCAAATAAAGAAGGATTAAACTAGGCCTTTAATTTAAACATTAAGAAGAATGAATCAGTGTTTATCCATTATTAGTCATATAATGTTTTCATTTGAAGCATGTACATTTATTCAGGTTAAGGTATTACGATGTTATGCATGTATATTGAACATGCCTACAGAAAATGGAATCAGATTCAGTTCATATTACATCATAATAAAATTGCTGCAGAAATGTCAAAGACCTAATGGTCTGCTATTTAAAATATAATTCAATCCCCTATTGCACAAACAGATAATTTCACTGAATACCTTTCATGAAAGTTAACAGACTCATCGCCAACCTTTGAATTTAGCACTCGTGTACCCAGTCTATAGTATAAAAAGCACTCGTTTATAGTCATCATTATACAGTAATCTTTAATAAGTAGTATCAGTAGACATAGAAATGGTTCTATTGACTAATTGAGTAATGAGGACCATAGCAATATTATATTTTTTATTTTATTTCATACAGAACATACACAAACGTTATCATAAGCTAAATGAGCCAGATGGTGTATGGTATGTGATACATAAGTAGCCAATACAATACTGGTGAGTTATTAACAAATTAATTGCCATGGTCAAGTTATTTCTATCAATACTAAAAAGTAGACCAATAGTTCATACAAATATTCGTACTTTTGTTATAAGTCAACATCCTACTTAGAAGCCGTATGGGAAGCAGTAATTAAGAAAGTCGTTGAATTTTCTTACATTTTTAGCTTCCAAATTATTATCTTATTTTCACCAATAAGGTTAACTTCAATGATTGCCTAGTTTAGCTTTAGCTTATTAAAGTAAGGACAAAGTATTTTTGCCATTTAAACGCGATGACAGCTCTTATACGTGCCGACTCCCATATGTTATTGACTGATATACATTAGAAGAATAAATATATGTAGTCAAATCCGCAACGTGTTTAATTATTGATGATTCAAGAAGGACATATAATATATTATGTATTGTATCGGATACATATTTATTTTAATTGAATCATGGAATTATGAACACATTACTTATCAACAGGTCAGGAGCATCGGCATATTTGCATTAAGTTGTTTTGTTCCACGTTTTATGATGTAGTTGTTTAACGACCCAAACTTAAGTATTCTTAGGTTCTATTAGTAATAGTATTACAAGTCTAACGCCTTCAAATTGCATTTATAGATCGTATAAGAGTATAAGCAAATTTGTCACACATTAGATTATAATTATATTTTATTTGTTTGTTTTTTAATTGTATTTTCCCGCGCATTGTTAGACCGTATAAAGCTCACGCCGTATACAGCATGAGCTGTATACATTGACTATAAAACCGTATACAGCTTACACCCAATAAGCTCACCATAAGCTGTATACGTCAAGATGCTGCATATCGCCGTATGTAACTCATGTCTAATAGATGATGCTGACGGTCATAATTATCATCAGCATCGTCATAAACACAGTGTGTATTTTAAACATAAGATACAGCCAACATAGTTTTAAATACAGCTTCACCATTCAAAAACTTCATCTTTGTTTAAACTAAACAATTGATTACACATGGTTACTCATGGTAACGCTATTACAAACTACAATACGATAGCAGACTCGCATCCTGGGACAAGAAGTGTTTCCTGATGGATCAGTCCCACTGGTCCCACTGGTCACTTGGTGGACCTACCCGGCCAGTGCTGTCACGTGTGTATCGAGGACCTTACCACCGTGCCGCTTTCACCCATTGTCCGATAAGCAAGTCGAGTGTCAGTACTTTGTATTTACAGCCATTGTTTTGGTTTCGTTCAGTATAATGTTTAATGTGAAAACATGGTGTGTCGAGACAATAAATGAACCAACATAATGATACGTAAAATGTATTCTTGAAAACAAAATCAACAACTTAAATAGGAACTTTTCAATTTTCATGGGAGCATTTGATACGTAAAACATTTCTAGGTACCCAACTCTCCACCGGTTCCGTAAATCATTTTATCCCATCATCGTGCGTGCATTGACGAAATAAACACCCATGGAATAAACCTTGCTTAATTTCAACACTGTGGTGCTAAAGCAAACATGCGCAGTATACTGACGTCATCCTGTTGTTTTCGTGACGTAATTTTATGTTTTTTGTAATATTTGGAGTGTTTTCTTTTGTTTACTTTCAAAATAAAGACAGAAAACATAGGGATAAATAGAATTATATATGTATTTGAATGTAGAAATTTGTAATATAATCATTTAACACAAGTGACCGTCTATGCAACGATCTAAGGAAATTATAAATCAGAGTATGCCCACGTTGAAGAACAATTGCTATCTCACGTCGTTGTCAGCACAATGCGCTGGTATATGTCTCCTTATCACGACTTACTCGTGTGAACAAAACCATGTTCTAATAAAACAAAGGAGCCGCTTATAAAACTTTAAAAATAGTTCGACTTTTTAAGTATTTCCACGTAGATGGAGTCAAAAAAAAGACGACCGAATGACATTCAGTACACATAATTAATGTTTACACTATTTAACTGGACTTGTTCACAGATTGGCAAATTGATGATTTTCAAAATTGTTATCATAGATCCCAGAAAGAAAAACATATTATATATAAACAAGCAAAATAACACAACTGGCAAAGAGACACAGTGTCGTTTGTGAAAAATCATCAATTTAAATGAATACAATTATAAAGCGTTTGTAACGCTTTTCATCGGTATTTTGGACAACATGTATATCACATACATAGCTTTAAAAAATAACTGCCATGATCGTTAGGCAGAATAGCCGAGCGGTTAAGGCGACAGACAATTTATCCCGGCGGTCGTAGGTTCAAGTTCCGGTGAAGGCAAATTAATGAATTATTGTTGTTTTATATATGAGTTTGGTTAGTGCAACTGCTTTAGTTTTTGCAGTTAAGACATCAAATGACATTTTAAAAAAATACGAAAATCTGTGTACAAGTCCCTTTAACACACAGCACAGTAAGACAAGGACAGTCGTCATGGTGGACTTCTTTCTCTTCATCTCTGACATTTCTATGGTAACATGCCATAGTTGCAAATTGTAATGATAAAACAAATTACAAAACTATACAGCCGCCGTGTATACATTAATGTTTACATTAGAAAATAAAATAAAAATATTTAAAAAGCGGAATTTTCATTCGTAACTTACAAAGGTGGTAGCTGGTTACTTAAAATAAGTAGTAAAAAATTAAGTATGTTATTTTTTTTCCATTTTCAAGTGGATATCAAATTACAATAAGAAAGATGGAAATAGTAGTGTACTACATTCTTTTGCAAGTTACACGCGAACGTATTGAATAAAGAACAAAATAACTTATCAACGCGTACATATGAAATGGATAATATTATTCTGCAACACATGCACTAGTATTTGAAGTGGAACGTACCAATTGCGTTTGAATGGGCTTGAATGACTTATAGTTAAAGGCTAAGTGGTCGCCTTCAATTAACATTATTTCGAAACAAATACAATTCTAATTGTATTCAGACTAGAAGTATATGTACATAATTAATCTGAAAGTTTTTGTTTGTTTCTTGTTTGTTCGTTTTTCCGATTCTCACCATTTTTTCTTTTGCAAGTACATACATATTACTAAGAACACACTATTCATGACAATACATGACAATACATTACAAACAAATACGAGATATAAACCATTATATGATATGGCATGTATATAATTTATGTAGTAGAGAAACAACATACAGGTGAACAAAAACGATCAAAAACCTCTTTGAACTTGGAACATTCCTTATGTGAATGATCGAGGCCACTATTTTGTACCTCTAAATTCAAAGGACAACCATCACATTACAAGCACATAGTATGTATATCTTGTAATTTCATCGGATGATTTGTATACATAAACGAGAAAGGAATGTGCATTTATCGCAATACATTTTAACGTTTTAAGGAAAATTAAACTTCGCAAATCAAAATAAAACATAAATTTTATGGAAACAAATTAGCAAATATTGTTTAAAAATAGTACGTATTGTTGGTATATAAAGTAAAACAATACACACACAAATAATAACTTGATACAGTTATAACAACTGGCATTAAATGTATTGGTCAGCTCAATCCTTGATTGACAAGTCGCAACTGGTCAATTTTATAAATGCCAACTACTGATTTCTCATTAACGAAACGTTATTTCCAATATATTTCTGTCAGCACTGCTAGTTCGCTCCTAAATATACAATATTCCTTTGAAATCTGTGACATTTTGTAAATATCAATTCGTTAATCTGCCTACAGGTCCCTTTTAACATGGACATTTATCTAGTTATGTGTTTATGTACTTTTGAGTGAATGTTTGCTGAATTCCATGTAAATACCTAAGAAACTGGCGAACTGTATAGACGTTCAGCTTTGGACTTAGCTCAGCGACCTCATCACACCATACTTACGAAATTACTGTAAAATCATTTTATTTCGCGGTGGTCAAATTCTTGCTTATTTCATTGCGCGAATTAAAGACTCTCAATACATTGTTTTTTCAAATGAGTGTTAAAATATATGAAAAAAATGCGCGAATTTAAGGCCGCGAAAATTCAATGAGCCGGTTTTGAAGAATGCGACAAATTAAGACCCCGCGATATAATAAGATTTTACCGTCAATATCATTTTATTTCGCGGTGGTCAAATTCTTGCTTATTTCATTGCGCGAATTAAAGACTCTCAATACATTTTTTTTTTCGAATGAGTGTTAAAATATATGAAAAAAATGCGCGAATTTAAGGCCGCGAAAATTCAATGAGCCGTTTTTGAAGAATGCGCGAAATTAAGACCCCGCGATATAATAAGATTTTACCGTAAATATTAGGCCAGACATACAAAACATATACCTTTCATGTGTTAACGTTATTTTCAGCATAGACGTAAAAACGAACTTTTGAACGTTATTAGTTCACTGTTCAGCAGATTATCAAACGTTGATTAGTTTAAATGTGTTTAAGTTATTATTCAACATATCGAGGGTTGAGTGTGAAACTGTTGTATCTGCTTAACATTTCTATATCAGATACAACAGTTTCATGCTCAACCCTCGATATACATAATAACGAATCGTGTCTGTCAGTGCAGGTGAATATTTCTACGACCCAAGCAAGTGTGGTCACACCAAGTGCGAAAGAGGGACAATCGTTTTTCAACATGAATCATGCTGCACGGGGTATTTTTGCGAGGGGAGAATTGAACAAGTTCATGGCGAATGTTGTCCGCGGTGCATACTTGCTGCGCTGCCCCGTCCAGTTGGGAGATAAAGAAAAAAACCGTACAGTTTGTCGCTTATTCATGTGTGTTGTATACAAGCAAAATAAACATATACAAATAATATATAAATGATTGCATTGACGTATACACTGTATTTCATTAATTACAATATGAAACCAACAGTTTTGATGGAAAGTCCTAAGTTAAGATTCGACTTAAATCACTACATCTCTATATGAGACACATCACTGTGTCAAAATATGTGTCTTTATACGGTTGTGAATTTGCAAATTGAAAGTTCCAACGGTGGGATAGATTATTATATAAACAGGAAGTTACAAAATCGATGTCTTCTTGGGTTAAAATCCAATGAAGTTGTGGTTTAAGTAACGATTAACATTGTATATAAAATCGTTATCTTGGCAACATAACTTGCTGATTAAACAATACAACTAGTAGCATCTTTTCTTTAATCGTGTTCCACATTTCCTCTTATAAAATGAGTAGCTCACCTTGTTTTACCTTGTTTTGTAGTGTAATTGTTGTATTGAATTTCGCAAAGACAGTAGTACAGACCGTGAACACTACGGATAATATACTGTATATAAACGAGTGGCCAATATAATACTGACTATTCGTATTATTGGTGGTGAGTATGACAAGTCACAAATCCATTGCCATGGTCAAGTTCATCCTACCAAGACGCAATTTATAGTACATGAAACTTCTCATACTTTTTGAGAAGTACACATCCTTCTTGGTAGCCGTACGAGGACGCAGTAAATAAAGCATCGGTCACACTGTCACGATTTTGGCTACGATTGTCCACGATTTACAAAATCTTGGAAAAGCGTGGTAAAGCGTTAACACATACGCACCGGCATCTGTGTGAATCCTGAGGAATCTTGGATTATTTTTTATCGATCGGGAAGCGCCACGACAGTTTTGAACATGTTCAAAACATTCGTGGCTTATCGTTGCGGCGCCACGATTATTCCAAAACGTAGGATAATCTTAGTGCCATCGAATCTTAATCTGGCTTATTCTTACAGCCATCGTAGAGGCATTCGTGTTTAATCGTGATAAATCGTGACTGATTTTATGACATATATATTACAATACTGTACTACGTTATGGTACTTTTTGCTAAGTTTATGGTACGGATTTTCACGATTGACCTCCGGTTAAGTTACGATTCCAGTTGGATCTTTAGCGGAACCTACCATGACTACTCAAGAATATACACGGACCACGACTATGCGACGATTAGGTCGTATTACAACCGTAACAAATCGTATCATATATTGATGAAACCGTGGTGAATCGGCTGCGGTTACCTACAAGTGTCGTTGATATTCGTAGTCTCGTCATACAACAACCGTAGGTATACGTAGGAAGATATAATCATGACACTGTGCCTCCCGACTCATCACGAATAACACGTCCACGATAAATCGTGGGCTATCGTAGCCAAAATCGTGACAGTGTGAACGGGACTTAAGGAAGTCGTTGTAATTTTCTTTCATTTTTGGCTTCCAAAAACATGTATGCGATTAAGTTCAGTTATCAGTAAGGGTAACGTATTTTTCCTATTTGAAATGTGTATGTACGATCTTACAACAGATATAGTGGCATAATACAATTAACCAAATAATACGATGCCCCTAAAGTGACAGGACACACTTTTTTATTCTTTCGTAAAAACGTAATACTATTTCGTAGAAACGTAATACTATTTCATAAAAACGTAATACTATTTCGTAAAAACGTTATACTATTTCATTATTACGAAATGTATTTCGTAAAAACGTAATATTATTTCGTAAAAACGCAATACTATTTTGTAAAAACGTAATGGTATTTCATTAAAACGTAATACTGTATTTTGTTAAAACGTAATACTGTTTCGTAAATACGCAATAATAATTCGTTAAAATTTTATAATATTTCGTAATTACGAAATGTATTTCGTAAAAACGTAATATTATTTCGTAAAAACGCAATAATATTTCGTTTAAACGTAATACCTTTTCGTGTAAACGTAACAATATTTTGTAATTACGAAATGTATTTCGTGAAAACGTAATATAATTTTGTAAAAACGTAATAATATTTCGTTTAAACGTAATACTATTTCGTTTAAACGTAATACTATTTCGTAAAAACGTAATACTATTTCGTTTAAACGTCATACTATTTCGTTAAAACGTAATAACTTTTCGTTTATACCTAAATAATATTTCGTTTTTACGAATTGATGGCTGAAGGTTTTTGACTTTGTTGAATCAAAAATGGATAAATCATGGAACGTGATGAACGGTTATATGCTATTGTGCACTACTTCAGTCTGGGACTAAAGTATCGCGATATAATCTCCATTTTGTTAGAACACATAACATTTCACTAAGTGTCCGGAATCTCATTCGAATCTTGCAAAGGCATGGTCTTTATCGGAAGAAAAGCAATGGTGACATTTTGGAAGCTGTTAGATTTATTGAAGAACAACAAAACACCCCCGGTCGCTGCATGGTTACAGGTGGATGCACGAAATATGTAGGCAAATGGGGTTCAAAATAAACAAGGAAGATGTGCGTTGTTTCCTCTCAATATTAAACCGTAACAATGTATATATTTGGCAACGGCATCGACTTCGAAGAAGATGTTACATTTCCAAAGCCCCAAATTATATTTGGCATATGGATTTTTACGACAAACCTCGTCCATTCGGTATTTGCATAAACGGGTGTATAGATGGCTTTTCTAGAAAGATTATTTGGTTAAATGCTTATCTAACTAGCAATGACCCATACTTGATTGGATCCTATTATACAGAGAGTGTACGAGAACTTGGTGGATGTCCAACGATAGTGCGCGCTGACATGGGGACAGAAAACGGTGTCGTATGTGAATTGCAAAGATATTTAAGACAAGACGATGGGGACGCTTTTGGTGGAGACAAAAGTGTTCTATATGGTAAAAGCTGCTGTAATCAGCGGATTGAATGCTGGTGGAGTGTGTTTCGCAAGGAGTGTGCTGAATATTGGATACAACTTTTCAAGGAACTTACCAACAATGGTGACTTTGATGGAACCTTTATTGACAAAAACGTGATTTTATTTTGCTTCCTTCACATTATACTGGTAAGCGTATACATTTGTATTTACACGTTCTATATAGGTGCTATTTGATTTAAAAAAGGATTTCGCTGACACAGTAACTCTGAAGTGAACAATGTTTACATAGATATACTGCGCCATAAGATGGTACCCTTATTGCATACAATGCAATATTTATATCATTTAGCCATATACACCATATACATCAACTAAAAAACCAGTTGAAGTCTAGTTCAATAACATACTCACTATAGTCAGTGGTTACATATTAACTTAAAGGAACTATATGTCTACGAAAAGGAACAAAAGTGGCAAAAACAAGAAAAAAATACACTAAAAAATGAGCTATAACTAATGGCATACAACCAATGTAAAAATATTATATAAAATAATTATGTATACTGGTACAAAAATACGCATTAAGAGAAACAGTAATCATTATCGAAATCATAATCCTTATACAATTTAGTTTTGTTTTCTTATTCTTATTTTGACAACATAATTGTGTGTGTCTTGCATTACTATTTTTTGCATGCTTACACGGTAGAATATCGCAGATGGTTAGAGTATTGTCAGTTGTCGTTTGTTGTTATTAGTTTTTCAAGCTCTGTACTGTAGATCTACGAGTATGTTATTTACATTTTAAATAGATATTTTTATTGTATTTTTTATATAAGATAATATTATCATTTACATTGTTATGGAGCTTTTATGTTGGTTAACATAAATTATGTCGTTTAAACAATAATAACCGTAAAACTCGATACACCATGGTTATATCTGCCTTCCGCCTTATGTTCGTATTATAATTTTTCTGTAGTTTTTTCCCTTAGATTTAAATTATGCCTTGCATGCATTTTATTTCGTACAGGGATGCATCTTCTTTTATGCGTTATGCAAATTCGCATGATTAAACCGAAAATGTTGGTTAACGTGTGTTTATTTTGTGAACAGATATAATTTATTATTCCAGTAGCCTTAGTATAATTTTTATTTTGTGTGTTCAAGAGTGAGCTGGATTCTACTGTCGATGTCTGGAACAATCACTTGATTCGCCCGTCAAGAGCAGGGGTATCCCCGCACGGTCGACCAAACATCTTGTACACAGTTCTCGAGCTTTGGCATACAATTTACTACTAGAATCTCAAGATTGAAGATGAAATAGAGATAGGCAATGACCTCGTTCAACATAGAACAACTATCCTGTGTGACGAAGACATATATAACTGGTGCATTAACTATATGTCAGAAAATAATTTGCGGCTTGCATTTGAGCCTTATGATGCAGTCAATTTGTATTTGACACTGAAACGATATATACAACTGATTGTGGGAAGTATGTTAACTGTTCTTCGTCGTGTAGATTAAAGTAGCACACATTATGGAGAAATGAGTAGCGGTAAGTTATGAGATATCGTTTGGCGCGTGCCAACTAATGCAGACATTGAACCATATGCTGACTGAATTATAAGGTGTGTTATTTTTGCAGTGTTATTTTTACACTAAATGTGCAGTGAAAACGAAATTAAATACATTTTCTGAAATATATGTTTGCTTGATAATTGTCTAATTTCAAATCCCTAGAAATGAACTCCAGCCAGGTCCAGGCCCTGGTATAGGATTTAGGGTTCGAAGGCTTGGCATTTTTAGTACATGTAGCTGCAAACCGAAATAAATTATTTTGTTAAACAAGTCTTGCTTTAATGCGTTTAGTTTAGTTTATAGTTAGCTTCTTAAGTTCTCTGAAATTTGATTTATCATCTGCAAATTGGTTTACCGACGTACAGGGGGTGCTACATGACTGTGGGGCATTCACTATTCAGCAGCTGATCTTTGAAGCATGACTAACCGACAATTTGTGGGCAATTTATAAAGGACATTAATGTATTCACCATATTTTATTGCAACGGAACACGATTTGCATTTTTAATTCTGGGTATGGCTGCAACACATGTTGTTCTACAGCCATTGATAAAATGATCGTATGTGTTTCAGTTAAAGGAACTGCAAAAAATAAGCTTTTTAATGACATGTCAGTTGTTGCGTGAGATTAACGGAAAACTTTTAACAAAACCACTTTTATACTTGATATAATTAGATTCATTTATATGGTTAATGTGCCACCAGTGTGTTTCAGCACCACATTTTCATTGTTATCAAGACAACCATTCACTGGCCAACTCAACCATCTCTGCAGCAGTACCCCTTTAACTTTGTTGTTGACAACGATCCATGTCCTTGACTATGAAGTAAATGTTTTTCATTTCGCACCCGCTATATACTCAATGTTATTTTCACTCGCTAAACCACAGTGTCACGTTCAAACCTTCTTTACAAATTTGTTGTATTTCACGGTTGTTGCGTAGAATATATTAGAACAAAGTTCGTGTCTATGAGTGAATATATTTAAACGTAAAATAGACTGACTTGTCAACACAAAGTACATAGTTTGAAACATGAAGACATTTTGTGGAGTTTTGGCGGTACTCTGTGTTTGCGTATCCCTTGTGGCGTCAGGTCCTTCCAGGTCGCGCCGATTGACCACGACACCGCCGCCGACGACACCGCACGGCGCATGCGTAGTGGATGGGAAGCTTTACCGTGACGGTACACTAGTTTTTTATTCTTGATTCTTTTGATATGTAGGAAAATGTACTTCTTCAATATTCTGACGCGTCTGATTTTAATAGAAAAGAGATTCATAAGTTAACTATTTGTCCACGTTTTCCACTAAAACTAACGTAGAAAAAAAAGAAGAAAAAAAGTACGTTTGGTTGTATAGTACGAATGAATTGACAAGTGTACTTGAACATACAATCTACACTATGAAACACGCTTTCGATGCAATAAAATTACTTTTTGTCGGATATATTTAAATGAAAACAGAGAGAAGCATTACAGCAAGATAACACGATAACAATGACAACATAAGAGGGTCAGTATGTTTCGTGTTACATGTATTACTGGGTTGTGCTATTGCAATGTATGTCTACCACGATAGAGAGACTTTATGTGTCAACCACGTGCGAGTGTTCTCGTTGGCTGTGGACACACTCACTCGTCACCTAGCCAATTGGGGCTCAATTTCATCAAATCCCGATAAGTGCGAGCATGGTTAGTGAATTTTTTACAAATAATATTTTTCACATCTCTTTGAAAATAGATCTCATTTTCCACAGGTGTAAAAACTGAGATGTTATCCTTTACACATCACAGTCTTATTCTTCACATTTTCTGTGAAGTGTGTGAGCGCATCCAGTTTTTGATATGCAATGAAATCATATTCTTCTGTGATCCTCAAGCATACTCCGTTTTTGGCCCATCACATTCGTCACACTTAAAATGTGACAAATGAGATCCTATTCTTCAAAGATGTGTGAAAAATATGATTTGTGAAATATATGATCCTACAGTGGTCACTACACCGAACAGCTGGGTTTCCTCCGGGTACTCCGGTTTCACCCACAATGCAATAAGACACCAACATTTAAATACATAATATACCATAACAATAAATTACTAAAAAAAGCGGAAAATTGTGGCTATGATTCGAAATTAGTTACACATTTCCATGTGCCTCTAAGAGTAAATTAGATAACGGTGGTGGGACACACCTTGTTCCACACATAATACTGTTTCGGCGCCTATAATGACTTCATAAGTTTAAATATGCATCGCCTCTTATTTTGTTTTTTAGGTTAGACGGAACGGGTTTATATGAAACACTTTTTCGATGTATTTAACCAAGTATCTACAGTATAATTACATATCAACATACGTGGTTTTGGTTTTAACATATCGACATAAGTTTTTGTATTGAAACATGGTGTAAACAACGAATGGTGTATTGAGAATATTACTATGAAACACTAATTAATAAGTGAAATACGACGATAGACAGATATATTAAACAATAAGATAAAGAAATCAAGTAACATCTGTAGTTGCAATAACATATGGTTGTATATATGCTTCAAAAGATAACGACAGATAAAAAGGGATACACGCATTTAAATACGATCCACCTGTCCCTTAAAGGGGCATAACGACGGTATTTTCCGTAAATATAGACACGTATTAAAACAAGGCTTATTCTTAGTTTTCACGAATATATTTTTCTAGTAGCGATGATATATTGATGTTATTGCTAAGAAAAAAAAAACACAATTGCAAAGATTAGTTTTTCGATACACGGTTCCAGCAGGATTGGAACTCAGAATCGCGCACTTCAATGAAAACTTTCCCACGCTCCAATAAAGTTATGTATAGTGCCCATGCGCATTGTGGTGCTTTATGTAACTTTTATTCATATCGATTTTAATACTACTCAGTATTTTTCCGCGCCAGCAAAAAGTGTCACGGTGACCACTTTTTATAATTTTAAAGTAAACATTTTACTGTTTGTTTATACAAAACGAGACCTTTGTGTTAAGCAAATATTTAATAAGTTCATCTTAAAATAGAATTTTATTTAAAAAGTATTATACTGTATTAGCCGTCGAAACGACCCTTTAATTTTTTTGGAATTAACACGTGGCAATATAGTTGCAAAATAATGTTACTACTAGCTATTAGAAAGGACAAGCTTGAACATGAGCATAATAAAGCAATTCGTTACTACGTTATATGAAGGTGTAACACAATGAGTTTTGTATTGAATGATAATTTATTATAAACAATGCTTTTATAACGTACAGGCAGCATGTTGCAGCGGCGACAATAAGTAGAGACCGCATGTGGCGCGACGGTATTGTTCTGTATGGGGACGATAAGTGTTTCCTGTTGGTTCAGCCGCACTGCAACTATACTAATTATACTATTGCGTTTTGTTAATAGGTGAGACGATCAGTAAAGACCCGGAGAACTGCTATGGCAGTGTTTGTGATGGTGGCCATGTACTCACCTGGGATGACGTGTGTTTCCTGATGGGTCAACCCGAATGCAATGGCTTCCTGGTAGATGTGCCCGGTCAGTGCTGCCACGAGTGTAATGAGGTTCCCACCACTATGCCACCTACCACCACCTCTACACCGAGTGGCCCTCCAAGGTCATGTATTGCTGACGGAAACGTATACATGGACGGTATGCTTTCATCGAGAACTTTACTATCAACGTGTTTTATCATTTCACCTTTGGTGTCTTGACCACTCATTATACTGTTTCCTCTTTACTTACTTCAACGTAACTAAACCCATCGTTGGGTTTTTATGTTTGTGGTCAAAGGTAGTAAAGTTTGGTGCATATAAGCACGTATTATAATACATTATGAACTACGTTTAAATTAAATTATGCATGCGTGTTATAAATAGGTGAAACGATCCATCGGGACCCAGAGAACTGCTATGGCAGCGTTTGTAGTGGTGGAGAAGTCACCTCGTGGGACGACAAGTGTTTCCTGATGGGCCAGCCCGACTGCAATGGCTTCCTGGTAGACGTGCCCGGTCAGTGCTGCCACGAGTGTATCGAGATTCCCCCCACAACGCCACCTACCACCACCTCTACACCGAGTGGCCCTCCAGGGTCATGTATTGCTGACGGAAATGTATACATGGACGGTATGCTTTCATCGAAAACTTTACTATTAACGAGTTTTATCATTTCACCTTTGGTGTTTTGACCACTCATTATACTGTTTCCTCTTTTCTAACTTCAACCTAACGAAACCCATCGTTGGGTTGTTATGTTTGTGGTAAAAGGTAGTAAGTTTGGTGCATATAAGCACGTATTATAATACATTATGAACTACATTTAAATTAAACTATGCATGCGTGTTATAAATAGGTGAAACGATTCATCGGGATCCAGAAAACTGCTATGGCAGCGTTTGTAGTGGTGGCGAAGTCCTTATGTGGGACGACGTGTGTTTACTGATGGGTCAGCCCGACTGCAATGGTTTCCTGATAGACGTGCCCGGCCAGTGCTGTGACGAGTGTATCGGGGTTCCCCCCACACCACCACCTACCACCATTTCTACACCGGGTGGCCCTCCAGGGTCATGTATTGCTGACGGAAACGTATACATGGACGGTATGCTTTCATCGAAAAACTTTACTATCAACGTGTTTTATCATTTCACCTTTAGTGTCTTGACCACTCATTATACTGTTTCCTCTTTACTTACTTCAACGTAACGAACCCCATCATTGGGTTGTTATGCCTGTGGTCAAAGGTAGTAAAGTTTGGTGCATATAAGCACGAATTATAGTACATTATGAACTACAATTAAATTAATCTATGCATGCGTGTTATAAATAGGTGAAACGATCCATCGGGACCTTCAGTGTCTTGACCACTCATTATACTGTTTCCTCTTTACTTACTTCAACGTTACGAAACCCATCATTGGGTTGTTATGTTTGTGGTCAAAGGTAGCAAAGTTTGGTGCATATAAGCATGTACTATATTACATTATGAACTTCTTTTAAATTAAACTATGCATGCGTGTAATAAATAGGTGAAACGATCCATCGGGACCCAGAGAACTGCTATGGCAGCGTTTGTAGTGGTGGAGAAGTCACCACGTGGGACGACAATTGTTTCCTGATGGGCCAGCCCGACTGCAATGGCTTCCTGGTGGACGTGTCCGGCCAGTGCTGCCACGAGTGTATCGAGATTCCCCCCACAACGCCACCTACCACCACCTCTACACCGAGTGGCCCTCCAGGGTCATGTATTGCTGACGGAAATGTATACATGGACGGTATGCTTTCTTCGAGAACTTTACTATTAACGCGTTTTATCATTCTACTTTGGTGTTTTGACCACTCAATATACTGTTTCCTCTTTACTAACTTCAACCTAACGAAACCCATCGTTGGGTTGTTATGTTAGTGGTAAAAGGTAGTAAGTCTGGTGCATTTAAGCACGTATTATATTACATTATGAACTACATTTAAATTAAACTATGCATGCGTGTTATAAATAGGTGAAACGATCCATCGGGACCCAGAAAACTGCTATGGCAGCGTTTGTAGTGGTGGCGAAGTCCTTATGTGGGACGACGTGTGTTTACTGATGGGTCAGCCCGACTGCAATGGTTTCCTGATAGACGTGCCCGGCCAGTGCTGTGACGAGTGTATCTGGGTTGACCCCACACCACCACCTACCACCATTTCTACACCGGGTGGACCTACAGGGTCTTGTATTGCTGACGGAAACGTATACATGGACGGTATGCTTTCATCGAGAACTTTACTATCAACGTGTTTTATCATTTCACCTTTAGTGTCTTGACCACTCATTATACTGTTTCCTCTTTACTTACTTCAACGTAACTAAACCCATCGTTGGGTTGTTATGTTTGTGGTCAAAGGTAGTAAAGTTTGGTGCATATTAGCACGTATTATATTACATTATGAACTACATTTAAATTAAACTATGCATGCGTGTTATAAATAGGTGAAACGATCCATCGGGACCCAGAAAACTGCTATGGCAGCGTTTGTAGTGGTGGAGAAGTCACCACGTGGGACGACGAGTGTTTCCTGATGGGCCAGCCCGACTGCAATAGCCGCCTGGTGGACGTGCCCGGCCAGTGCTGTCACGTGTGTATGGAGGAGACCACAACAACGCCACCTTCTTAAATTGTCAGCTGAACAAAACCACATTTACTCTATTGAAAGCATTTAATTTGATTTCTAACATTAATGTGAGCACAAATTATATCTCTTACAATAAAAGAGCATATTACCACAATATATATTCAATATGTCTTCGCGTATAAATGACAATACACAACTTAACCGTGTTTTTGTTTTTAAATTTGCATGGAATACACATTTCAATATGTATGTTATGCGAAAGTATATGTACATGTAAAAATATGAATGACTATGGAATTTAACGCTAATTCGAGTTCTTGTTATGTTAACTGTATGGGCACGTTAAAAGACATACGCATTCTGGTTATATCTTCTGCATGGGCATGTTAAAACACATACGTGTTCTCGTTATGTCTACTGCATGCACGTTAAAACACATACGTGTTCTCGTTATGTCTACAGCTCAACCACCTTAAATCACATACGTTTTATCGTTATGTTTACTTTGTTGGCATGTTTAAGCAAATACGTCTTATCGTTATGCTACTGCATGTGCACCTTAAATGACACGTTAAATGCGTAGCCACCTTAATTCACATACGTGTTCTTGTTCTGTCTACTTTATTGGCATATTTAAGCAAATACGTGTTATTGTTATGTCAACTTCGTGTGCACGTTAAATGACATACGTGTCTTCGTTATGTCTACTGCATGGGCACGTTACAGCACATACATGTCCTCGTTATGTCTACTGTGGGGGAATGTTAAAGCACATACGTGTCCTCGTTATGTATACTGCATGGGCACGTTAAAACACATACGTGTCATCGTTATGTCTACTGCATGGGCACGTTACAGCACAGTAAATGTACGTGGTCTCGTTATGTCTACTATGTGGGCACGTTAAAGCACATACGTGGTATCGTTATGTCTATTATGTGGGCACGTTAAAGCACATGCTGGTCCTCGTTATGTCTACTATGTGGGCACGTTATATCACATACGTGTCCTCGTTATGTCTACTGCATGGGCACATTACAGCACATACGTGGTCTCGTTATATGTACTGTGTGGGCACGTTAAAACACATACATCTCCTCGTTATGTCTACTGCATGGGCACGTTAAAGCACATACGTGTTCTCGTTATGTCTACTGCATGTGCGCGTTAAAGCATGTACGTGGTCCCATTATGTCTACTGCATGAGCACGTTAAAAGTTAAAACACATAAGTGTCCGCGTTATGTCTACTGCATGGTCACGTTAAAGCACATACATGTCCCCGTTATGTCTACAGCATGGGCACGTTACGTTAAAGCACATGTATCGTGTTCGTGCTATGTCTGCTATGTAGACATGTTGAAGGACACGTGGTTTCTCTCTATGACCACTTCGATGTAATTAGATACATCTATAAGAAGCATGTACCTTTTATGTGTGTTATTCACACCAAGCTCATTGTGACACGACGACCGACTGGACTATCTTTGCATAAGTATCCCTTTAACTATGTTGTTGACAAAGATAAATGTCCGTAAGCTATTACGTTCACATGTTGCAATGTGTACTTGCTAAACTCAGTGTTGTTTTCATATAATGAACAACAGCATTACGTTATCTTTCACTGAGATTGCGTCGAAACTAAGAGAAACTTTATTGTCTTTGAGTGAGGACATTAACGCATAGATACTGTTTACTTGCCAAGGTGTATTACACAGTTTAAATCATGAAGGAATTGTGTGGTTTTGTGGCGGCTCTCTATGTCTTCGTATCCCTGGTAACGTCACTTCCGTCGACCACAACACCGCCGCCGACGACACCGCCACATCCGCCGCACGGCGCATGCTTAGTAGATGGAAAACTTTACCATAACGGTACGGTAGTGTTTATCTCAAATTCGTTTATACACTTTTTTTTCATTCAAAGAAAACAGCTGGATGGACACATTTTCCATGACGGTACGGTAGTGTTTATCAAAATTATTATGTTACGTACAAAAATTGTACACGCACTTATATCCATTTACTGACTCGTCTACGTTAGATCTCTCGTATCCACCGTTCTATTGAACAAAAAGTAATTTTGTGTTCATATCACGATTTATTGGTTAATTCACGGACAGCTGTTCATGATACCGCTTTGAAGCCGGATAGTATTGAAAGCACAAATGCGACATTCAGTGTGCGTCATGTTACTTCTAGGCTGTGAAATGGCTATGAATGTCTCACAAGAAAGAGATTATTATAAAGCCACACCTAGGCGACCGCATTTGTGCCTCTCAGTTGTTTTGTTTTCACGTTAGACCGAAATGTACGGTGGCATATACGTGAGAAAAATAATTTATCTCGTGGCCACGACTTGTATCTCGTGACCACGACTTAGTATCTCGTGGCCACAATAAGCTCGTATCAACAAGATACTAAGTCGTGGCCACTAGATGAATTATTTTCTCACATGTGACGTCTATACCACCGTAGAAACGGCATTGTCAAACAAGAACCAATATTTGAAGTATTGTGATATTTTGAGAAGCACGGATACGGGGTGTGGTATTGGTATGTGTAAAACAGTAACTAATATGAATAGTGATTTAACAAATAACTAATCAAGCAACAAACGTAGCTGTAATAGCAACTTGTTGCATATTTTATATATCATTTGTTGATAGGGAACATTTGAACATGATCATTATAAATTATATATCTGTTCGTTACAACGGGCTGTATAGGTTTAACACAAAACATTATATTGAATATATCATACAAACAATGCCTTTATTACATACAAGCGATGTTTTACAGGGGAGACAATAAGTAGAGACCCGGAAAACTGTTTCTCCAGCATGTGCAGCGGTGGCAGCGTGCTGTATGGAGACGACAAATGTTTCCTGATGGGCCAGCCCCACTGCAATGGGTGGCTGGAGGACGTGCCTGGCCAGTGCTGTCACGTGTGCCACGAGGTTCCCACCACAACGCCACCTACAACCACCTCTACGCCGGGGGCACCGCCAGGGTCGTGCATTGTTGACGGACGCGTATACGGAGATGGTATGCTTTAATTCACATACCTTATGGACCTCGAATAAAAGTTATTTGTATCACTTAACATCGCGTTTCTTGCCTTGCTTCATTGACTGCAACCTCACTGTTTCAAAAGATTTAATTCAAGCAATGGCAATTAAAGACAATTTCGTTAGTTTTTTCTGCGCATCTTTTCGCGCATTAGTGATTTAAATCTTCAAAATGTGAAGTGTCTTTACAGATATTAATATTTATTAAATATTGTCTACACTGTTATTTTCAACTAAATTCAAATATATTTAAAATAAATGCCAAGATTATAGTACGTATGTCTTGAGACTCGATTATTTGTGAAAGATTGTTAATATACTGAAGTCCAGCAGAAAAACAGCACATGTTTCGATAACCATGCAATAGCTTATATACAAAATGTTTTTGCATTTTTGTGTAGCTAAGACTTTGTTTATCACGAATCCGCATGATGACACCCTGTCATAATTGAGCATTTCCGTAGAAACAAGATGGCGGACAAACCCCTAGGTCCAAGGTCAATGTCACAATTCAAGGTCAAAGTTCAAATATAATAAATCAACCTTTAACATTTTATCCGGAGCAAAACTTTGTCCAGCATGGATGGATTTTAAAATACTTTGGCAGACTTGACAAGCATGGTGAGCCGGAGTGTCACGCGCAAGAACAAGGTCCCTAGGTCTAAGATCAAACATCAATCCTGAACACATATATGTGTCCAGCATGGATGGATTGGCAGAAGTAATTTGTACGGTGCGACAGAGTGTCGCGCGCAAGAACCAGGTCCCTAGACCCAAGGTCAATGTCATAATTCAAGGTCAAAGGTCAAATATCAATATATAATCAATCCTTAACACTGGAGCATATCTTTGTCCAGCACGGATGGATTTTCAAATAAATTGGAAGAAGTGATAAGCATTGTGAGACGGTGTCTCACATGCAAAACCAGGTCCCTATGTCAACGATCAAGGTCAAAGGTCAAATATAGGAAATATTGGATCATATCTTTTTCCGTCATGGAAGGATTTTCAAAAAACATTCCAGAAGTGATAAGCTTTATGAGACATTGTGAAATGCACAAGAACCAGGTCATTTTGGCCAAGATAAATGTCATTTTCAATGTCAAAGGTCAAATATATGTTCAGAACCAATATTTTCATGATGGAGGTACTATCTTGAGAAGAATGGTCGCGTATAGGTTCCTAGATCCAAGGCAAGTTTCACAATTCATAAACTTCATCAACAAATAAATTCATAAAGTTAGTCCAGAGCAAAAATGTGTCAAGCATGAAACATTTTTAAATAACTTGCCAGAAGTGATATCATGTTGTTATCATTGTGTGACAAGCAAAAGCATGAGACGGTATGTCGCATGCAAGAATCACATACCTAGGGCCATGGTCAAGTTCACAATTCAAGATCAATTGTTTGTCCAGAGCATACTTTTGTCACCCTTAGAGGGATTTCCAAATACATGTCAGTAGTTATAAATAATCATTATCTTGATAGGGGATGATCTCGTCCAAGCACCAGGTCGCTAGGTTCAAGGTCAATGTCACATTTTAAGGTAAACTGTCAAATACTTACCTAGAGCATAATATTGTCATTCCCACAGGGATCATTGAATAAGTGTGAAAATTATCGCCATGGGGAAGTGAAGCATACAAGAACTATAACTCATAATTAATAAACTTATAATTACCCACCTTGAATTTGTTGTTGTCTTGATACAGATTTAAGAATATACATGGAATAGTTTTGATTCACCAACTCACTACACAGAGAGAGGCTATGGAGATTAATTAGATGCACAAATACCATCGCTCCACCTTATTGATTTTTTAATTGTTTCTCTTCAGTAATTGAATCTTTACCTTAAAAAAGCTTATTTGATGGGCGTATCTTTATGACAATGGCACTCTTGTTATTATTTATAAATGACATTTATAGATCACCGGTTACTGAAATACTATTTGTTGCCATCCCAAGAGAAAAATGAAGGATCAAGAACGAAGTCCTTTTGTTAAAAAATCAAGGTTCAATAACTCTGGTCTTTCTGGTCCGATCTGGCCCATATTAGACCTTATATTCGTACACTAACAGTGCAAGTTTGATCAAGATAAGACAAGAAGGCCAAAGCGATCACCTGAGTACAGGTGACGACAGAGACCAGCTCTGACATATGAATGTCATCGCCAACAAACTGACCCACATCAGACAGATATCCAACTGTTATTGACCTTGAAAACGACATGTGCAATACAGATGCCTCTCATGCCTTCTCTTGTAGGTAACTTGGCAATCGACAGGCGATATACCGATGCCTGTCCGACTTACTTCTGGTAATCACCTGGTAATTTATAGGTGCAATACAGATGCATTTATGGGTCGAAACTGTAGGAAACAAGGCCCAAGCTTGTTTACCATGTTCAATCACGCTTATGTAGCACAGAGGTTGAAGCATCCAGCTGATTTACGGTGTTTTTTCCTTATTTTTACACAATAATTAAAGCAGTGACAGCAATAAAAACAGCTGTCAGTGTTTATCATCGATAAGGACTAGTCAACTAAACAATTCATCGTACCGGAAGTACCTGTATTTGCATTTTTAATTGTGTTTTAGGTCTTATGCATGATATTTAGCTTACCAGTTAGCAGCTCAAATACCAAAACCAATTAAAACCAATTAATCGGCTACTGAAATACCATTTGTTGCCATCCCTAATGAAAAATGAAGTCTCTATCCTGAACATAGTCCTTTTTTTTGCTTTTTTCACAAACATGTGCCAATAACTCTGTATAGCCTAATAAGGGCAATTCTATATTTTATTATGACATATTATGGCCATGCAGAAGCAAGTTTGATGAAGATTAGATGAAACATGAAAAAATATCTATGTTACACAAAGTTCATTTTACTAATGTCTTCATAACAAAGAGGAAATAGCTATAATGTTGTTGGTTCTATCTGGCCCATCATTGCACATATGGGAGATTATATGGTCATACACAAACGGTGCAAGTGTAGTCAATTAGCAATGAAAAGTTTTCTATGGAGACTGAAAGTCAATTATTGACAAATTATGGATAATTTTTTCAAACACAAGGGGCAATAGGTCCGATCTGGCCTATATTAGACATTGACTGAGACTTTCTGGTTGTAGACAAACAGTGTAATTTGATTAAGATTAGACAACAAATAAAGTCATTTTTTCTCACAAACAAGGTGCAATAACTCCGGTGTTTGTATGCACAACTATTCCATTTTTGGATTATTTTGAAATCCTCCAGTCATACACAGGTTGTGCAAGTTTGGTCAAATTCAGATGAAAAATGTTGCTCAAAGTATATTTTGCAGTTTTTCTCACTATTATATTTGTGAAATTCTTGGCGTGCCTATATTTTTGAAAAATAACTAAAATCTAAAAGTGATACCATGTGTTTACTTTGGATTGATTTGTTACTGTATTGAGACAAATAATCGTTTTCAACAAGGAAATCATTGATCAAATTAATATACCAAATTTTAGACCAAACATGACTTTTTGCCGGCCATATTGGACGCCATTTTGATTTGTGAGAGTTGCTTAAGGATAACAATGTGTCATCATCCAGATTCGGTTATGGTATCGTCCGGGCAACAAGAGAAACCAAAAACATTTTGTATATAAGTGATTGCACGGTCCACTGTAGGTTCTACCAGACTACTGGATACGAAAGTATACAGGAACACGCAGCCTGAGTATTTAACTCGCATATAGCTGTGAACTTGCTAGCGATTAATGTTAACGTGTTTTGGCTGTTATCACTTTTTGTACATAGTTTTAATCAACTGCTGTTACTAAAATAATTATATATAATATATATCTATTAATCTTTTATTGCTATATACAATGACTGTCATTCCATCCTGTATTTTTTGAGAAAAATATCCAATACGCTCACGTAAACTATCTATTTTTTCTCGATTACAAGCACGGTGACCCCCTGTTTATGTTTTTCCATTCTATTAAGCATATTATGTATTAAATATCGAACATTCAGGACTTTTTACGGAAAAGAGTGTTTCTCTATAATCAACATCAAGCTTTTATATGATTACAAAATGTGGATTTTTTTTGCAAAAAATGTATGAACAAGCATTTTTGTCAAATAAACTATTATTTTTCACCATGCAACGGGTTGCTTTCTAACAATAAGCCACAACTACCAATAGAAAGTCGTCATGGTTTTACGAATCAATGATCAATATTATTTTTTGCTAGAATAAAAACAACAAAAATAATTTCTAAAATGCATTTACGGGTAGGTCATTTACAGGCATTTAAAATAAAAATCTAATTCGGTGACCCCCATATTTTATGATTTCATTGTATTGGGCATTGATCTGCAAAATATGTGAAATTGAAACTTTTTTATGGATGGTAACAAAAATAGAAATCGTCTTTAACCTATTCATCATTTGGTTGGTCTTTTTCTGGTCGAAATGACTATTTTGTTAGTTTGATGTCATGTCGTCGTGTAATATACTACACTATAGAGTACGTATATTTTATTCATCTATGCACCCGCTGTTAAAGGTGAGATGATTAGCAGAGATCCAGAGAACTGCTATGGCAGCGTTTGTTATGGTGGCGGCGTATCAAACTGGGACGACAAGTGTTTCCTGATGGGCCAGCCCCACTGCAATGGCCGCCTGGTGGACGTGCCCGGCCAGTGTTGTCACGAGTGTTACGAAGACACCACCACCGTGCCGCCTACTCCCATTGTCGGCTGACATAAACACATTTTCTATGTTGTTGGAATTTGTTCAATGGAAATATAAATTTGAACATCATGTTACATCGCTCACAATAAAATTGAATATTGCCGTGGTGAATGGAAATGGATTTGCATAATCACCACCGTGCCGACTACTCCCATTGTCGGCTGACAGAGCGTAATAAACATATTTGTATGTTCTTTATTAAAACATGTATTGTTTTCGTTATGACTACTAAGCGGGCACGATAAAGCACACATGTGTTGAATTTTCTTACTAGTCTACTGCACGTGCACGTTAAAAGAAACGTGTTTTCTCTTTATGACTACTGCATGAATACGTCAAAGCACGTGAGTGTTCTCTTAACGACTGCTGCGTTAGTACGACTAAACATATGTATGTTCTCTTAATGACTGCTGCGTGAGTACGACTAAGCATATGTGTGTTCTCTTTATGACTAGTGCGTGAGTACATCAAAGTACATGTCTGTTCTCTTAATGACTACCGCGTGAGTTAGTCTAAGCACATGTATGTTCTCTTTATGACTACGTCTAAGCACATGTGTGTTCTCTTTATGACTACTGCGTGAGTACATCTAAGCACATGTGTGTTCTCTTTATGATTACTGCGTGTGTACGTCTAAGCACATGTGTGTTCTCTTAACGGCTACTGCGTGAGTACGTCTAAGCACATGCGTATTCTCTTTATGACTACTGCGGGGGTACAACTAAGCACGTGTGTGTTCTCTTTATGACTACTTCGTGAGTACGTCAAATAACATGTAAGTTCCCTTTCTGACTTCTGTGGACTACGTCTAAGCACTTGTGTGTTCTCTTTTTGACAACCGGGTGAGTACGTCTAAGCGCATATGTGTTCTCTTTATGACTACTGCGGAGTACGTCTTAGCACGTGTGAATTCTCTTAATGACTACTGCGGGAGTAAAATAAATAACATGTCTGTTCTCTTTATGCCTATTGCGGAGTACGTCTAAACACATATGTGTTCCCTTTCTGACTACTGCGGAGTACGTCAGAGCACATATTTGTACTCTTTATGACTACTGCGTGAGTACGTCTAAGCACATGTGTGTTCTCTTTATGATTACTGCGGAGTACGACTAAGCTCACGTGTGTTCTCTTTCTGACTACTACGTGGGTACATTTACGCACAGGTGTGTTCTCTTTATGATTACGGCGTGAGTACGTCGAATCACATGTGTGTTCTATGATGACAAGTGCGTAAGTAAGTCTAAGCACATGTGTGTTATCTTTATGATTACTGCGTGAGTACGTCTAACAACATGTGTGTTCTCTTTATAACTACTGCGTGAGTACGTCTAAGCAGATGTAAGATATCTTTATGACTACTGCGCGAGTACGTCTAAGCACATGCGTGTTCTCTTAACGGCTACTGCGTGAGTAAATCAAAGCACATGTGTGTTCTCTTCATGACAACTGCGCTAGTACGTCTAAGCACATGCGTGATGTCTTTTATGTCTACTGCGTGAGTAAATCAAATAACATGTGTGTTCTCTTTATGACTATGTCTAAAAACATGTGTGTTGTCTTTATGACTACTGCGTGAGTACGTCTAAGCATATGTGTGTTATCTTAACGGCTGCTGCGTGAGTAAATCAAAGCACATATGTTCTCTTTATGACTACTGCGCTAGTACGTCTAATCACATGCGTGTTCTCTTTATGACTACTGCGCTAGTACGTCTTAGCACATGCGTGTTCTCTTTATGACTACTTCGTGAGTACATCTAAGCTCATGTGTGTTCTCTTTATGACTACTGCTGAGTACGTCTTAGCAGATGCGTGTTCTCCTTATGACCACTGCGTGAGTACGTCTAAGCTCCTGTGTGTTCTCTTTATGACTACTGCGTGAGTTCGTCTAGCCTCGTATGTGTTCTTTTTATGTCTACTGTGTTAGTACGTCAAAGCATATGTGTGTTCCCTTCATGACTACTGCGCTAGTACGTCAAAGCAGATGTGTGTTATCTTTACGACTACTATATGATTACGTCTAATCATATTTACTTACTCATTGCGTGAGTAAATCCATTATTCTCTATTCTTAAAATACTGAGAAATAGAACTCTAAAAAAGACTTGCAAAGACATCACCATCGTCAGCATCATAATCACATAATAATTATGATAATCACATCAACATCACCATCATCATCACCTTCACAGTCACCATAATCATCACCATCATTATCATCACCATCATCTTCATCAGTATCATCAATCTTTATTCATATCAATGCAAAAACAAAACACAAATAGCAATGTTTGTATTTGACAGCATTTTGTATTGTACATATAAAACGATGCTCTTGTATCCTAGCGCTCATGCAACAACTGTAGCATCGATAACAAAGTAAGTTAGACGTCTACAGTCGACACGGTAGAATGGTTGAGGAAGCCAGGTGCGCCGTTAAGTATCGACTGGTCAAACATCTGAACATCCGGAAAACCCTCGAAAGGAAAACTTAACTGAAAATAAACTAAAGTGCGATTGAAATTTTGCAAAGTCAGTATATACATGTATATAATCATTAAAATCTATAACACAGTGAGCTGTGACACGTATCATCTGAAAAAGGAATTATGGGCGGGCGGGAGGGAATACTGCCTCTTTCTTTATCCACCTTGTTGCTGCCAAACACAGATATTGAATGACATAAATACCTACACACGGCTCATACACTCTTGCACGAGAATTCCGTTCATTACCTGCCAAACTTTGCTGTAAATATTCTAAAAACAACTACCGGTAAATACCGTTCAATTCCGTATTTTTCGAAACGATACTAATATCATGTGTTCTCTTCCTGTCTACTGTATGGGCTCTTAAAATACAGATATTATTTCGGTTTAAACTATGGCGAAGGCACGTTAAAACACATGTGTTTTTGTTATGTCTACCGTGTGGGCATACGTGCGTTCTATTTATTTTGCTGTCTGTGCACGTTAACGCGCATGCATGTACTCTGTTCGAAAATTGCGATTAAATTTGATACATGTATATGACACATGCGTCATCAGTGTGTAGTATTTATCAAATTTGCAATGTGAAAATAAACCTTATATCTGCCAACTTGACTTCAATGCATAAGTACCTCTTTACTAATCAATGTCCGTAAGCATATCTGCGCACCTGCTGAACTCTGTTTTTTTTTCTATGCTTTACAATATGCACTATCACGTTTATATATTTCGTAGTGAAATGTGTTATCTCTCACTGAGAAAGCGTCAAAGATAAGAGAAACGTTCGTGTCTTTGAGTGAAGACATATGGACATAAATATATATTTACCTGTCAACGGGAAGTACACAATTTATACCATGAAGGAATTGTGTAGCATTGTGGCGATATTGTGTGTCTCCATATCCCTTTTGACATCACTTCCGCCGACCACAACAACGCCAATAATGACGCCACCACATCCGCCACACGGCGCATACATAGTGGATGGAAAGCTGTACCATCAGGATACGTAAGTATCTATCTTAATTGCGGACAGGAAGCAAAAATTATATTTTGAAACTATTAATTTGGATGTAGAAAAATAACATGAAAAACCAGTGTAAAGTAATTCCTGTTATTGTGAGACAATCACATGTGCAACTCTCGAGTCTTTTCTTTTCACGTTAGACCGAAATGGTTTTAGCAAACATGAAACAGTATTGGTTGTATTGTGATAAGGTGAGAAGCATGAATAGGTGGTGGAGTATTGAAAAATACCGTCAGTTAGTAACACATATGAATTGCGACGACCTGATACTTTATATAACAGCTAATTCAAGAAACAGCTGTAGTTTCAGTTACAGTTTGTGTACATACAAGTGTTCCCAAAGGTATACCTGTAATTAGTTTATATGGTGAATTTTGAAATGACGAAATATAGTTGTACAATAATGGTACCTAAACGGGGGTTTCCGGTGTAGCACAAATAATATTCCATTGAATGATGAATATAAACAAGAAATGAATGACATAGTAGCGTTTTGCAGGGATACAATAAGTAGAGACCCAGAGAACTGTTTCTTCAGCATGTGCAGCGGCGTCAGCGTGATACATGGAGACAACAAGTGTTTCCTGTTGGGCCAGCTCACTGCTGTTAAACGAATTATATTATTGCGTTATATTATTAATAGGTGAGACGACAAGTGTTTCCTGATGGGCCAGCCCCACTGCAATGCGCAACTGGTAGACGTGCCCGGCCAGTGTTGTCACGAGTGTATTGAGGTCCACACAACCGTACCGCCGTCTCCAATTGTCGGATATACGTGTCGAGGGTTATGTACCCTGTATTTGCAATCATTGTTTGTTTCATTTTTGGTCTAATTCAGTACACATTTTATTTTGAAAACAATGGAGTGCCGCAAACAATCAAAGAACCAAATAAGTATATTTGAAATGTATTCTTGAATAAAGTACAATATTTAATATTTGAAAGATACAATATAATTTTATGTT
The DNA here is from genome assembly GCA_027627225.1 of Congeria kusceri. NCBI lineage: Eukaryota > Metazoa > Mollusca > Bivalvia > Myida > Dreissenidae > Congeria > Congeria kusceri. The sequence continues at coordinate 16,084,758 of CM051031.1, read as the reverse complement.
TATTATTAAGATCAGTAACACGGTTCCGTACCGTTTCGGTATACTTCTTTACGGAACTACATCACAATATTTAAGACGAGTTAAGCCACACGAAGACCGTTTAAGTGACCGTTTGTGCGACAATCATTTGTAAACACGAAATATGAAGAGGAAAATGGCACTGGGCAGGCGCTTACCTGACTATTAGCATTTTCGACGTGTCACATGCAATATAGATAGCAATAACACCGCATCCGATGACTATGTTTCATTTAAATAAAATAATTCGAAGAAATTCGAAAGAGATCACCAAAAAAACATATTTAAAGTACTTTTAAAATTGGCCTTTTAGTCTCAAAAAAGAATATTTTCGCTGTTTGCAATCAGAAAGACCCTGTCCTGGCTCTCCTGGCTGCCACGTTTTTAACGAATCAAAATGAATCGAAGAAATATGCTAGATGGCTACCAACGGAACAATTTAGTGAATAATTCGAAATCCAGTCACTTTTCGAAGTTCAAAATAGTTTAATATAGGCCTATACTGGAGACTTCATATTGGAAACTTCATCGTCTGCCCCGGCAACTGTTTTCATTTTATAGAAATAAAAATGATTTGAAGGAGTTTGGTACAGTGTAACACACACGACATTTCTGTAAAATTATTTGGAACTATAGCTATTGGTTTCTGACAAAACATAAAGTGTCAAATGTATATTAATCTTAGGAAAACTGCCCCACACCCTGGAGACCACGTCTTTTAGCGAACAAAAAGTTTTCGATGAATGACATGTTAAAACGGAGTATGTATGTTGATGTTAATGAACATCTGCTATCTTAATTGGCAGTCAGCACACTGTTGTGTTATGTGACTCTTTATATCACGTTTTACACTTTTGAACGAAATAAAGTGTGTATACAACTAAAGTACCACTAGATAAAATCAAAACAAAGTTTGTGGCTATTTCAGTATTTACACGTAAATGGAATCAAAGCTAAGACGAAGGAATGCCATTCCGTACAATTAATGAATTTGTACATGCTTTAACATGAATCAAGGATATGTTAATGGCCGTAGTCTAACCTTTGTTTCACGGCTCTGCAGTTTCTATGGTAACGTGGCATATGTCATTTATTTAGTTATTATATATTAGCAATTTGGAAATTTACATGTCAAATACCGAAAAATGAACATTAACGTATTACCTATATTGTGAATTAATTTGAATAGCCATATTTTTAGTATTTTCCATAAGCCAGCAATTGAATACTACAATGTATACACTATTACATGTAAAGTGTAGTCGATTGTCACAGTAGGAGTTGCATTATTTATTACCCTATACTTTATTTATACACAAAATACATTGGCATATAAATTTAATAATAAATAAAACGTCATATCAAACACGCCGAGTATTATAAAGTTTGCAAATATATATCATTTCGTTCCATACACAGCTTTTTCTTATCTCTGTTGCTTTAGTCGGATGATTTCCATTCTGAATTTAAGTCACTAAGTGTAAATAGCCGCCAAAGATGATACTTATGTACAGTATCCTTACATTTGGACAAATCTGCGCGTCTATTGCCACGGCACTGACGCCACCAACGCCACCTTTGCCATTAGGATCATGTGTCTCTGGTAGAAACCTGTACATGGACGTTATGTACATGCCTTTTAACGTAGTCATATTACGTTATGCGTTTCGCCTTTTTTATTGTATGTACCGAACGAACGTTATGTTTAGACTAAGCGCGGAAACCTCAGCATACCTCAGCATACTATGATAACTTTTAATTTACATGCTAGGCCAGATATAAACCACACCATTTCCTTTATTGTAATAATGTTATTTTTCAGCATAGACGTATAACATACTTTTGTTACGTTATGTGTTCATGTCCTGGTTTATGCAATGTGTATTGAATTCCACGAGTATACATAAAAACTTGAGATACTACATACATGTTTGGTTTATCTTAGCAGTTGGCCTTGGCAGTCTCAACAGTCTATTTTGTGCATTAAATTTAATGTTCGCAGGAACATATAACATATAGGTATTATTCAGCATAGACGTAATATCGACTTTTTCTGTAATTCAGAAGAAACCGTGTTCTCATACAAATGTCACGACATCGTCTGCATTAGAGATACACTCGCTCATATAGACAACCAATGCCTCACAGACCTTGCCCAGGAATAGTTGAACATGTGGATGGCGAATGTTGTCCGCTGTGCCGTCCGCATACAGCAATCGCTGGGCCGCTCCCTCCAATTGGGTGATAAATAAAACAATGTACAGTTAATCGTTAATGCACGTGAGTTGTATTAAAGCACAATAAACATATCGCAAACTAATTAAGAAATGATTGCATCGGTGTCTACAATTTATATCATTAACTACATTACAAACCAAGGACTGATAATGATTATCTGAATTCGCAGCATATAATTATATATTTGATTCGGTTGAAATGATTAAACCACGAACAAGAAAAGAGTATTACGTTTAGAATTATCTTTTAAAGTCAGAATGTTTTCAGTAATAACACTCATTAAATATATATTTTGTCTCGCTGTTTGATTACAACATCAGGTAACGACATCTCTGGTTGTAATGGTTGTAGTGATGATGGTATGCCAAAAATAAAATCGGCGCAGAAATACCTTTATTTAACAATTCACAAAATATAATGGTGTTTGAAACAGTATAATAATTGTTCCTCACAATAACATATCAGAAAGCAGATTGTGTTAATAATTTAACATTGACGGGTAGACCACCAGAAAAGTGTCCTCTTATTTCAAATAAAACGCCCAAGCAGTCGTTGATAGAACTACGCAAAACACTATTCAATATATGGTATTCTGCATTATATTGGTAGGCATGGAATTGTCCTGCTGTCATAAGACATACACGTGATAGAAATATTACAAAAAGGCGTTATCATTTGGTAAAGAAGCCACATGTTGTATTTGATAAATGGGAAGCCAAGAAAATACTGATTACGACTATTTTATAAGTGATGAATAATGAGGAAACATCAAAAGCCATGTTCGAAATTATCCAAAACGGTACATGCATTACTCTTATATTTTAGGAATACCATCGTACTTTGTAGCCTTCGTAGTTTTTTGCTTTTTCCGACTTTCAAATTCTTTGGTACATTTAAGGATCTAATCTAATGATAGCATAGTCAAGTCTAATGATAGCATTGTTTGGCATAAGCTTATGAAAGTATGGGTACTTTGCCATTTAAACTAGCTCATGCACTTATTTACTTGATAGATATACTTTAAAAGAATATATAGAAAATATATAGTAAATTTTAAAACACGTCATTTATGTTGCAAGTAATAGATACAACAAAAAACAACAACAGCTGCAGAAACAGCTGCAGGAACAACAACAACCAAATGCAAAAATTAACACAAGTGCTATACATCGATGTGAAAAATATGAAATCGAAAGTTGAAAACCAGACTGCTATTGATTTCAATGGCAGTTGTTACCTTCTGGTTATCAACCCTCGAAATGACGTTATGATAGAAGTAAAAAAGAATATAAGTAATACGTATCATGTTTATGTTTTAATTGTCATTCACAGATTATTATTCAGATACGTTCGCTTTAATATAAATGTATTTTACTAAACTATCCCGTAATTGGTGAGCAGCGTATGTTGAACGATCGAAGATTTCTTTGTTCATTTTGAGTTTTCATTAAACCATCAAATTTATTTAATGTTGCACATCTTTGAAATAAGTTGCCTCAGAAATTTGAAATTATATTTCTCTGGTGAACATTAAACCATTAAACCATCGAGTAATTAAGTTGTAATTCAATTGAATAAATATTCCCTTTTATTACTTTTTAATTTGAATTGCAATGTTAAAGTTTATTTACCAGTGCGTGTTTTGTGATTACTTCTGGACTACGTGTGAGGTTCGGCATGCCTTTAAACCGGTTTAAACCCCCAATGCTTTGCATTGGCCGTTCTCAGGCGGTGACCGCAGTTTAAATCATTTGTTCTGTGCTGTGTTGTATGTATTGTCTTGTATTGTATAGGCGATTGGTCACTTCAAATCAAGAACTTTATTTCTATATTCAAATACATTTTTCTAATATGTCTGTTTATTGGACATATTAACAAAAAGCTATACAATGTGTATTGTATCGTTGTTATTGTTTTATGGAATTATGGCATTGTCAATATAGCATGCATCAACAAAGTCATTGACTATATTATTTGAACTGCGCGTAGTTGTTTTTTTACACTTGTTATGATATTAGTGTCCTAACATAAATAACATAGCCTTTGGATGTATTAAAATTCTTTCATCTTAATTTATCTAAATGCCTTTAAAAAGGTAACAACACATTTCTAACCTGCACTGAATAATGATTTTTCATTAAAACATTAAGGACTGTTTGAAATTAATTTTTTCCTAACATGTTGAACTCGCCGAATATTTTATTTGCAATTTCTTCAAAATAACATTTTCAAAATAGTTTTTTTATGTCGTCAGCTTTTTTTTGTAATTCATAGAAAAACTAATAAGGCTTCTTTTCTATTAACATGCCCTGTCAAAATGGGATGCACTGGAGCATATCATTCGAAGAAACAGGTTTAAGGTAAATATTGGTCCTTTAAGATATCGGTGGAGATTAATACTTAGTCTATTGTCTTATGTACTTCTATAAACGCATGGCCATCTTTTCAGTATTAAAACGTATTTACACATATTTATAATGACTTTTGTACAAAATGTACCTTTAACAAACGTATTAGATTAAAATGTCCGGACTTGTAAATGACCCGTTAGCAGTTATATTTCTTTTGAGGATCTGAAGAATAAATTCGGTCAAACATTCTTACAGTGGTCTGTATTCGAATGCAGTCGAACAAACCACAATAGCCGACATCCTCTCGCGCTAATTTGTCTCTTTACGCCTCAAGAAAAATGTAATATTTCCTTGCGATTGCAAGTGACGTTTCATCGTATTTAATATTGGCAACGGTTATATTTCAGTCTGATAGTTCAGCTGTTTCTACGTATATATTGCGCTTGGGGAACAACTATTGACTGCATTTGACACTTTATTGAGTTACGACGATAATTACTGCTACAAAAGTAATTGATTTTACAAGAACATAAACAATTGTGGTTCTAAAATAATACACTTTTTTAATCAACATTAAGTAGACTGATTCGTGCTGGAAATGTGGATTTTAAGCGATCTGCGAACATTCTCTGTATCTGATTGAGTTAGAAAACCATTGGAATTGTACATGTTAAACAGAGCATTGTTCATATATGCAACAATATTTGGTTTTATATTTACATAAATATATTATTTCTGTTAAAAAGAAAACATTGCTTTTCTAAGAGCTACACCGGATAATCTATTGAAACATAGCATTGATGTTCGTAATTATTGCATATCTTCACTCCTTCTATTGATAATTATTACAGCTTATTTTTACATTTCGTAAGCTAACTCATATACTAGGTTTTACGTAGTATAGCAAGTAAAAATACTTTAGAGCTAAAATAGGAGTATATTCATAGGAATGATTTTATCGCGCTTCATATATACCATGTCTTTAGAAGTTTGACCTGCCATTATGATTAAAAGTTCTTTCATTCTAAAAACCTATCGACACCGTTTTCCCACATAAATACTGGCAAAAATGTCAAAATGATTACGAACATAAAATCAAGAATATGCGGCACATTTCTCCGAAAATGTCTGCACGGAACTTTGGCAACATTAGTTCGTAGTAGAGACATAGTTTGACATGTTTATAGTTTTTTATTCGTAGTCAAATAGCATTAAAGCCTAAACAGTTTAATTATAAAATAGCAAACACAAATAAAGGATTAACCATGCAATCTGTCAAGCAGCAGTATGGTATTACTTTTCTGAACGGGTTCTGCTTTGTGGAAAGAGTTTTGAATTATTTTACTTATAGACGATGACAGTTCAACGGTGTGCTGTAAATTGCGAGGACTTGCATGGGTATAAACAGCATACAGGCACAGAATGTTGACAAGGTTATACTATTAATAAAGGTTTTAATATAATTAATTTGCTCGAGATAGATTAAGCATTTTCTGTGGAAGTAATAAGAATTTCTCAAATGGTCATTCATATTGCTTACAAGGGAAATGAAGTTGATTAAGGCATATGAGTATATCATGATTCATTTAGCAGGTCAATATCACGCTGCATTGGTGAATTAGGAAAACTAACTTAGCATCATTTCTTATAAGAGCTAGATTAGTAAACTATAAGATACTCTGAGATTGTTATAGCCCGACGCATGTGATCCGTATCAAATTGCTGTACCATTTAAGTTTGTATCATCATTATCAGGTTATAATTGTTTTATTTCAACTCCAATATCATAGAAAGTACTCGTACATAGCTTTAGTAAACGGCATCTGGTTTGGAATGTTAAAGAACTGTATTGAAACATTTTTGAAATAATTTCAATGTGGGGAATGCCGTGATTTTGTTTTGATATGTAACACGGATAATGGCGGCGTCTGAGTCTCGGTA